>WOXC01004664.1:0-451915 GCA_011680675.1 Gymnobelideus leadbeateri | reverse complement strand
GTTAAAGTGTATACATGTTTTTATAGCCTTCTGGGCATAGTGGAACTCAAAATTTATAAAAAAAAAAGAATCTTAGATTTTATTTTAAAATACAGAGAAAATAATATATTAAATAATTACATATGTATAAATATATGTGTGTATGTGTATGTGTGTGTATTCACTGAAAAAGGTGTTTTCTCAGCCTCTTTTCTGTGTAGTTTGACCACTGTACTCAACAGAAAAACTCTAGACTCAGAAATTTTAGCTTTGAGTTTTCTCAAAACTCTCCCTTAGGACTCTGAGTCTTCATAAATATCATTCCTTAGAGATGATTTATCAGTCTAGAAAGATGCTTCTCTCTTTCTTCCTCTGCTCTCAGCTTTTGATGTATCCAAGTCCCATCAATCTTCCCTCTTCTCAAATTAGAGATTATTTTAGCTTGATAAACAAACTCCAAGTGAGAGTGTATTACAATTTCCTAGCAGCCCTTTGCTTCTGGGATTCCTTTTAGGTATGTTAAGATGCACTCTTCTAAGGTTAACTATGGATACTTAACTTCACTTGGAGTCTCAGACTCATGGACCTCACTATCAGGATGGCAGTCACCAATTTCTAAAGACCTAGCTTTCCTTGGGGCAAGGATCTTTCCATATTTTCTCAGGAAGAATGGCTAGGAGATTCTCCAGAATCAGTTACTCTAGCAATTTTTGGCTTCATGGGCAGCCCTGACTATATTCTGAGTCAGCAGATTACCAAGAGTATAGCAATGTGCCAATAAGCCCAGCAAACTCATGGTACCAAAATCTCCTGAAGCGTTGGAGCTGTAAAGTGCCTAAATAGGTAGTTGAGACCTGGTTATCAGGAGTGTTGTCCCCATGTCTCCTCCTCCTCGATTTTTACTGTCAGAACACTCATTCTCCTAGAAAACTGTAGGCAGAAAGTCCTTAGCCAAATCCAAAATCCCATCAATATTGCTCAAGGACATCTTAATTTTACTAGCCCCAAATCCTTATTTCCTGAGTTTCCAAGGGGTTTCTCACATTTGAACTTCCTCTGTCAAGAGGAAAGAGGGGAAAGCAAAAGAATTAGGTCACCTAGAATGGAGAATGGGGCAGTGAATTAGAAGAGGGAGAACAGAAAAGGGATACATATAATAGAGCACCCTAACAGAGCACTCCCCCTAAAATATCCTTATTTTATAAACAAAATTTCCCTGGAATATGTTCTTTCTGGTTAGTTGAGAGGCACAATTATAACTTCATTTATGGTGTTTCCTGGGATTCCCTGGCCATCTGTGAAAACCTCTCATCTCTGGGTTTCTTCCAAGGACAGACAGATGAAGATGAAGTGGAACAGAGGTATAAGGATTTTAATGACCACTTGACATTTATAATTAGAGCAATAAAGTATAGGAAAAGACTTTGAAGATCATAAAATCTGAGCATTGAAAGGTCCCTCAATGGTCATCTAATCTATCCCATACTTTAGCATCAGTCTACTCTGTAATAGAGAATTTGAGCTGCAACAGACTTTAGATTATCTAATCCAAGTCCCATATTCTGGAGGTTAAGGAACTGAGGCCAAAATAATCACATTTGATCATGTCACTTCTCTGCTAAAAATGGTGAGTGTCTCCCTGTTTCCTCCAGAATAAAATACAGATTCCTCTGTATGGCATTTCATCCCCTCCTGGATCACTGCCACATTATGGCAGAGGGGTTTGTGTAGTTCAATAAACTATGAGCTATGCCACTCAGGCTTATCCAAGATGGACAGGTCATAATGGAAAGCCCTGACAAAAGATGATCCAATGGGGAAAGAAATGGCAAACCACTCTAGTATTGTTGCCAAGAACACCCCATAGAGAGCATTTCAGGAGACAGTGGAGGACAGAAGGGTCACAAAGAGTTAAACGTGACAAAACGACTGAACAACAACAACAATTGTTTGGCATTTGGATCCTAAAACAATCTGGCTTCAACCTTCCTTTCCAGACTTATTTCACATTCTACCCACTATTTCAGTCAAACATACCAACTTGTTCCCCACCCCCACCTCATATTTAAGATATTTAGTCTCCTATCTTTATGTGTGTTTTTTTTTTTTTTTTGCATTTCCTCTGCTCAGAATGTTCTCTTTTCTCTTCTCAACCTCTTGGAATCCCTACCTTCTTTCAATACTCCATTCCGTTGCTACCTCCTATTCGAGGACTTTTAAGATCCCTGCAGTGGATAGCACTTCTCAACCTCTGCCCAAAATTAAATTACTTTGTATCCATATTGTGTATGCATTTGTATTTACTTATCTGGAACAGAGTACAAGTACTAGGATTTGGAACCAGGTCTTTGGATTTCAAATCCAGAGCTCTTCTCCACAACCCCAACTTGCCCTTTTGGTCACCATGGGTGCTAGAAACTGGCAAACTGTCAGCCACAAGAAAGAAGGAGTAAAGACTTCTTTTTAGGTGAGGAACTCATTGCATGGAACTTAAAAATATTCACCCAGATCTTGATAAGGGCTCCACAGTTCAGTTTAGAAGAAAAGAATTGTTTCAGAGTGCCTGTGGCATACAATTGTACAGTAAGGGAAAGGAAAGCTCAATAGCATGGGCCTTGTCACTGGAGAGGAAAGCGAAGACGGGTATTTCAAAACTGGGAGTGGATGCGAGCTGCAGAGAAGGCATCTCTTAGGATGAGTGATGGTTTGAAATAGTTTCTTTTCTTGACTTTATCCACTGACTTGTAGTGGAGATCGTTTACCTTCCCCTTTCTCATTAGCAGCCATCCAGGGTGCAAAAGTGCATTAATAAGTTATTCTAGCCAGCCATCAGAATACTGGATACTTTCCTTAATTAACATACATAAAACAAAACACTGTCTTTTGTTTTCTCTCTCTTACTCTCCAGTTGTGTATTATTGGTATTAACTGTGAAAGACAGGTCAAGTTAGCAGCTGCTTTCAACAAGCTAAAAATCAACAACAAACCTAACACTGTTTTTCTGGGATTTTAACATTTGTTAAAAACATAGATTTTGCCAGAGATGGATATTTGAAGCTGGATTAGCAATTAGTAAGCTGTTACTACTATTATTCTAAAGCTGATCAAGGGATTCAAGAACCACATAGTACTGGAACTTTCCCAGAAACTAATTCTTTCTCCTGTATTTCCTTTGCCGGCATCTCTTTCCGTTGCTTATTAATTGTGATTTAGAGCTAGGGCCTTGGTTCTTCTTCGTTAGGCCTTGCTCCCTTGGGGTAACTCACCAGTTCATGTGGCTTCAATTAATATCTGGACATACATTATGTTATATCTACATTTCTGAGTGTGATATTTTATCTTTTTTCTGGTCTCATATATCTTCTTGTAGAAGAAGAGTTTCTTCTTGAATGGCTTACTACCACTTAAATGTCCTCAAATTGTGGAAACTATTTTTCTCTAACTTCCTCGGTTGCCACTCAGTTTCCTAAACATTAATGAAGCTATTGCCATCATTACTGTGACTCTTAACCTTAAAGTCAAATGTTTCCTAACATGATGATGACAGTTCTATCCTGGTGGGATGTTGCTATTATAAGGGATAAATCTGCAACCATGTCCAGAAAAACACTCGCAATTCTATAGGAACCTGCTTATAGAATTAAATTTAATAGACATATGTTAGACACTTAATAAGTTCTAGATACTTGCTAACAGCTGAAAATACCGCCCTCCCAAAAAAGGGCAAAAGACAGTCCCTGGCCTCAAGGACATTATAATCTGATGTTGTTGTTCAGTCATGTCTGACTCTTCCTGACTATACCACACCAATGCTGCCATGGGATTTTCTTGGCAAAGATACTGGAGTGATTGGCCATTTTCTTCTCCAATGGATTAAAATAAACTGGTTAACTGACCCAGGGTGACACAGTTGTAAGTGTCTGAGGCTGGATTTGAACTGGATCTTCTTGACTCCTGGACCAGCACTTTATCCATTGAACCAGGTGGCTCCTTATCATCTGATAGAAGCAGGCTATTTTAAAGGACTCCAACTGGATCTTCTCAGATGCTTGTTTAATATTATTCCATACCCAGAGTCATCTGACTCGGTTTAACCAACATGCACTGCTAAACCTTTAGGATTCTAATTTTCTTGTCTAATAGAGACAGCATGGCAGAGTCAAGACTGCTAAACTTGGGGCCAGGAAGACTTGGTTCTGCCTCTAATACATCATATACACATAAAAGTGTGTGACTTTTTCACTTAATTTCTCTATACTTCAGCAAATTACTTAAAACCTTAGGCTTATTTTCTAAGTAATAAGCAAATTGAGATTTTGTTGGAGGTAATTTCTATAGAGGAAATCCTTCTACCCTGATGAAACTACAGAATCTTTGCATCTTTCCATACTTAATGTCTGAAAAGATCCTTTCAGGAGAGAAAAGAGGGCTCTTTAGACTCAGGACAACAGCATTATAATTAGGGGCAGTGTATCTGGTATTATCCAGTGTAATTAGCATCTCATCAAGTATTACCATGGATGAGAGAATTTTAGAATTGGAAGATGCATTAGATATATACTAATTATATAATAGTCACAAATTTTTTTTTAAAGCAATTGGGGTTAAGTAACTTGCTCAAGGTTACACAGCTAGTTATTATTTGTGTGTGGGTGCTCATTTTCTGAGGCTGGTTTTGATCTCGGGTCATCCCAAGTCCGAGGCCAGCACTCTCACTCACTGTGTCACCTAGCCACCCCAAGTCACAAATTTTCTAATCCAAATCTCTGTAGCCTCTGTTGAAGAGATCATTAAATAGGGTTAGAAAAGTTACCTTTGGAGCCTGCCACATTCTAAAGCTTCTTTCTATCTCTCTCCTTTCGCTTAAAACCCTCAGTTGAACTCCCTTTTTCCCTTATTAAAACATGTAATCTCAGGTCACTCACTCCCATCCCTTTTCTGTGACCACTTGATTTAACAGATACCTAAAAAAATATTCTGGGGAGGCAGAGTCAAGATGGCAGAGTAGAAATAGCATTTCCACACAGCTCAGACTCCCACCCCTTCCAATTTATATAAAAGGGGACTCTGAACAAACTCTGGAGCTACAGAACCCACAAACTGACACAAAGAAGCTAACCTCCCATTGAGGACAGCCCAGCCACCCTGCAGGTAGGAGCCAGCCCAACTCTCTGGAAGCCAAGCCCAGGCTCTTGGGAGCCAGAGGTTTTAGCCCCAGGGCAGCCAAACCAGCAGCCAACTCCAGGGACTCCAGAACACCAGGAGCTGCAGCATTTCCAGAATTACCAACACATAGATGCCAAGGACAAAGTGAGAGGTCAGTGCAGTACAGACTTTGGGACCAGTATTTGGGAGCAAGTTGGCTTCTTCCCTGGGGGTGAGGGAGAAGCCATTGAATAGGCAACAGCACAGCCTGCAACACTGCAGCTTCAGCTATTGGCCTGCAGACTGTAGGGGGACCCAGCTACCAGTTGGGGGTGGGGGAGTAATCGCTCTTGCTTTAAGCTTCTTGGATGTGGATTGTGTTCTGGGGTGGAGGTCTTGGGGTGTGTGACCAGCTTGCCAGAGTGTGTGGAGGGTTCAGAGAGGGCACCCAACTAATACTCCAGCAGCTGAGAAAACCTCAGTGTTTGGGATGGAAGCTCCCCTGGCTGGTGTCAGAGTCTTACTGTGGCAACAAGCCCAAAAGTCAAGTAATTGAGTGGCAACATGCCTAGGCAAAGGAAACAAAATGAACAGAAAAAGTCAACATTAGCCTTCTATTTTGGGGGCAAAGGAGATCAAAGCATGGAACAGGAGGAGGACTGTGAGGTCAGAATTCCTGCACCAAAAGCCCCAAATGAAAATATGAGATGGTTTCAGGCCATAGAGGACCTTAAGAAGCAGATAAGAGAAGTAGAGGGGAAAATGGGAAGAGAAAGGAGAAAGATGCAAGAAAATTATGAAATGAGAGTCAACAGCCTGACTGAGGAAAATAATACCTTAAAAATAGACTAACTCAAATGGCAAAAGAGGCTCAAAAAGGCAATGAGGAGAAGAATGCCTTAAAAACCCGAATTTGCCGGATGGAAAAAGAATCTCAAAAGCTCACTGAGGAGAAGCATTCCTTCAGAATTAGACTGGAGCAAATGGAAGCTAATGACTTCATAAGAAATCAAGATGCTGTTAAGCATATCCAAACAAATGAAAGAATAGAAGGCAATGTGAAATATCTCATGGGAAAAACCACTGACCTGGAAAATAGATCCAGTAGAGATCATTTAAAATTATTTGACTATCTGAAAACCATGATCAAAGAAAGAATCTTGAAATCATCCTCTAAGAAATTCTCAAGGAAAACTGCCCTGATGTTTTAGAACCAGAGGGCAAAATAGAAGTTGAAAGAATCCACTGATCACCTCCTGAAAAAGTTCCCCAAAAAAAGACTCCTAGGAATATTATAGCCAGGTTCCAGAATTCCCAGATCAAGGAGAGAATATTACAAGAAGCCAGGAAGAACAATTTGAATATTGTGGAAACTCAATCAGGATAACACAGGATCTGGCAGCTTCTACACTGAGGGATTGAAGGGCTTGGAATATGATATTCTGTAGGGCAAAGGAGCTGTGATTAAAACCAAGAATCACCTACCCAGAAAAACTGAGTATCATGTTTCTGGGGAAAATGTGGTCATTCAGTGGAATAGAGGACTTTTAAGCATTCTTTTTTTTTTAAATTTTTTTTTAAAAGCAATTGGGGTTAAGTAACTTGCTCAAGGTTACACGGCTAGTCATTATTATTTATGCGTGGGTGCTCATTTTCTGAGGCCGGATCTGATCTCGGGTCATCCCAACTCCGAGGCCGACTCTCTTACTCACTGCGCCACCTAGCCGCCCCTTTAGGGCAATTGGGGTTAAGTAACTTGCCCAAGGTTACACGGCTAGGTTTTTTTGTTTGTGTGGATTAAGTGTCAGAGGCCGGCTCCAAACTCAGGTCCTTCTGATTCCAGGGCCGGCGCTCTATTAGCTGCGCCACCTAGCCGCCCCGCTTTTAAGCATTCTTTAAGAAAAAAACAGAGTTGAATAGAAAATTTGACATTCAGATACAAGAAGCAAGAGATGCTTGAGAAGGTAAACAGGGAAAAGAAATCATAAGGAACTTTTCAAAGTTGAGCTATTTACATTTCTACATGGAAAAATGATAATTGTAACTGATGAAACTTTTCTCAGTATGAAAATAGTTGAAGAAGGGTATATGGGCATATGAATACATATGTGAATGTGTGTATATATGTTTACAGGTATACACAGATAGAGGACACAGGTCTAATTTAATAGGAAGGGATGATACTTAAAATATGAAATTAAGAGGTGAGAGAGGAATATAACAAGAGGAGATGGGGAGAGACAGAATGGGGTAAACTCTCTCATATAGAAGAGGCAAGGGAAAATCGTTATAAGGGAGGGGAAGAACAGGAAGGCAAAAAGGCAAAACCTTATTCTCATTGAATTTGGATCAGGGAGAGAATGACATACATACTAAATAGGATATCTCACCCTACAGGAGAGTAGGGGGTAAGGGGATGAGAAGGGAATGATGGAAGGGAGGGGAGGAGTAAGGGGGGGAGGGAAGTTGGGAGCACCCACTTTTGAAAAGGGACAGGATCAAAGTAGGGAATAGACCAAGTGGGATAGGAGGGGGGGAAATATAGTCAGTCTTTTACAATATATCTACTATGGTAATTTTTTGCATAGCTACACATGTACAACATATACTGAATTGCTTAACTTCCCAGTATAAGGGTGGGTGACAAGGAAGGAAGGGAATGAATCTGGAATTCAAAGTTTTAGAGTCAAATGTTTAAAAATATAAAAATACTATTATTAATACTATTTTACATATAATTGGGAAATAAGATATATAGGGATTGGGGCACCTTGCCCTACTGGAAAAGTTGAAGTGGGTAAGGGAGAAGATATGGGAGAGAGCAGATTGGATGAGTGGATATCCTGTGGGACTGCTATTTTGGGGTGGTGTGTAGGGGGAAAACAGGGAAAAAAATTGTAACTCGAAATCTGGCAGAAATGAATGATGTAAACCTGAAATTAACAAAGCATTTGAAAAAAATATTCTAAAATTTCAGCCATCTGCCATTAATTATGAGTAGGATAAAGATTGAACAAAAATTGTACCCGGAGGCATTTTGCATACACAGTCACCTATACCAAAGGGAGAGATCCCTTCAGTGGAAGTCATAGAATCAGAAGTCAAAAAATCATAGATTCAGAACCAGAAGGAGCCTCAGAGCTGGAAGGTACTTAGAGACCATTTGACTTAAACCCCTTCATTTTATAAAGGCAACAACTTGGTTCCAGAAAGGTTTGAGGGACTTAGTCAAGGTCACAAAGGAATGTTTAGCAGAACTGGAGTTTCAATCCAAGTTCTCTGATGCTAAATCAGGCCACACAGAATAGAGTTAGAAATGTGAGGCACCTCAGAGATCACTATAAAGGACTTTAACCTTGCAGATCCTGCCCTTCCACCTTCTCATTGGTGAGTACCTCACATGGTCCACTAGACCTTGGGCTGGGCAGGTGTAATGATAATGGGAATTTGAAGATCTTCCCTGCTTTGAAAATAAACTCTGCCCCCTAATAGTCTAAATGTAATCACATGGAGCCTCTGATGTGAGGAGTATGCTGAGGGATGGAGCAGATCCCATAGGAAACTGGAAGTCAGAGCTAGAGACACCATGGGATAGAGAGGTTGCTCAGGCAAGGAGAGATATACTAATGAGTACAAGTTGTTTTGCCATCTGCTGGAACAGCTAGGCTTGTGTTGGTTTGTGGGAAAACTAAAGGATGGTGTGACTCTCTGCTACATTGTGGTGCATTAACTTTTATGTTGCTATGATAGATTCAGTTTCCTGGTATTGGGATTTGGTTTTCTGGTGTCTGAATAAATGTTTTGCTTCTGTCTTCTATATGGAGAGCCTGTTATATTTTGCAATCCCACACCATGAGTGAATATTTATAATTATGATTGTTATATTTATCATGATTGTGGGTGCTGTGAATATTGCATTGGTACTACATTAGGCTCCAAACCAGCTTTATTTTATTCCTGGTTCTTTTGGTAAAACAACCCTTTCCCATTATCTTTCTATTACTTATAAACAAGTCAAAACTGCCATTGCTACTGAAAGGAGTGTATCAATTTATATAGTTACACTCACAATTGGAATAACTTTTCAAGGAAAAATACTCTTTTCTGACCCTTGGCTGCCCACTTATCCTATGACTTTTAAGAAGTCACACTAAATGTAAATAGTTCTAGATTTGCTCCAGAATTCAGATTCTCTAAAGAATAAAGGAGCAGCAGAACTTGTGGACTGTTCCCTGAAAAAGTACAGAATATATGGGAGTGGACTAAAATTATTCATTTGATGGATATTTTCAAATATAGAAAACATGGAACGGCAAGTGATTCTCCAATACCTTAGGTTCTTGTAGTGTTTAATTACTGGACACTTTATGAAAACTAACGAAAATAAAAGTTGAAAGAATCAAACATCCAGATAAAAAAGTCTACAGATGTTTTCACTTAAAGTACCTGTTAGGGGCAGTTAGGTGGCACAGTGAATAGAGCACCAGTCTTGGAGTCCGGAAGACCTGAGTTCAAATATGGCCTCAGACACTTGACACTTATTAGCTCTGTGACCCTAAGCAAGTCACTTAACTGTGATTGCCTTGTCTTCCCCCTCCAAAAAAAAAAATGGAATAAAATGAAAATAAAGTACCTGTTTTGAAGTAAACAGGTCTTTTACTTTTATTTACAATTAATGTGTGGTCTTAGTACACATCTCATTAATGAGTTTTCTTTTTCTGTTGTTTCATCAGTGATTTTTCCCCTTTGTAAGAGGAATTCATTTCTAAGAGAATAAAGGGACTCGTCTGTGATATACAATGTCATTGTCACTGGTACATTAATTTAATATTATATATAGGTCTTTGACATAGGTTATCTTTTCCACTCCCTTTCTTTCAAATTAAGTGATTGCCAAACTAGGTGGGTTTCTAGTTGGTATATAAAGGGTAGCAAAGGATACCTAGCCCTTAAGTATCATTTATATCACTGAACTATTTTTCTTTGTAGTCAGCTAATTTTCCCTCCTGAGTGCCATATGAATGAATGTCAACAAGGTATTTTGGAAGGGCAATGTGATTTCCTCAAAACCTTTATTCTATGATTTGGAAAAGGGAAACTTTTGTTGCACTGTCCCAGAACACTGGATTATACAAATTAATTTAAGGATATTTTAAAAATCTAATGTATGATTTGTCTTTGTGTACATTTTTATCCTCAATACTTTCTCTAGTCCCTAAATACCTGAATCCCAAGAAATAAAACAAACAAAGTAGATGGATGAGATATACCCAGATGATTAATATTTTTAAGAAAGCTCTGCAAAATAAGGCAAAAGAATTTAAAAGCCAAAAATGTTGACCAGTTGGAGCTCCACTGTGTGTGTGTGTGTGTGTGTGTGTGTGTGTCTTTGTCTGTGTCTGTGTGTATATGTAAGCTTTATTGGATGTTGGTTGAATTTTCAAAGGGAAGTTCATCTTTTTCCAAATCTTGTTCCATGCTTATTCAAACTGAATTTCCATTTCCTACCACATAAGAAGGAAATCCATACAACTTGGAGAATTCTAAGGTATTTTGATCAAATTCTAGTCTTTGTATAATGAGAAGAAAAAAATTCAATGTCAAACTTTCTTAAATACTTCAGGATACTATTGCATAGAGAGATTAGGTTTTTTTGTTTGTTTGTTTTGTTTTTTTTATTTTCATCATAGGTTTCTACTTGGGAAAATGCTCTGTGGACCACTCATGAAAATAAAGAACAATAAATAAAATGCTGAAATAGCATTATTCAGAACAAGGAAGTTCAATTTGTTTTAAATCACTAATTTATGTGCAAAATTAACATAATTTTCAAGCCAAAGCATATTCCATTTTTCTCATGTAGATAAGTCTGAAACATCTTTAAAAGGTAGGTTTCTCCAGACTTCACCTGTAGTTTCATAACCAAATCTAAAAATATAACATTCTCACCTAAAGGAGAATTTTTTCACGCCATTAGCAAGAAGCAGGAATTCTGAAACTAGGTTAGAAAGAACTAAGCATAACCATAAAGCTGTCTGTTTACCTCTCCCACATAGCTAATGAAGACTCACAGAATGTGTGACTTCCATCAAGTCACTCAAGTTTACTCCTCCTATCAGGGAAAGTCTGTAACTTGTATTGCTGAGAAAATATCCTATTTCCCTCATAAACTCACACCTCCTTTTGTAAAGTCTGATGAAAGCAATCAATTGAACTTCACATTTAAATGGCAAGTTTGATTGAGGACTAGACTGTGCTTAAATTTGTAGGTCTGCCTTCTTATTCTTTCTTTGATGAAAATGCATCACTCAGAGCAACTGGTAAGTAGGCATGTTTATTTATGACCCTAAACTGATTACTTAACACTTCCTCCCCTGGGATGCTAAGAAGGGGCAGTGTATTTCACAGTATTCACCATCCTTGATGGCCTCAGGTGAGACCTTGATATGCTAGAACTATAAAACAAGGACTAATCAGAGTCATTAACAGACCCATGGATTATCTCTGCTGCCCCAGTGGACAAGCCTGGTATATTGAGGGTCAGTTTTTTTTTTTTTGTTTAAAATACCTTTCCATTCAAGTTAAACTATGTTTGTAGCTGTATAAAATGACACAATTCAGAGGTTACAGGGAACATCCTTTACCCTGTCCAAATGGAAAAACTGGGGGAAAGGACCACACCCTGTTGATGGCATTTACTAGCAAATTTGATTATAGTTTTCTACTTAGAGGAGGAATAGGGATATTTGTCAATTTTCTATGACTGAGTATTGGCATTTATTCACTCAAGGCTAATCAGTTTGGTTTAACATTTGCACCAGTTCTTGCAACTAACAAGGAATAGGGAACACATCCTATTGATTAAAGATAGTCCCTGACCTTTACCTCTCTGATAATTGCCAGCTTAAAACACTTTGATTTCAGGGTCAATTATGATGACATCACTCAAATGCTAGGTTCTGTGAGGGAGAGCATGGAAGAATTTGCTACATAGTATCCCTGTTTTAGTGTGAGGAAGTCCAATGATAATAAATAATCCTACTGCCAACACTGAACACTATCTCTGTCTCTGTCTCTCAGTATGTCTTTCTGAATGTGTATACAAATATATACACTTATATTCGTCATTACTTCAAGAATCTATCCTTTTTTGGTATGGTCACAACTACCTCCAATGATAAGGACTGCAACTCCTCTTTGACTTAGTAGATGGTATTAACTACATACCTCTTCCCCATTAAGTTCTTCTAGTGAAGAGACTATTTCTGTTTTTGTACATTATTTGTATCCCCCCATTAACAGAATGCTTCTTTAGCATAAAGTCTGAATTTAATAAATGTTTCTTCATCCATCCTTGCCTCCTACTAAGGACCATTTTCCACAGGAGAACTCTCAAATTCTTTAGCAAAAATCACCCTGGCATCAAATGCAATTATCCAGGGGATCTGATGCCCTTTCTATCATTTTTTTTTAATTACAAAAATAAAAGAACAGAAAGGAGGGAAAGGGCTTAGAGGATAGGAAATACCAAGAAACAGGGCCATGAAGACTACTGATAAAGACTGTTACCTAGAAGAGCCAATAATACTAGTAGCTAAGGTACTTTATGGGAACAACAAAAGGTTAATTAAGTATAGGTTCCCCAGAGCCTATCCATGACCTGAGAACTAAGAGCAATAATAATGATAATTATAAAATAGTTAGCATTTAAATATCATTTTAAGGTTTGAAAAACATTTTATATGTAACCTTATTTGATCTAGGAAGACATTAGGCCAAACCAAAAAAAGAATGACCTTGGCCTAAACTAAGCCTCCCAAAACAGAAAATACCCACCTAAAAATATTAGAGGATTGCCTGTATGATAGAAATGACAATATTATCGAAGTCAATTTATAGTTTTAATGCCTTACAAACCATCAATAAGATAATTTACAGAAATTGGTAAAATAATAAAATACATTTGAAAAATACTAAAAATCTGGTACATCAAGGGAAATAATCAAAAGATAGAAATAAATAAAGAAGAACCCTTCTAAATTTCAAACTGTATTATAGAAATAGGCATAAAAACATTTAGTACTGACTACAAACAGAGGAGTAGACCAATGGAGGACATTAGATTAGGGTGAATCAAAGCAGTTTAGCTTAATAACCCATGTCTGGTGAAATTAAAAATAAATTTAAAAGGAAAGACTTTTTTTCCTGATAAGAAGTGCTAAGAAGGGCAGCTAGGTGGCACAGTGAATAGAGCACCAGCCCTGGAGTCAGGAGGACCTGAGTGCAAATCTGGCCTCAGACACTTAACACAAAAAAAAACTAGCCGTGTGACCTTGGGCAAGTCACTTAACCCCAATTGCCCTCCAAAAAAAAAAAAAGCAAAAAAAAAAGTGCTAAGAAAACTGAAAAAAAAAGTTTGGCAGAAATTAGATTTAGACCAACATTTTATACTACATTGCAAAAGAAATTCAAAATAAATGCATGACCTGAATATTAAAGTTCATAGCCTTAAAAGAGAGAGAAAGTGAGAGAGAGAGAAATACATCATATATATTTACAGTTATGGCCAAGAGATGGATTGTTTTTTTTTTTTAAAGCAATTGGGGTTAAGTAACTTGCTCAAGGTTACATGGCCAGTCATTATTTATGTGTGGGTGCTCATTTTCTGAGGCCGGGGCCGGCACTCTTACTCACTGAGCCACCAGCTGCCCCAAGAGATAGATTCTTAATCAAAAAATTGGGAGGAGAAAAATATAAAATATGCACAAATATTTTTATTATGTGAAATAAAAAAAGCTTTGGCATGAAGAAAACTAATACTTCTAAAATAAGATATGAAGTTGAATAAGAAAAAAGAAATTTGTATCAAATGCCTGGGATAAATGTTTGGAATCCATGATATGTATGTGTGTGTGTGTGTGTGTGTGTATAGACATATATAGTGAGACAGAAAGAGGCACACGCAGAAATACACACACAGAGAACAGAAATACCTATATTGAAAGTTACTTTCCAATAGACAAGTGGTCAAAGTCTATAAACAAGCATTGATAAAAAGAATTGCTAGTAAGCATTAACAAACATAAGAATATTCCAAATCATTAACAATAGGAGAAATGAAAATCAAAACAATTCTCACTTCCAGGAAATTGGTAAACATGACAAAAGGCAAGGATTTTAAATATTTGAGGGAATATGCAAATATAGACAGAGTAATGCATTGTATTAAAACGGAATTAGTGCTATCATTTTGGGTAAAAAAAAATTTGAAGTCATTGGGATTAAAATAATCTCCTCCATTTATATAGTGCTTTAAGGTTTACAAAGTGCTTTACCAATACTACCTCATTTTATTCTCACAAAATCCCTGACAGGTAGGTGCTTTGATTGTCCCCATTTTATAGATGAGAAAACTGAGACTGATGGAGATACAGTGATTTGCCCAAAGTCACACAGCTAGTAAGTATCTGAGGCTGGATTTTAATTTCTCATCTAGGTCCAGTATTCTATTCACTGTACCACCTAGTTCCAAATAAAATAATTAATATAATCATACCCTTTAGGGCTGGCTAAAATTGCCAGTGGGTTT
Source organism: Gymnobelideus leadbeateri (assembly GCA_011680675.1). Lineage (NCBI taxonomy): Eukaryota > Metazoa > Chordata > Mammalia > Diprotodontia > Petauridae > Gymnobelideus > Gymnobelideus leadbeateri. The sequence goes on along the minus strand of WOXC01004664.1, from coordinate 437,202 downwards.
AGATTTCTTAAGAAAGGAGAGATACTTGGAAAGGCTGACCACCACGATGGTTTATTAGTCTTGTAGCCGACCTTATAGTGGTAGGGCAGTCCAGTCCAGTAACATAACTGGGAACACACACACACACACACACACACACACACACACACACACTACACTAACAGTAATCAGGGGAGGGGTTAGAGTGGTGCTCTTGGTAGAAAGAAAAGAGAGAGAACCCATTTCCACTGAGTCTCAAGGAGCCTTTTCACATGTACTATCAGTACTGGGCTATCATCTCCCAGTGAATAGCAAACTGAGACTTTGGATCCAGGCATTATATTGCTTCACAAGGACTTATCAGGAGGGGGCAGCACCAGGGCTGAATATAAATTCAGCCTCGGGTACTCACTCTGTGTCCTTGAGCAAGTTATTCAGTTGTTCTGAGCCCCTGTTGGAATAGTTGTACATACTCCAAGATATAGCCCCCACAAAAATCTTTACCTAAAGTATGCATGCAGCTGGTTTCTTTGAGAGTTTTGAACACACACACACACACACACACACACACACACACACACACACACACTCTTAAATTTCCCAACAAGGTTGTGATTTTTGAAAAGGAAAGATGGGATTAACTACTTAGAATTTTTCTAGTAACTGTTGACTATGGAGTTCTATGTGGTTCTTGTAGAACACTGAACCCTTAGACCAGAATGTTTGTGCATTCAATTTATCTTTATTCAAAATGACAATTAGATGCCAAGGGATAAAACCATTGAAAATGGCATACTTTAGGAAAGTATAAATAAAATTGATTGTTTGAATGGTGTGCTCCTGACTGGCTTTTCAGTAAACTGAAATAAGTCCAGTGCTTCCTAAAACTACTTTCCACTCCTTATCAGTAGTGATTGCATGCCTTCCCTAAAAGATGAGGCTAATTTCTAGCCTCACCCAGAGGCAATTCTTATCCTTATCAGCAAACCAACATTATTCAGTAAAGACCTGTTCACCTTAAGTGTTTGCCTCAATTTTCGGGAAGTAGATTAGCCCCAAATACTACACAGCAAGAATCTGAATTCCTTTCAGAGGTAAACATAGTGTAAAATTCAGCATTTATATACATCTCTGTATTGGCAGAGGTTTTAAATATTTAAAACTCATAACATCTTCTAAAAATAGGGCACTGTGACTCTCTACTGCCTCTAGGATAAAATAGAAATTTTCTAGACTGACTTTTAAAACCCTGTACAATCTAGCTCCCATCACTCTGCCATACTTATTTCATATTATTTCTCTTCCCACACCCTACATTATAGCAAAATTGGTTCTTAATAGTCTTGGAACTAAGTATTCCATTTCCCGCCTTGTGCCTTTGCCCTGGATGAAACTCTTGCCTCTATCCCTTAAAATCTCTGGTAAGCTGCAAAGCTTAGCAGACCTATATTCTTTTGAAGTCTGAGCCTTGTCTCTTACCAAATGACAATTAGCCAAAGAACTATTAAAAGACTGTCCAGCTGAAGCATCAACTTCCATGTCAGAGCTACTTCTTAAAGTGACAGGTCAGAGAAACTAGGTGGCCAAGTGGGTAGAGTAATGACCCTTAAGTCAGGAGGATCTTAGTTCAAATCTGGTTTCAGATATTTACTAGCTGTGTGACCTTGGGCAATTTACTTAATCCCATTGCCTCCAAAAAAAGAGATGTAAATTTACTCTGAAATTGTTTACTATTGTTATTCTTATCTTCCTTAATAAAGTTTCTGTGGAGTTGTTTCAGTTTATTTATTTGGAGGGGGGTGTGTGTGTGCATCTTGGTGGCACAGTGCCAGGCCTAGAGTCAGGAAGACTTGAGCTCAAGTCCAGCCTCAGATATTTATTAGCTGTGTGACCCTGGGCAAGTCACTTAACTCTGCCTTCTTTTCCTCATCTGTAAAATCAACTGGAAAATAAAATGGCAAACCACTCTAGTATCTCTGCGAAGAAAATCCCAAATAGTGTCATGGAGAGCTGGATACAATTAGAAGACTGAACAAATTTATCTCATTAAATTTATCTATTAAAAAATATCTTGGGGGCAGCTAGGTGGCACAAGGAGTAGAGCGCAGGCCCTGGAGTAAGAAGAACCTGAGTTCGGTTCCTGCCTCAGACACTTAACGCACACACAAACAAAAACCTAGCCGTGTGACCTTGGGCAAGTTACTTAACCCCAATTACCCTCCAAAAAGCAAAAAAAAAAAAAAGAAAAAAGCAAAAAAAATATATATATCTTAACTCATCCCTTTGGCAGCACTAATAATTCCAGATGATTTTAAAAACATATTTGAAAGAGAGCTATTTTTTTCTTTTTGGTATATTGTCTACCTTCAGGGTTCTGGCAAAAGTGCTGAGGGTGAAATAGGATTTGAACCTGATCTGTGGTTAATTAATCAGTAGGCCTTTTCCTGCTGAATTCTTCCTAAGAAAGAAGGCAATCAATCAGTCTGTTTGGTTGATCTGCATTTATCTGACATAATTTTGATAATTTTGATCATCTCAAATCAAGCAGATTTTCTTTGGGACATTAATACTCTTCCAGGCAAGTGAACTGAACATTTTGGTTGATTGTTGGGTGCATTACATATATTTATAAATTTCATTGTCAGAGACATGGCCTCAGCAACACACAGGTCATTAAGCAATAAGCAGCTGGTTTTAGGAGCTATGCAGATATAATTTAATTGGAACTATTTTTATCTGTGTTATTTCTCATTCCAAGAGACATTCTGAAAAGAAGCAATCTACATCTAACTCAAATATATTCACACTGAAAAAAACATGTATTTTTCTCAATATAATTCTATATAGACTTGAAAGAAAATCTTTATCCCAATTGTTACCTAAAAGGTGATTAGAAGAATGTTAATAACCATATGATAAACTCTATAAATACCTACTTTGAAATTATATCATAGATGGATTTAATTTTTTCTGCCTTCAACTAGGAGGAGAGAGAAACAAAGGGACAAATAAAGATGGTGACAGTGAAAGAAGAAAATACTACACATGTAAAAATATAGAGAAGCCCTGAACACTTTACTTTCTATGAACTATAGCTTGGCTTCTGCCACTGGGGCAATTTATGAGTAAGGGGGCTAGTAAGTGGCCAGAATCTTTCCTGCCCCACACTTCCTCTAAAATTCATCCATCCTTATTCCATGTTAAAGTCCCAGAGAACCTGAAGTCTACCCCTAGCCCACACAAAGCTTCCACATCAGCAAGCCCAGGTGAAAAATCTTTGACATTTAAGAACTGGATCAGTGGGGGGCAGAGCCAAGATGGCGGAGTAGAAACAGCATTTCCAATGTGCTCTGCCCCACACAAATTTCAAACAATGTGAAAGGGAGCTCTGAACAACTTCTGGAGCCACAGCACCCACAGAACGGCACAGAGAAGCTAACCTCCTGCTGAGGACAGCCCAGCAGCCCTGCAGGGAGCGGCCAGCGCAGCGCTCTGAGAGCAGGCAGCACAGCTCGCTGGGAACCGACAGCGCAGCCCGCAGAGCCGAGCCCAGGTCAGCGGTTTTAGCCCCAGGGCGGCCGGGCCTTCAGCCGGCTGGTGGAACCCCAGAACACCAGCAATTGTGGCGATTCCAGAATTATCAGCACAGATATGCCTAGGACAAAGTGAGAGGCTAGTGCCCTATGGACTTTGGGACCAGTATTTGGGGAATACGTGGCTTCCTCCCCTGGATCAATTTTTTTTTGGAGGGCAATTGGGGTTGGGTGACTTGCCTAGGTTCACGAGGCTGGGTTTTTGTTTGTGTGTTGGGTGTCTGGGGCCGGATCTGGGCTCGGGTCCTTCTAGCTCCAGGGCTGGCTCTCTGCTCGCTGCGCCACCTAGCCACCCCAAGGAAGGGATGATTCTTAAGGGGTGAAGTCAAGAGGTGAGAGAGGAAAGTGGCAAGAGGAGATGGAGAGAGACAGGGTAGGGTAAACTATCTCATGTAGAAGAGGCAAGGGGAAGTAGTTGCAGGGGAGGGGAAGAACAGGAAGGCAAAAAGGCAAAAGCATATTCTCATTGAAGTTGACTCAAGGAGAGAATCACATACATACTAAATGGAATATCTTACCCTCACTCACTCTCCTGAGTAGGGGAAAGGGGGATGGGAGGGGGGATGATGAAGGGGAGGGCATTCTGGGGAGAGGGGAGGTTAGAAGTACCCACTATCAAAGAGGGACAGGATCAAAATAGGGAATGGACCAGGTGGGAGGTGAGACAGGTGGAAGGGAAATATAAGCAGTCTTTTACAATATATCTACTATGGTAATGTTTTGCATAGCTATACATGTACAACACATACTGAATTGCTTATCTTCTCAGAGGGAGTAGGTGACAAGGGAGAAAGGGAATGGATCTGAAAATCAAAGTTTTAAAATTAAATGTATCATAAGATATCCAGGCAGTGGGGCTCAGAGATTCACCTTGCCCTAATGGCAAAGTCGAAGGGGGTATGGGAGAAGATATGGGAGAGAGCAGACTGGATGAGGGGATATCTAGTGGGACTGCTATTTGGGGGTGGTGGGTAGGGGAAAAATGGGGGAAAAACGTAACTCATAATCTGGTGGAAATGAATGATGTAAACCAGAAGTTAATAAAGCATTTGTTTAATTAAAAAAAAAAAGAACTGGATCAGTGGCTCCAATCGAAAATGAGCAAGCTGGGTTGGTTCAAATGCTCTATTTCCCAGTGCCCTGATCTTTCCTGGGTCCCTCATCACTCTTTATACCCTCTAGCCTTCTTTCCCCTGATCTCCCAGTTTGATTTTTTTTCTTTTTCTAATTAAACGGGCCATCCCTTGACTCACTTCTTTAAAAGGCCTATTCACTGAATGGTCTGGGCGTTACCTCACTCTCAGTACCTGAAAAGGCCTTAGCCTAAATGGGCAAGGGTCTCCCATTACATCCTGGGCCATATCCAGACATCCTAATGAGTATCTGGCTACTGGACCCAGATGGCTCTGGAGGAGAAAGTGAGGTTGGTGACCTTGCACAGCCCTCTCTCACTCAAATCGAAGTCAACTGCAAGGCATGTCATTATCTCCCTGATATCATTATGTGGTTATTGAAAATAAAGTACAAACACAAAAAACAAAGGAAGTCCAAAGAACTGAATTACCTAACGATGTTTGCCTAAGTTCCTCATCTGCAAAATGAGCTGGAGAAGGGAATGGTAAACCACTTCAGTTTTGTTTTGTTTTGCCAAGAAAACCCTAAATGGCATCACAAAGAGTCTGATGTGACTAAAAATTATTGAACAACAAACTGCTGATTCTATTCACTAATGGGGAAGGAGGGCCCTAAACTCTATATCTAAGGCTTGACTCCCTTCACCCAAAATATTAATTAAATTTTAACTTAAACCTAAAAATTATTTATCTTGGACTAATGGTATTTAAGGGAGCTAAGAGATATAATTCTAGCCTAGTACCTTCTCTCTAAGGAAAATAGAATGGTAACCACCACTGGTCACAGCCTTCTTCCTTAGCTCCTGAAAGAAATTAAAATTTCCCTTAAACCAAGGGTGGATTGAGGATATGGAAAAGATTTTGGTCTCCCTGTGAGCCACACATTAAAAAAAAAAAAACAACAAAAAACAAACAAATAAAACTTGTTACATATTGTATTATATGAGTGATTCAAAGGAAACAATTTAGTAAAGTTTTCAACACTATCATAGCTTACATCCTTTCTCTGAGCCCTTTTTGGGGAATGGAGGGAGGAGCACAGAAGGAAAACTTAGGGTGTGGAAGCATTTCTGTTTAAAAGGAAATTAAGCATGTGGCACCCCTTCTTGTGAGGATCCAATGAAATGATGGTTGTGAAAGCGCCTTGTAAACTATATAGTTCTCTCTCTCATCAGTATTATTATCATTGTTATTGTTATATACCAACTGCTAAAAAGCTACTCTACAGACGCTTTCCATTGTGGAAGGTGTTAAGACTCTTGGGTTGGATAAAAATATAAAATATACAAGTGGACCAGATTTGAATAGTTTTACAAATAGCCGATTGCTAAATCAGTAAATAAGTGAATATTAAGACACTTCTATAACCTCCACCTAAGGTCCCAGCCAGCTGGTCAGAATGGTTTCAGCTCTATCATTCCTGAACTTATTTCACATTTTATCTCTTCCAATTATATCAATGAAATGAACGCCACAATTGTATTAAAATACCACATAGTTGGGCGGCTAGGTGGCACGGAGAGTAGAGTGTCAGCCCTGGAGTCAGAAGGACCTGAGTTCAGATCCAGCCTCAGACATTTAATGCACACACAAATAAGAAAAACCTAGCCGTGTGACCTTGAGCAAGTTTCATAACCCCAAATGCCCTCCAAGAGGCAAAAAAAAAAAAAAAAATTCCACATAGAATGTTCTCAGGGAAAATACAGAGAAGGAAACCTCTAAAATCCCCATAGGGAATTATCAGTGTCAATTTCCTCATCTATCCAAACTTTCCAAGTACAAATCAAAATGGCATTTAGATTTTTCTTCCTCAGAGCAGCTAGGTAGCACAGTGAATACAGACAGCACTGACACTGGAGTCAGGAGGGCCTGAGTTCAAATCTAACACTTACTAACCCTGTGACCTTGCTCAAGTCACTTAACTCCAATTGCCCTGATGGGGTGCTTGGGATGTATATATGTTTGTAACATCAATCTATGTAACATCAGTCTATAATATCAATCTGTAACATCAGTTTGTAAATGGGGTGCTTTGGGATCTATGTCTGTAAAATCAATTTGTAAAAGCAATCTGTAAAATCACACTTCCCCCTCTCCAGTTTCAAAGCATTAACTCTGCCCCTTCCCCCTACCAGCACTCTGCCCAGCAACAACTCATGAACTGTTTATCTCTGCTTGAAACAATAAGCTACCTATGAATCCTTCACTAAACTATCTATAAACATTTTTAGCTTAGGCAAATGTTATCTCCCTTAGTTAAGAGTGGCCAGCTGCACCATGAATTCTTCAGTACCCTATCTATAAGGTAACTCCTTAGCCAATTATACCCACACTGTGTCTCTGATGGCCTTGGTCCCCAACATCTATCTTGTCAAGCTTGACATTGATAGGTGGCAGACTGGGCACTCCTTAGTGGCCATGACTGAGGATTGACTTTAGAGACTTGTCAGGCCTAAAACCACACCTGAAGGTAGCTGCCCCTCCCCCCCTTGGGCTATTTCCCAGTGAATCATGGGCAATATGCTTGCGCAGTTGATATTAAAAGTGCATGGTCCTTTAAGCACTGACCACTCCTTAACTCCTCCCTGATCCCACCCTTACTCACCTAGTTAGCATGATTGACACCTGATTTACTATCTTGACTCCTTAAAACTATGCCTAAGTTTTCTTTAAGTTTGCAGGTTCCCTAAAAATCCTTGCCCACTGTAGTGTGCAGCGTAACAATAAACTTTACAATCTCGGCTTCAAAGTTTGCTTGAGCCTGGTGAATTCCTTCCAGACTGAATTGCAGGGTTTCTGGTCACTGATAGTGATCAGGGTCCCTGGCAGAACCTATTACCCTTCCCTTTCCTTATCACCTTTTCCTCATCAGCCCTATCTTCCCTCCTCCAAAAAAGAAAAAAAGAGTTAGATTTTTCCTTCCTCTTTCTGGTTTTTTATGTTCTGTGTTCAGGTGAGATCACTGAGGAAGAGGAGAAGAAGGAATCAATCAATCAACAAGTATTTTTAAGCATTTACTATATACCAGGGAGGTATACTAAATACTAGGGACTTAAAAAAACACAAAACACCTTTGCCTTCGAGGAAGTTACATGCTAATAAATTGGGGAGGAAATCATGTAGAAATCAGAATATGGAAGATAAATATAATGTAGAAGGATGGTCAACTTAGAAGGAATGATTTTAGCGGGGTGAGTGGGAGTGCAAAGCAATTCGATGCCTCTTGGAAGAATATACCCTTGAGCTGAATCTTAAAGGAAGCTAAGGATTCTAAGGGTCCGAGTTTGAGAGGAGTCTAGGTATGTAGAATAGCAATGCATGAAGACAGGCTATAGAGGGTCTTGTGTAAAGGGTAAACAAGTAGGCTAGTATATCTGGATCATGAAGTTTGTGGAGGTGAATAGAATGTAAAAATGGTTGGGAAGGCAAGAAGGTTCCACTGTGTGCAGAGATTTAAATGTCAAACCAAGAACTTCATATTTGATCTTTGGGGTAAGAGAGAGTTACTGGACTTTACTGAGGGGGAAGTGGAAACATTGTCAGACAGGATTTAAAATGACAAATTTGGCAGCTAAATTGTGTTTACGGTATGGAACAATTTAAAAAGGGAAGGCCAATTAGAAGGTTATTATAATCGTCCAGGTGACAAACAATAAGGCTTAAATTAGACCGATGATTGTTAGTACAGAAGTAGTATTCAGAAGGTGTTCCAGAGAATAAAATTACAAGTTTTGGCAATTGATTACATATATATGGTAAGCAAGGGTTGGAAAATGGAAGAATTTGTAAAGGTCAGAAACAGATTAAAGTAAAATGGCAGCAAAAGAAAAGAATACCAACTCCAAACACTTTGTTCTTTTGGTATTATATAGCAGTACTTGACAAATTAAATTATGTAATACTTACAAAATCTACAAATGGTATGGAAGGCTAAGGATATTCTGTTTTCCAAAGATAAAGGGGAATGAGGGATCCTGAATTCTATTTGCATGTCAAAGTATTACAGCAGTATTTAATATATAAATTATTTTCTATACATTATTTCACAAAAATAAAATTTCCATCATTTTTTCTTATATAAAACCTATTTTAAAAAGTCACAGAATTTCTGAGTTAGAAGGATCTGTAGGGAATGTCCTAGTCCAACCCCAACCAAAATGAGCATTCTTTTTTTTTATACTTGCCCAACAGGTGGTCATAAAGCTCATGTTGGAAGAATTCAAGTGAATGGAAAACTGCTACTTTCAAAAAGCTCATTCTACTCTAATTGGAAGTTTTTCCATATGTCAAACTTACATTTGACTTTTTGTAACTTCCCCCTATTTCTCCTAATTCTTAATCACCAGAGCCATGCAAGATGAGTCCGGTTTCTCTTCTACATGGGCAGCCATCTAGTCCTCACTTGGTATTTTATTTTCTAGGCCAAACAAACCCCAGTTCCTTTGACCAGTCTTCAGAAGACATAAGCAAAGACCTTCTACTTCCAACTCTTCCTCTGCTTATCAAAATACTTTTGAAAATATGTGACCCTAGTGATACATACGGCAGAATATGAGGCTTCTGTGTGAAATTGAAGTTCTCAATTCTGGGTACTCTAATAACAGTTGCACAGAGTTCTTTTTTTTTCCCCAAAAAAACAAAATGAGAAAGTTAAAAATGGGTTTCTAAGTCAGCCAAGTCTGTTTTATCTAGCACTCTTATCAATTGGGAATCTCTAACTTACTTTACTTTGCCTATCAAGATGCTGAAGTGCTTTGAGAACTATCACTTTGAGAATTAAATGTTCTTAAATGCATTTGTAGGATTAACTCTCTTTTATGGTTTTCTAATCCTTTGAAAATTGGTAATTCACCTACCAATTTGATGTAATAATTCACCATATCTTAAGAAATTTGATGAACTAAAACACATTGGTACTTAACAGATCATTGGCAGAAATCAAACCAGGACCTGCCTATTATGACTTCTATTTTAGATTGTCTCCTCAATCAGTAGTTTTAAATAAAACGTACATGTATGAATTATGAATTGATACAAACTATTCAGATATAAGACAGGACAGTTCTCAGGCTCCTTCTGACAAGGTACCCTAGTATTCTAACACCATCCATTCCCTTTTTCTTAAAGAAGCCACAACTAGGTAGTCTAAGATCCTGACAACATTATTTCACCTAGAGAGCCTAGAATTTCATCTAGGATGCAGATTTGGGGCCTGGAGGCAACAAGGATTAAAAAAAAAAAAGCTATAAAATTGCAAGTACATGGAGATGTTTATTCAGTCCACTAAATGCAATTCTATGGACTCTCTAGATACCCTATATCTATAGTACCCAGAATTCATTATATCCAGGATCATGACCCTGTCTTTTCTCTTGATCTGAACCCATGGGGGCTAAGTAGCCAAGGGACAAATAAGTCTAGCTGTGCCTTGTAGAGGAGAAATTTGATGGAAAATGAAAGGAATGATAAGAATCCAAAGTAAAAAATCCTAGAAATTATCACCTATACAAAAATAGTTAGCAACTGTTGTGAATTCTTTGAAGTGAATGCCCTGAAGTGGATGTTTGTATTAATTATATAAAATACAGCAATTGGCTTTAACCCAATGGGAATACACAGTATGAATTTAAATAATGTGGCCACTTCAAGGGATTCATAAAACACACTCACTGGAACCTAGATGTGTTATTGTGAAAGGGTCCTGAAGATTCAGAGAAGCTGTAAGGAATGAAGTTTGGAGAATGATAGTCATGTCTGAGTTCCCACTTGAAGCGGCTCCTTAGGGAGCTGTTATTGTTCAGCATGTGTTTATTGGCTTCTTTGGCTTCAAGGAAGGTATCTTGGAGGTCAGTTTGGGCATTCTCCATTTTTCCTAGAAATCATGATCCATGATTGGAATGAGGATCTTAAGAGTAGGGCCCAAGAAGAATTTGGGCAGAAGATGGAATTTTTGTCAAAAAATATATATCATAATAAGATAATAGAGTAGTGGAATGGTTCATAAATTGTCAGTTGGTCTAATGGTAGGAGATTAACAAATTGCTTATAGATTGTTTCCCCAGATTTCTTAAACTATAAAAACTGTAAAGTGTCAGAAGTGCCCAATTAGAAGAAATCAGGGTTCAGAACGAAGTAGGAAGAACAAATGCAACTTATACAATAATATCACTGCAAAGACAAAAATATTTGAAAGACTTAAGAACTCTGATCAATTCAATGATCAACTATGATTCCACAGAACCAGTGATGAAACCTGCTCTCTACCTCCTGCTAGAGAAGTGATAGACTCAAGACACAGAATGGAGACAGATTTATGGACATGGTTAATGTAGGACTTTGGCTTAACTCCATATTTGTTACAAGAGTTTTGTTTTTCTTGATCTCTTGATCTCTCTCCCCACTCTACTACTCCAATGGTGGCAGGAGAGGAAGGAGAAAAAAAAGTGAATGACTGTTAATAGACAATAAAAAAAAAAAAGAAAGGGGCAATAATGTGGTAATGTTATAAAAGAAGAGTTGGGGGAGTCATTAATGGAACTCTTACACAGCTATAGTTTATTTTAAGATTATACACACATGTGTGTATGTGTATGTTTATGTGTGTATGTATATGTATATATGTATGATTTATTTGCTTCAGAGCCATCTTTTCAGTCTTCCCTAATTATTATTGTATTCCCTATTGTATATGTCCCAAACTCTTTTATTCTTAAGTTTTCTATATCACCCAACTCTTTCAACCTATCTACAGAGGGCCTCACTTCACATTTCACTGAGAAAATGTAGGACATTCACAATGAGCTCCCTCTACATATAAAAATTCCTCAAGATCATCCCTCCATTTTCCCCTCTTGTACTCCAATCTCTGAAGTATCTCTTTTCCTCACCAATGCTAACCTCTTTCCATTCCCTTCCTCTTTCCTCTAGAAACACATGATCATCCCTGCTAAAATATTTAATCTCAACAGATTCATTTGGCTTTTCCTCTGCTATCTACAAACACGTCCAAGTGTCCTCCATCTTAAAGGGGAAAAAAGCCTCATTTGACCATAATATCCCTTTAAGATATGGTCCTATCTTTCACATGTTCTCCTATCTTTCATAAACTTCCTGAAAAATTTGTCCATACCTATTGCCTCCACTTTTTAACCTTTTCAATCCCTTATACTGTGTCTTCAGACTTCATCTATTAGTTGAAACTGCTCTTTCCAAAGTTACCAATCATCTATTATTGTTGAATTGAGTAGTATTTTCTCAGTATTTAATTTTTGTCCTTCTTAACCTCTCTGCTGCATTTGATAGTGTTGCTACTTCTCCTCCTAGATACTCTATACCCTCATTGATTTTGTGACACTGCTTATACATCTTGTTGCATGATGATGATGATGATGATGATAAATAACTACAATAGCATTAATTTAGTGCATTAAGATTTGCAGAGCACTTTATGAATATCATCTCATTTTGTCCTCCAAACAACCTTAGGAAGTAGCTTATATTATTATCTCTACTTAACTGAGGCAGACAAAGATGAAGTGATTTGTTCAGGGTCACACAGTATAATGGAAAAGCAGATTTGAAGATCTTCCCTGCCCCTAGGCCCTTTGATTGGCTTAAGTGACTCTGAGAACATTCTTTAATTTGAAAATATACTCTGCCCCCTAATAGGCTGAATGTGGTCACTTGGAGCCTGTGGTAGGAGGCTTGGTTTTCAGGAATGACCACACCTTGATGCTCTGTGATTGGGCAGTGGATCAAGAGGGTGGTTACATTCTCTGACCCAGGAGAAGGCTATATAATTCCTGATGTGAGGATTTGCTTTGGGGCTCACTTTGAGAAGTGTTGTGTGATTTGACCAGATGAGACTCTGGGCAGCCGTTGAGAGCTCCCCGCCTTTGGAAACCCATATGTTGATGCTTCCCTCTCTGGTAACTGTGATTTTGGTATTGATAATGGTTGGACAGTTTGGAAGCCTGTATGTTTGATCTGTCTGTACACTCTGAAGTTCAGGGTGCTGACCTTTTCCCCCTGAACTAGGTAATATATGTTTGATTGATTAAAGTAAGCTTGTTAACCCAATTTGAGTTGCTTTCCTTTTGAAAAGCAGATTTAAGAACCTGTGTTGGCAGCCACCCTGGGGATACTGGAATACCAGAGACTAAAATTGAACTCTTTTTTCCTAATTCTATATCCAACTCTACTGCTTTACCAGACGCTACTTTCTCATTCTCCTTCCTGGATCATCTCTCTGTGCCTGTCTCTGTCTCTGTCCCTGTCTCTTTCTTTATCTCTGTCTCTCTTTCTTTATCTCTCTCTGTCTCTCTCTGTCTCTCTGTCTCTCTCTGTCTCTCTCTGTCTCTCTCTGTCTCTGTCTCTGTCTCTGTCTCTCTCACACACACACACACACACACACACACACACACACACACACACATGCCTTGCCCCCTAATTTTAGGTGTTTCCTAAAGCTCTTTCACAAGTCCTCTCCATTGCCTCTCCAAGACCTCATTCCATTGCCATGGATTCAGTTGTCATCTCTAAGTAGATGATTCAACTCCAGCATTTCCCCTGAGCTCAAATCTCAGACCTCCAACTGCCTATTTGATACTTCAAACTCAACATATCCAGAAATCAAATTTGATTTTTTTTTCCACTAAAACCCAACATCTTTCTTAATTCCCTTATTTCTCTTGATTATCCTTCCAGTTACCCAAATTCAAAACCTTGAAATCATCTTCAATTCTTCACCCTCAGTCATATCCATATCCATTCAATTGCCCAATATTGTTAATCCTATCTCACGATATCTTTCACATCCCTTCTCTTTTCTCTGCTTACATAGACCAAGAATGGAGTTCAGGTCCGCTTGACTGGATTATCATAATTGCCTCCAAAACAGATTTGCTTCCTTTCCTCCAACCCATCCTTCAAACAGGAACTGAAATGATTTTCCTAAACCATAGGTCTAATAACCATGTCACTCCCCTGTTCAATAAGCTCCTAGAGTTCCATATTGCCTCTAGAATCACCGAGAAACTTAAATATATTCACAACTTGGTTTAATCCACTTCTTCAGCCTTTTTATACATTACATCCCTTCTTGTTCTCTGTGGTTTAGCCAAATCAGACATTTTACCGTTCCTAACACATGGTATTCCTTCGCTCATATCTGAAAAGGATTTCACATATTTTGTTTGATTTTATGAAATTATAAAGATTCTAAGAAGCAGAGAAAAGTAGGAGGTACATTCTAGGTATGTTATACACACATGTATACATATGCATACAAATATTATATATATATATATATGTATATATATATATATATATATATATAGTATGATTTGCAAACTTTAAAGTGCCATATAAAAAGTGTTAGCTATTATTGATATCATCATCATCATCTCCTCATCAGTATCATCATCTTTCAAAAATTAGCATGTTTTACCTCTAATGTGAGGGAAGTGCCTTGCTGATTCCCCCCCACCCTAAAACTGCTAGTGCTTCCCTTGTATACACCATATAAAGATTTTGTATATACTTAAATTTGCACATATTGCTTCTACTCATATTCTATAAGCTCCTGAAGACTAGAAATTTCATTTTTTGTATAAAAATATTTGTATCTCTGGTCACTGATACACAATGGGTTCTATCCATTGGTTAACTGATCGAAATAGTTTTTGTCTATGAACAGTGACATGAAATTTTGCTTTAAAATGTTTTATTCAGTAATTCTATCTCACTGTAAGTTCTTTGCAATTGTTATTTATCAGTAACATTTTTGTTGAAACGCCAGACTTAAAAACAAAGAAATCCTTTGTAAGTATTTGTTATTGTCCATGCCTCACTTGTGAACTGACATTATATTAAATCCTCTTTGCATTATCTGAAGGATTTATATGAAAGAGATTGTATCACTAGAAATGCTGACTTTGGATACAAGATGAGGAAAATGCCACTGAAAAAGATATGCTAAAAGAAAAGATCATGTTTTCAGGGGAAAAAATGTATGCTTTAAGTAATAACAAAGGGATGAAAGAAACAAAGAAAAAATGGATATAAAAGTTAAATCGTTTCTAAAGTGAGAGTTTATCACAGGTTTCCATGAGGTCTAAGCATATTTAAGGGCCAAGTTATTGGCTTCCTGCAGATTATATGATCCACAATCAAAGTGAATTATCGAAAGGTCTACCAACCAACAATTTACTTACATCAAGTATGATGCCATAATCTGATATGAGTTTCCATATAGAGTATTTGTGAAATTAGTGTAGGGGCAATTTATTTTTAAAGGTAATACTTTTCACAGGTATTTAATATATAATTTGCTACCAGTGAATTCAATAGTACTATGGCTCATTATACTTCTTAAAGTTTTACTAGAGAGCTCCTACTTAATAATGTAGAAATAATTCCACCTCACATCAGGCCAGTTTCCACTATCAGTGATACATGAACAAGCACTCCCTACAAATCCAGATGCCTACAGTAACACAGAGTAGTCCCAGTTAGCTTGTATTCTCACTGTCTTTTAATGCTTAAATAACTGAATGTTTAATTCACATAAAGAGAATCCCCACTTTTGGTGTCTTCTTATAGTGTGTGGTATTGGGGGTAGGGAGAAGTTTCTATTCCCAGAAATATTTTCCTATGTCAGAATTTTTTTTTTATATGTATAGGTAAGTAAAGCTGACAAAAATTCCAAACAGATTGTGTTTGGAGGTTACAGTAATAGGAGTGTGCAGAGAAATAGTGTCCAGTGTTCTGCAATGCAACATCTGGTGAGAAAATTCAAGTTGAATTATAAAAGCTATGTTTAATGTATCAACCTTGCTCTTCTCTCCTCAGATGATGCTTTACAGGGTGTGGCAGTAAAAACTGTCCTGTGGGTGAACTATTTGAATCTAATATTTGTTGAATTTAGCAATTACAAATAAAATAACTTGTATATGTAAAACACCAGAGAAGATCCAAAGGACAAGTAAGACATTGTCCCTGCCTGAACTCCTCAGGGTACTGACATTCTGGTAATATGCATGTTCACAGATAAC
Source organism: Gymnobelideus leadbeateri (assembly GCA_011680675.1). Lineage (NCBI taxonomy): Eukaryota > Metazoa > Chordata > Mammalia > Diprotodontia > Petauridae > Gymnobelideus > Gymnobelideus leadbeateri. The sequence continues at coordinate 421,443 of WOXC01004664.1, read as the reverse complement.
TATAATGCAAAAAGCATGCATTAGTGATTTGCAAACCAGAATCTTGGGTGGTAACTTAGAAAGGAGTAGTATTTCTTAGGTAGATCAGTAAAGGCTTTATGGAGTAGATGCTAATTGTGTTGGACTTTAAATGATGCAAAGAAAGAATGGGAAAAACTAACTGGGGAGGACATTCTAGCATAAATAGTAGAGTATTACTACTACTGCTGCTGCTACTACCACCACCACTACCACTACTGCTACCACTAGTATTACTACTATCACTACTACCATCACTACCTCTACTACTACTACTACTATTACTATTACTACTACTAATATTAACTTTATATCAAATATTAAGCTTTACAAATAGATTTACATATACAATCTCATCTGTGTCTTATAACAATTATATGACATAAACATATAGGACACATTGATAGATAGGTGGCACATTAAATAGAGTAGCAGGTCTTCCTGGGTTCAAATCTGCCTCAGGCACTCACTAGCTATGTGACCCTAGGCAAGTCACTCTTTGCATCAGTATCTTTAGTCATAAAATGAGCAGGAGAAAGAGAAGATAAACTACTCAAGAAAACCTCAAATGGGATCACGAAGAGTCAGACACCACTGAACAAGAAACAACATTTTACAATTGAGGAATCTGAGACAAGGATAATTAATTTACCATATCCCCATAACTATCAATCAGCCTACCACATGCCTGACACTTTGATAAGTGTTGGGTATATAAGTACAAAAGAGAAAATGCTCCCTTCTCACATCGAGCTTAAATTCAAATGGGGAAGACAATAAATACATATAAGTATACAGTAAATAAACAAAAATAGTAAATACTGGAGGCTGGATTTGAAACTAGGTCTTTTGACTCCAAATTCAATATCCACTATGCCATGCTACCTTTTCTAGGATTAACAAAAGGCCTGAGGCCAGATACCATGGGGCATGCTCCAGTAATAGTGTATAGTCCAGTGTGTAGCACAGAGCATATAGCAAATGGTAGCATGAGATAAGGCTGGGAGCTTAGTTTGGGTGGTGCTAGATTATAGAAGGCCTTGGTCAGCAGTAGGAAGAGGAGAAAAGGGAATAAACATTTATTAAAAACCTATCAACATGGGGCGGCTAGGTGGCGCAGTGAGTAGAGCGTCCGCCCTGGAGTCAGAAGGACCTGAGTTCAGAACAGATCTCAGATACTTAAGGCACACACAAACAAACAAACAAAAAAAACTTAGCCGTGTGACCTTGGGCAAGTTACTTAACCCCAATTGCCCTCCAAAAAGCAAAAAACAAAACAAAACAAAAAACAAAAAACCCTATCAACTACCAAGGACCATGCTAAGCTGTTTCCAAATATTATCTAATTTGAGATCATATAGGGAGCCAGTAAAGATTTCTGAGCAAAAGAATGATGCAACTAGATCTGGGAATAAGAGAGGTAAACCTATTATTGGCTTTGTGGAAGTGTGGTAGTAGTGCAAAAGGGACATTTTCCAATTATGTAGATGGTAGTTAGGACCTAGAAGGGCAGTGACAGATGAGAAGAGAGATTTCATAGGTATTGTTGTTTTTATGATATGGCTTTACATAATTCTAATTAGATAATTCACATTGTTCATATTGCTAAGCAGTATAAGTAGAAAAAAAACCACAACAGTTAAAGTATTAATGCTTCCTGGATAATTAGGAAATTGTCCTAGACCTTGATGGAGGAAGAATGAAATTTAAATCCAACCTCGGACATTGCCTAGCTGTATATGGTCCTAGACTAGTCACTTTTCTCAGTTTCCTCATTTATAAATTGGTAATAATAATTGTATTTACCTCCCAAGTAAATGCTGGTTTTTATTGCTGTAATTATTATCATTATTAAAAAAAAAAAATTCTAGAGGCACCTAGGTGGTGAAGTGAATAGAGCACTAGCCCTAGAGTCAGAAGGACCTGAGTTCAAATTTGCCCCAGACATTTAACACTTATTAGCCGTGTGACCTTGGGCAAGTCACTTAACCCCAATTGCCCCTACAAAAAGCAAAAAAAAAAAAAAATTCTCTGTTTAAACTCCCAAATCTATCCATCAAGGCCCTTTACAATCTAGATCCACCTTTTCCCCAAGAACCTTATACTCTTTTATTCAAGAATCCTATGTTCCAACCAATCCTGTCAATTTAACTTTTCCACTAATCTCCTCATGTCTTATTCTTCTCTTTATATTATTCTCTCATTTCCATCTTTGCTTTCTGAAATATTTTTCTTCTTTCAAATCCAATTCAGGTGTCTCCTAATACTTAGGTCAATGTCTTACACACGGTATGCTTCAAATGTGAATAAAGTGGCATGAATTAATAAATTCAAAATGAATTGTAGATTAAAGAGAGCTGTTCCACTTAATAAAGGGAAAAAAGAGAACACAGAAAACTCCAACACTTTTTCCACTTTTTTTCCTTAATCTGCTCAGTGTGAGGGATACCTCATTTATTTATTTATTTATCTTGAAACTAGTGAGAAAAAAAATGTCTCTTTAACATCACTGTGATTTCTTTATAAGGTTTATTTTTTTAAATAAGGTCCCTTGAAGCTTAATTTAAGCTTAATAGAAGACATATGACTTATGAAAAAAAAGGTTTTGACTTAGATTGCAATCTGAATATGTAAATGTGCACTGGGTGTGTTTCAAGACTGGCAAAATTAATTTTCCCTAGTTAGGGCAAAGATAGAATAGAAAAGCAATGTGTGATACTATAATAGGATACCAACTATTCAAAGCAAAGTTGAGATTAGATTAATTAGAAAAGCTTGGGCTCCTTAATTAGATCATTGTAGAAACAAAGCAATATTAACTTGCTATTTTCAATCAGTACAGCAGATCATAGTAGACAAGGTTTTGTTTGTTTGTTTCAGGAGATTTAGACAAACGGATCCCGGCATGGGAAAAAAAAAAACCCAGGGACCAATTAGATTTTCTCTGAGATTAATTGCAACATTAAGTAAACCAAACAAAACCAGTATGAGGCAATATCACACAAGTGGGCCTAATCATTTTTGAGTGAATTTAAAGTTCACTGATTCTTCATGGATTTGATTTAAAATAAAAATCTGTCACATTCATTTCACAGTCACTCTTGCTGTTTTATTGTATTTTTTCCCAGAGAATATGGCCTTCAATAAGGCTAAAGATATTTTCAGGCCAGATGATACTCATTTTGTCTTTGGGAACCAATGGGTCAGATCCCGTCAAGGGAGTTAGATATCCCTTGGGTGTAGCTGAGACAATTTACAAATTGCATTAGTATACCCTGTTTCAGAAGATCAAATGAACAAACTTCCCAAATCACCTAAAAGGCCTCAATTTACTCAATAAGAAGTCAGTTCTTTTTCTTCTTCTTAGCAAACGTTTTTTTTTCTATTTAGTCTTTATTATTATATAAGTGATGCAACATTATATAGTAGGGGGGAAAAAAGCTGGATTTGAAATTAGAAGACTTCTAATCCTCACTCTGCTATTTCCTCCCTAGGTGACCTTGAGAAAGTTATTTCTCCTCTTTGGTTCTCAGTTTCCTTATCTGTAAAATGAGGATGTTTAACTATGTGATTACTGAAGTCCCAACCTAGCCCAGGTCCCCTTTTACTTCACTTTCCATTAAAGCAGGGAGTAATAATTTTTTTTATCCTTTTTTTTCACCCTTGTAGTGAAGCCTATGGACCCCTCCTCATAGCATACATAGTGATTGGTGAGGCTGATAAGTGAATGGGACTGAAGATGAATGAACTGAAGAAAATCAGTAGGGAGCAAACAATGGCAAAGAGGAAAGAATGGACTTTGTTCAGAGGGATCGAGAGTTTTACTTATTTGAGTAGAGGATTCTCAAAACAGTCTGGTGTGGCTTGAGAAATTTGGGTCCATAGTAGCTATGCTGTGCAGGCATGAGGAGGAGCAATGAAGAGAACAATGCATGTTTTCTCTGAATGGACCCCGACCCAATTCCATATTGGCTTCTTCCTGGACAACTTCTCTGAACATGTGAATCAAGCAATATCCTCGATCCCTGACTCTAATGGGGGAGGGTGGGAGGAAAGCTGTGGCTTCAAGGCCATGTGTGTCCTCAAGGGTGCAGCTTCCCTACTTCTCCTCTACCCTGTCCTTCTAGGTTTCAAATTAGTCTCCTTCATACCATTTCCATTCCATCCAAATGGGCTTACTTCACATTCTCAGAATTCCAGGGACCATGCTTTTTCTTAGACTGCCCACAATAGCTGGAATGCATTCTTTTTCCACCTCAGCCTCTTAGAAACATTTACAGTAGTATCAATTTTCAGATTCTTAACTCAATCTCTAAGTCATCTGTGAAAAGAAACATTTCAGGGCATGTAGGTGGTGCAGTGAATAGAGCACCTGCCCTGGAGTCAGGAGGACCTGAGTTCAAATCTGGTCTCAGACACTTACCTGGGCAAGGTCACTTGCCCTATCTTCCCCTCTCCAAAAAGCAAAAAAGAAAAAAAAAGAAAAACAAAAGAAACTTTTCCTTATCTATTCCATTCTGATTACCCCAGGTTTTAGTGTTCTCTCCCTTTGCAATAACCTTGTATTTACTTTCCTGAATAAAGGGCTTTAACATCCTTCTCCCTAACCCTTAACTATGTTATGTCCTTAAAGGCAGGATTTTTTGTTTTGTTTTGTTTTTGTCTCCTCCAGTGTTCACTTCAGTGTTTGACAAATAGTAGGAATCTAACAAATGCTTATTGAATTCATTTGAATTACCCAGAAGTCTTGGCTGAAGGTCCCTTTGCAGCCCACATTCATTGTAACTTCTTGATTCTCAGCATCCTAGATTATAAACCAAGTTAGTGGCAAAGTTCCCAGGAAGAAACAGCAGGGTCTTGGCTCATAACTAGTTTCACAGGTTTCATAAAACAAAACTGTTGGAAGAGACATTGGAGGCTAATACAACTTACATCTGATGGGAAAATTCCCATTATATCCTTAACAAGGGGTCATGTGGGCCATGCTTGAAGCCCTGCAGATAGGGAGCCCACTATTATCCAAAGCAGCCCATTCAACTTTTGAATACATCTAATTCTTGGATAATGTTTCCTTACATCGAACTAAAAACTGCCCCTTCCAAAGTCTATCCATTTCTCTTGATTCCATCTTCCGGAGCTAAACAAAAGTTACCTAATCATCATCATAGATTTAGAGATGGAAGAGATCTCAGAGAGTCATTTATTCCCAGTAGGGCCCAAAGATGTGAGATAATTTGTCCAAGGCCCCCTAGATAGTAAAAAAAAAACAAGCACACACACACACACACACACACACACACACACACACACACACACACACATACATTCACACAAACAGAGCCCGGATTTGAATCTAAGTTTTCTCTATATATTAGCAGGACCTTTCCCATTAAAGCATGCATACCTCTCCACAAGAATCCAACAAATAATTCTTGATAATTCTCATATTCCTCCTTTTTTCTGCTAGTTTTATTTTTTCCAAGTTAAATATCCCTAGCTCCTTCAACAAGTTCTCAAATGACATGATCTTACTGCCCTTCACCAAAAATCCTTGAGATTCTTGAATGCCCTTCCCAAATTGTGGCAGTGAGAAATAACCACAATACTCCAGTTAGATTTTAGCCAAGTCTGAGCGTAGCTGGACAATTGTCTCCTTCCTGTATACTTGACTTGCTTAAAGCAACTTAAGAAGTCTCACAGCTGGAGTGATGTTAAACCACTGTTGATGATACTAATGCCAGTACCCATTCCATTCCAGTTGCCTTAACTGAGGCATCATGGCCTTTGGCATTATACCTTTCTTTTTTTATGTCCACTTTCAACATTCATCTGAAACTGAGGGCCTACAAATAGGGAGAGAAAGGCAAATGACAGATTCTAAAGACCACACCTAATGCTGGAAGAAGTAAGTGCAGGATTTTGTACTGAGTATCCTTCTGTGTTTATATTAATAGGATTAAAATGTCTTTGGCAATGCTAAATAAATGTTATGTTTCATGGTTATTTTAACAATGACAAATTATTTTTTTATTATTTTCTATAATATAATGGAACAAGAGAGAAAGAGAGAGAGAGATTGAAAATATGGAATTTTAAAAATGTGCTTTTTTGGAAATTGTTTTGTACTTACAAAATGCTGATGTATCTGATATTCTTGGAATTGATTTCAGACTAGATAATGTAAACAGGGAATAAATGACTTAGAAAAAATTGTGAATTTGTCTAGTATTTTCATCCTATCCTCTCTAAGATCTTTCATATAACTCATGTCCTTTTGGGAATAGATGCTGATCTTGTTCTCAGACTAAAGCAAGATTTGCAATCTCATGAACATCCAATGGAGTTTGGAAAACGGTTAAATGTTTGAATTTAAAAGGTTTTCCTAAATAGAACACAAGTCAGGGAACTGTAGTTTCAAAAGGTATAATTAAATAAACTAAATCCCAAAAGGTATAGAAAGGTGACTCAAGACTAAACACCTTTATAAGGAGAAAGAGTTCTAGGACTCCAATCTATGAAATATATGAGCACAGACCTTATCTAAGGAGTTTAATGCAATCTTAGATGTTAATAAATCTTTATTATAGCTCCATACCATTGATTAGAAAACTAAGATTTTAACACATCAGAAAACTTTAGCTATATTTATTGTTTCATTATCTTATGCAGAAATCTAGTGCTACTGCCCATTTTTCATTTTTCAAATAAAAAATTCTGGTCTAGAAAAGACAACATATATTTAATTGACTAGAGACTAATACCACTGAGAGAAAGTGGTGGTTGCACAAAATTCAAATCTTACAATTCCTGATCTAGAATTCTACCCTCGTCATTTTGAAGCTGGGTAAGAATAACTGAACTACTCATTCACTTATAGAATATGGTTTAAATTTCTTAAGATAACATATGTAAAGCTGCAAAGGCCCACAGAGGCTATCTAGTCTGACTTCATTCTACAAGTGAGCAAACTAAGGCCCAGAGAGGTTGTGGGCTACAAAAAGATACACAACTTTTAAGTTTCAAAAGCAAAACTGAACCCAGATCCCTTGATACTTTCGTCAGTTCTAAGTGCTTTACTCATAGCAATTGTGTGACAGATTGTTTTGAAATATTAACTTCTTGGGGTGGAGCCAAGATGGCGAAGTAAAAGCAGGGACTCACTGAGATCTCCCATAAATTTCTTCAGGTACATCTAAAAAGTGAATCTGAACAAATTTGAGAGTGGTAGAATCCACTAGGAGACAGAGTGTGGCAGGTTTCCAGCCCAGTACAACCCAGAAAGTTTATGAGAAGGATCTATTACACTGGGCTGGGGGAGTGTGGAGCGATCGGTCTGCACAAGCACATACCCAACCATGGTGGAGAGGGGCCCTGGAGGACTGAATCAATCACAGCACTGGGGAATCCCAAACCTCTCAGCACAGGACAGGGGTCTGTTGGAGCTGGGTGACAAAGAAGAATAAGTCCTGTGGGAGCTACTGGGGAGATCAGCCAACAGACTAAATGTTTGAAAGTCACCTACTTGAACTTCCTGGGAGCCAAGATGGCAAAGCAAACCTTAAGTACTCTCATTCCCACCACCCTCCACCCATTGTTGACCTTGAAAAACCCAGAGAATATTGCCCCAGAAAAACTCCTGGAATAGTAGAAATAGTAGAAGGATACAGCAGTTTTGTAGCTCGGGAGCCTAGGGAGATTGACAGGATGGGTCCTTCTGGCTATAGCTAAAGGGGACCAGTGCAGGATGAAAGCCATCCCAGCAAGTCCCATATCAGTGCAATAGCAGGAGATCCTGAGCCCCAGGAGGGTGGAATTGACAAGTGCCAACACCAGGACCCCACAGCCAGGGGAATCGGCAGACATCAGTGTGGACAGGCATCCACCAGCACCTGAGTCTGCCTCGATTCTAGCTTAGCCCTAGGGGAGGAGGAGACCTCCAGCAGCCAGACCACTCCTCCCCCACACCTCACACTATGAACTTTAGTTTAACTCCAGGGAAACACAGAAAGATCTCACTGAGACAGAAAGATCTCAGCCTTGGCACACGCCAGTCACCTCCAATTTAGCATGAGTAAGCTGCAGCATTATATAGATTCTAACTGACAGAACCAGAGGTCACTGCACACAATGCAAGTAATCAGGCCACTAATTCCTATCACAAGAAGCATGGGACAGAGCCCCCTGTGCCCCAGAATCAGAGATCCACTTTTAAAGCCAGGGAAAAGGCAATCACAATGGGAAAAAAGCAAATTGGAAAATCAAGTACCATAGATTTTTACTATGGGGAGAGGGAAGGTCAAAATATGAATTCAGAGGAGGACAGTATTAACACTATCCCCAATTCTGAAACCTCAAAAAGGAATATGAACTGATCTCAAGCCTAGAAAGTATTCTTGGAAGAGCTGAAGAAGGATATATACCTGTACTCATATATACATACACTCACATATATATTCATATACACATATACCCTCCTATATAGACATATATATATGTATGTATACACACACACATATATACATATACACATATATATATTTATATACATTTATATCCCTTTCACCTATCCTCACACTGAGAAAAGTTTAATAAGTTGCAGTTATCATTTTTCCATGTAGTCATGTAAATAGTTCAACTTTGATAAGTTCATTATGATTTCTTTTTCCTGTTTACCTTCTCATGCTTCTCTTGCTTCTTGTATCTGAATGTCAAATTTTCTATTCAACTCTGTTTTTTTTTTTCATCAAGAATGCTTAAAAGTCCTCTATTTCATTGAATGACCATATTTTCCCCTGGAAAGTTATACTCAGTTTTGCTGGGTAGGTGATTCTTGGTTTTAATCCTAGCTCCTTTGACCTCCAGAATATCATATTCCAGGTCTTTCAATCCCTTGATGTAGAAGCTGCTAGATCTTGTGTTATCCTGATTGTGTTTTCACAATATTTGAATTGTTTCTTCTTGGCTGCTTGTAATATTTTCTCCTGATCTGGGAACTCTAGAACCTGGCTATAATATTCCTAGGAGTTTTCTTTTTGGGATCTTTTTCAAGAGATGATTGGTCAATTCTTTCAATTTTTATTTTGCCCTCTGGTTCTAAAATATCAGGGCAGTTTTCCTTTAGAATTTCTTGAAGGATGATTTCTAGGTTCTTTTTTTGATCATGACTTTCAGGTAGTCCAAGACTTTTTAAATCATCTCTCCTGGATCTATTTTCCAGGTCAGTGGTTTTCCCAGTGAGATATTTCACATTGCCTTCTATTTTTTTTTCATTTGTTTGGATATGTTTAATAGTATCTTGATTTCTCATAAAATCATTAGCTTCCATTTGCTTCAATCTAATTCTGAAGGAACTATTCTCTTCAGTGAGCTTTTGAAATTCTTTTTCCATCTGGCAAATTCATTTTTTTAAGGCATTATTCTTCTCATTGGTTTTTTGGGCCTCTTTTGCCATTTGAGTTTATCTGTTTTTAAGGTGTTATTTTCTTCAGTCAGGTTGTTGGCTCTCTTTTCATGATTTTCTTGCATCCTTCTCATTTCTTTTCCCAATTTTTCCTCTACTTCTCTTACTTGATTTTCAAAATCCTTCTTGAGCTCCTCCATGCCCTTTTACCAGTTCATATTTTTCTTGGAAGCTTTTGTTGCAGAAGTTCTGACTTCCTGCTATTCCATGCTTTGATCCTGTTTGTCCCCAAAAAAGGAATATAAAGGTGGATTTCTGTGCTTGCTTTGCTTCCTTTGCTTACTCATGCTGCCACTGAAATACTTCACTTTTGAGCTCTTTGTTATAGTAGAACTCTGCTTCCTGAGGGGAGATCTTTGTCAGAAATCACTGGGGTTTTGGCAGCTGCTAGAGCTATTAGGAGGACACTGTCTCTGCAGCCCCTACAAACTCTGGCTGAAGGATCTCTCTGCCTTTTAGCAGGATATAGTTTCCTTCCTTATCTCTTTCAATTGGAGCTATTTTTGCTTTTACTTTGTCTGAAATTAGGATTGCTATCCCTCCTTTTTTTTTTTAACTTCAGCTGAAGCATAATATATTCTACTCCAGCCTTTTACCTTTACCCTGGATATATCCTGCTGTTTCAGATTGCTTCTTGTAAATAAAGGCACCATAGGCAATGAAGTAATATTAATAAACATATATGCACCAAGTTGCATAGCATCCAAATTCTTATAGGAGAAGTTAAGGGAGTTACAGAAAGAATTAGTGGGGACCTCAACCTCCCCCTCTTTGAACTTCATAAATCTAACCTCAAAATAAAGAAAAGAAAAGCTAAGGAGGTGAATAGAATTTTAGAAGAGGTAGATATGACAGACCTCTGGAGAAAACTGAATGGGAATAGAAAGGAATAAACCTTTTTTCTCAGCAGTACATGGCACACATACAAAAACTGACCATGTAGTAGGGCATAAAAACCTCATAATAGAGTGCAGAAAGTCAGAAATATTAAATGCATCCTTTTCAGATCATGATGCAGTAAAAATTCTAAGTAATAAAGAATCATGGAAAGATAGACTAAAAATCAATTGAAAACTATATAATCTAATCCTAAAGAATGAGTGGACCAAACAACAAATCATGGAAACAATAACTTCATTCAAGAGAATGACAATAATGAGACAAGATACCCAAACTTATGAGATGCAGTGAAATTGGTTCTTAGGGGAAGTTTTATATCTCTGAATGCTTACATGAATAAAATAGAGAAAGAGGAGATCAATGAATTAAAGATACAACTGAAAAGACTAGAAAAAGAACTGAAAACCCCAATTCAATACCAAAGTAGAAATACTGAAAACCAAAGGAGAGATTACTAAAATTGAAGTTAAGAAAACTATTGAACTAATAAACAAAACTAAGAGTTAATTTTATGAAAAATTCAATAAAAGTGATAGTCCTTTGGTTAATCTGATTTAAAAAAAAAAAGAAAACCAAATTAACCGCATTAAAAATGAGAAAGGTGAATTCACCTCCAATGAAGAAGAAATTAAAACAATAGTTAAGAATTATTTTGACCAACTATGTGTCCATAAATTTGACAATCTTAGGGAAATGGATGAATATTTACAAAAATATAAATTGCCCAGATTAACAGAAGAGGAAGTAAAATACTTAAATAGCCTCATCTCAGAAAAAGAAATTTAACAAGCCATCAATGAATTCCCTAGGAAAAAACCTCTAGGGCCAGAGGGATTTACAAATTAATTCTATCAAACAAATTAATTGCAATACTATATAGACTATTTGGGAAAATTGACAAAGAAGGATTTCCACCAGAATCTTTTTACAGATGTGGTTTACCACTTTTTACAAATGTGGTATTGATACCTAAACTAGAAAGAGCCAAAACAAAGAAAATTATAGACCAATTTCCCAATTTTAAATAAAATATTACAACTTATCATGAGAATAAAATACATTGATCAGGTAGGATTTATGACCAGGAATGCAGGGTTGGTTGTAAATTAGGAAAACTATCAGCATAATTGATCATATCAACAACAAAACTAAAAGAAATCATACTAATATCTCAGTAGGTGCAGAAAATGCTTTTGACAAAATATAACACCCATTTTGATTGAAAACACTGGAAAGCATAGGAAGAAATAGAACCTTCCTTAAAATGGTAAGTAGCATCGTCCTAAAACCATCAGCAAGATTTTATGTAATGGGGATGAGTTAGATGCATTTCCAATAAGATCAGGCGTGAAACAAGAATGTACATTACCACCACTGTTATTCAATATTGTACTAAAAATGTTAGCTTTAGCAGTAAGAGGAGAAAAAGGAAATTGGAGGATTTACAATAGGTAAAGAAGAAACTAATTTATCACCCTTTGCAGATGATATGATGATATACTTGGAGAATCCTAGAGAATCAAGTAAGATACTACTCAAAATAATAATCAGTTTTAGCAAAGTTACAAGATATAAAATAAACCCACACAAATCATCTGCATTTCTACATATTACTAATAAAGCCCTACAGTAAGACATAGAAAGAAAAATTCCATTTAAAGTTACTGTAGGCATTATAAAATATTTGGGAGTCTACCTGCCAAATCAAACCTAGGAACTATAGTGAACGCAATTACAAATCACTTTTCACACAAATAAAATCAGATCTAAATAATTAGAAAAACATCAGCTGCTCATTGAGCTAATATAATAAAAATTATGTCTATCTAAATTAATTTACTAATTCAGTATCATACCAATCAAACTAACAAAAGTTATTTTTAGAGCTAGAAAAAATACTATCAAAATTCATCTGGAAGAACAAAAGGTCCAGGATATCAAGGGAATTAATGAAAAGAAGTGTTAGGGAAGGTGGCCTTGCCATACCAGATCTTAAATTGTATTAAAAAGCAGCAATTATCAAAACCACTTGGTTCTGGCTAAGAAATAGAAGGGTAGATCAGTGGAATAGGTTAGGTACAGAAGACACAGTAGCCAATGATTATAGCAATCTACTGTTTGATAAACCCAGAAGCCCCAACTTCTGTGATAAGAACTCGTTTGACAAAAACTTCTGGGAAAACTAGAAAATAGTATGGCAGAAACTGGGCATAGACCAACGTCTGACATCATACACCAGAATAAAGTCCACATGGTTACATGGTCTAGATATAAAGGCTGATGCTATAAACAAATTAGGTGAACAAGGTATAGTTTATCTGTCAGATTTATGGAGAATGGAGGAACTTATGACCAAATAAAAGATAGAGAACATTATGAAATTCAAAATGGATAATTTTGATTACATTATATTGAAAAGTTTTTGCACAAAGTCAATATAACCAAGTTTATAAGTGTAACCAAAAACTGGGAAAGAATTTTTTAACCAGTGTTTCTGATAAAGGCCTCATTTCCAAAATATGTAGAGAACTGAGTTAAATTTACAAGAATACAAGTCATTCCCCAATTGATAAATGGTCAAAGGATATGAACAGGCAGTTATCAGAGGAAGAAATTAAATCTATCTATAGTCATAAAAAAAAACGCTGTAAATCACTACTGATTAGAGAGATGCAAATCAAAATAACTCTGAGGTACCACATCATACCTATCAAATTGGCTAAAATGGCAAAACAAGAAAATGGTAAATGTTGGAGAGGATCTGGGAATGTTGGAATGCTAATTCATTGTTGGTAGATCTGTGAGCTGAACCAACCATTCTGGAGAGAAATTTGGAACTATGCCCAAAGGGCTATAAAAATGTGCATACTCTTTGACCCAGCAATACCACTTCTAGGGCTATATCCCAGACATCATAAAAAATGAGAAAAGACCCATGTATACAAAGATACTTATAGCAGCTCTTTTTGCTGTGTCCAAGACCTGGAAATTGAGGTGATGCCAATCAACTAGGAAATGGCTAAAGAAGTTGTGATCTATGAATGTAATGGAATACTATTGTGTTATAATAAATGGTGAACAGGTGGACTTCAGAGAAACCTGGAAAGACTTATATGAACTGATGCTGAGTGGGAGGAGCAGAAACAGGAGAATGTTGTACATAGTAATAGCCACATCGTTCGAGGACTGATTTTGATATGCTTAGCCCTTCTCAGAAATTCAAGGACCTAAACAATTCCAAAGGAGACATGATGGAAAATGCCAGCCACATACAGAGAAAGAACTATGGAGAACTATGGAGTTGGAATGCAAAATGAAGCAGACTAATTTCTTTTTGGTTTTGTTTTATCTTATTTTTTCCCCTTTCTCATGTTTTTTTCCCCCCATTCATTATAATTCTTCTATGCAATGGGACTAATGTGAAAATGTGTCTAATAGGAATGTATGGGTAGAGCCCATATCAGATTGCAAGCCATTTTAGGGAAGGAGTGGGGGAGGGGAAGAAAATTTAAAACTTATGGAAGTGAATGTTGAAGACTAAAAATAAATAATTTAATAAAAATTATTATCTTCATTTTGCAGATGAGAAAACTAAATCTCAGAGAATTTAAATGACTTGCCCAAGGTTATACTTCTAATATGTCAGAGCCAGAATTTGAAAGCATTTCCTGAGTCAAATCATATACTCTTTTTACTGCAGCACACTGTTTTTCTTTATTAATTCAATAAATGTATATTAAGCACCTCCTGAAGTAGGCTCTGGGGGGTGATGCAACATTTAAAACAGTCCCCACCACATGGAGGTTAAATTGATGGCAGGACAAGACACCCACAGAGATACAATACAATTCAAATATAACTCAGATACAATAAAATACAAAAATCGAATTAACGTTTCAAAACTAAGAACTACATGATATTGAGAGAGGAAAGAGAGCAAATGGAAATGCTTCGGGAAGGAGGTAATCTTTTGGAATGGTATTTAAAGATGGATAGGAAGTTGCTAGGGAAAAAGGGATGAGAGAGGATTGACACTGGGGAAACCATGTGAGAGAAGTAAAAAATGTATTGTGATGATACATTAGCTTCAAATACGAGAAGGGGAAGAGGAAGAAGTGAATGACAAATGTCTGCGCTGCTTCTATTCTCAAGACTCAAACACTCCCATTTCCTTTTATCCAACTTAAATTATATGGGTACTATTAGATTTTGATCCCAGATGTAATTCTCCTCCTTGGCAGCTAGGTGGCTCAGTGGATAAAGCAGTAGACTTGGAATCAGGAGGATTCATCTTCCTGAGTTTATATTCAGCCTTTGACACTTAATAGCTGTGTAACCCTGGGCAAGTCATTTAATCCTGTTTATCTCAGTTACTCATCTTTAAAAAGAAGGAAATGGCAAACCACTCCACTATCTTTCCCAAGAAAATCCCAGAAGGGGTCCTGAAGAGTTAGGAAGGGTCAGACACAACTGAAAAATGACTAAACAAGAGCAAAAACACAGGCATTGACCTGTATCCCCATTAGACTTTTGTTTGTTTGGATTTGTTCTACAAGATGTCCATTCCTGTCAAATCATAGAACTTTCCACTGCAGTGACAGATCAGGAAGTTATGAGAATTTCCAGGGAGAATTTGACTGCCATCTCCAATGTTCTTCACAGGCTGACATCTGCTTTTAATCTTACTGGAGATTTGTGATGAAATAGAACACCGTTGACTTATTTTGATACTAGTAACCATAGCTTCTTAAATAATCATCCCCAGTATAATTCTCCTGCAGAACTTTTTTTTTTTTCCCAGGAATAAGCCCAGGTCTCTTAGCTACAATGTACCAGACACAGCTGGTTTCACCCCATTGATCACTTCAAGGAAGTACAAACCACTTAACAAGTTGATTCACCTCAGCTGGGCTCTCTTTGACCCTATGGCCATTCCTAATGATTGAATGGTCCATCGTCTGGCTCAGAGCAGCCCTTCATAATTAACAAGTTCCACTTCAACACATCATTCCTGATGTTGCACTCTGTGGGGGTATAGGCTCTGTTGGTTCTCCAGGGTCATTATCATTTGTTAGAGCTTAGCACAAAACTATCAGGACCTTGCCATGCCCTGCTAGAACTGAATCAGCTGCCAGGTATTTATTGACAAAACCCAGGACTTAAGTACTCTCCTCAACAGAACTGACAAGGTGAGAGTGATTCATAGGTAATAAGGAAACTGATCCAAACAGGCATGCTCCATGAGGGTTTAACATCTGTCTGTATTTCTCCTATTGTTCCCAATTTATTCATTTCGGGTTTAAGTCCTTGGTAATCAAAGAATGTTAACTCTCACTTTTCTCATCTGTAAAGAAGAGAACCAAGGGTTGGATTAGATAACTTCTGACATCCCTTTTAGCCCCAGTTCTATGATCCTGTAATTGGACTTGGGTCTTCTGTTAATAGTTCTCATTTTTGGGGGGTGGCTTAAGGATCCAACATCATTTCATGTCCTCTCATGCATTGAACAAAGAAAGGCATCTCTGGAGTCATTATCTACTTTGTAGTACCATTTACCCCACTCATGTTCTCTTTGGGTTCCTGAGACAGTTACTAGAGTCTCTCTGTATGGGCTTCCCTGTTGTCCTCTTTTGGCATCTGCCTATGCAAAAGATTAAGAAGAAAATGTTTGAGGTTAAACATTTCCAGACTGAAGATTAATAACTGTAATTAATTTATATGTATTAATCTGGGTTTGACTGAGAATGTTTGCTTTAAGTTAAAGACAAATAAGAAGCTTTTAAATAACTAAAAATTTTGCATCCAAGGCTGATGGTCTTGTTTAGAGGGGGGAAGAAGGAGGAAAAGAAGGAAGAAAAGGAAGGAAGGAGGGAGGAAGGAAGGAGGGAGGAAGTTATTTATACTTTCTCTAATATTTATGTCATTAAAAGGACTCGAATCTCCAAATAACTAAAATATTCCACAGCAATTAAAAAAAATCCTGCCATCTTTCTACTCCTATAAAATGCAAATATTAAAAGGATATTCTAAAGCCCAAGTAAGAATCACAGAATTAAAATTTCCTGAATATGTTTTCACTGATTTTGTTATTGTCTCCCACCAGCATGGTTGACTTTGACTTAATAAATTGCATCCACAGTGGAGAGTATCATGGGAATTGTATTGATCCTTTCTTTCCTTGCTGACATTTAGGGTAAACTCTGCTCTGTTAATGAATGTGAGGGAAACTGAGAGACAGAGGGAGAGAGTAAAAGAGAGAGAGCGGAAGAAAGAGGCAGAGAAAAGAAGAGAATAAGTGGCAACTGGCTTCAAAAGAGAATGTATTGTACAGCAGCACGAAGCCAAACATAAACACTCTCCAACCATTCAAATATTGATTGGAGAGAAGAGAGCAAGAGTGAAAATTTAGCAGTCATCTTTAAGAAGGAACATTCTGTTTGCAGAATCTTCATTGTCTAAAAGAAGACAAGCTGTGGGCATTATTCTTTTTAAGACTATTAAAGCCTTGAAAGACAGATTGTATCCAGAGGAAGAAAATTAGGGTAAACTGAGTCAACAATTGAAATATTTGGGGTGGAACAGGTGACTTATTCCCTTGAAGTATTCAGGTAATCAAGACAAAAGATTGACCTTGAATTATTCAAATAAATGCCTCAAATTTCAAATTCATTTTGTGAGTGGATTATGCAATCAGTTTTTTCTCCAGTTATTTTCTTTTTTCTTTTCTTCCTTCCTTCCTTGTATTTGCTGCTGTTGCTGCTATTTTAAAGAAAACTTGAATTGTCTTAGGAGCACTTATGTCTGGATCAGTGGGCAGTATGACAAACATCAATAATTAAGGAAAAAAATTAATGGCAAAGAGTTAATGATAGAAAGAGGTAAATAATTTTGCAAAACTTAACTAGAAATTTAAGTAAAATATGTATGACCTTTGCAAGTGTGCCCTTAACTACTATGACAAGTAGAAAGTAATGAGAAGATTAAAGATATGAAATATTCTACAATTAACAACATGAGAGTCAAAATGTGTATATGTGAATGGGTTTATGCATATTTGGTCAAGCACAAGCAACTTCCAGGTCACGATTATGCACATAGCAAACTCCATTTATTCAGTGACTGATTAAGGCAAAACATTCACAGAAAATTAAAATCAAAACACAGTGTAACTCAGTCATTTAATAAGTCCTCAGCTCAGTCACAAAGTACTGAGGTCCAAGCACCCCTGGGCAGTACATTCATTTAGTCAATCACAAATTTTTATTCAACTGGAGATTAATTTCCAATGATAAACAAAGTACATTCATTTGGTCAGTCAAAAGTCAAAAGTTTTCTACTCCTGGATCACAATTGAATTACAATACCATCCATTACCACCAAGCACCCTCTCAAAGGGGCAGTGGAGAGCACAAAAGCCATCTATCCCTAAACTACAACAAGGTTAACATCACAGAATTCAATACTCAAGGACAGGTCTTTTCTTCATCTTGACCCAAGGCAAGTTCTCAGCAATCTCTGTTCCTGGGAAGACAAAACTTAATAAAGCCACAATATACATTGCCAGTGTCCTCATCAATTCACTCTCTGTCTGCAGAACAGTCTCAGGATCCCTGAAAATAACAAGACACTCCTCCAGGATTTCTGTAAACATACACAAGAAAATCCTCCTTCAGGGCTTCTGAACCAACAGCTAGGTTCCAGGACCTCTGCAACAACAGCACTGTCCTTTACCAGCAGACAAATCTGGCAAACTAACATCAAAACAGAAAGAAAAGATACCAGCATCACAGTCATACCTCCTCAGTTCTCAGCAGCTCCAGGTGGCAGTTCTCAAAAGTCCTGGGCAACTACAACTGACTCTCAGCAATCCAGGTGGCTTCAGCTGGTAGTTTCTCTTTCTCTCTCTCTCTCTCTCTCTCTCTCTCTCTCTCTCTCTCTCTCTCTCTCTCTCTCTCTCTCTCTCTCTCTCTCTCTCTTTCTCTCTCTCTCTCTCTCAGCAGCTCTGGCCCCTAGCAATTCTCTCTCTCTTTCTGCCTCCATGATGCTGCTCCCCAAAGTTCTTCTGGCCTCTCTCTCCTTGGGCATCTCTATCTACCGCAGCACCTGCTTCTCTCAGTTCAGCCCCCTATCTTCACATCAACAAGTCCATCCCACAAGTGGGATTCACAAGCTCTAGGTTTTTACACAATCCAAAAACCAAGCCAATACAAGGGGATCTTTAAATTCCATTACCATTGTAGTCTATACATTCACTTTGCATATATATTATATTTATTTATCTGTGAACAGATGGTATATATAACATTCTGATTATTGTGATAATTTGGTTAAGTGAAAGTAGCAATACATAATATACATAGATTACTTATTTTTTAAATAGTTTGTTCAGCACTAAAACTATACTAAATCAAATTTAATCTGTCTTCAATATCTGACAATATTTCAGCAACATAATTAATAATAGCAATAACATTAATAAATAACTTTAAGGTTTTCCAAACTGCTTTAAAACACTATCTCATTTTATCTTTATTTTAGTTAGATGGTATTATTATCTTCATTTACAGATGAGGAAGCTGAAGCAGAGAGAAGTTAAATGAGTTACTCAGGGTGATATTCATAGTAAATGTCTGATGTTCAAGTCTTCCTGACTCCAGGTCTAGAACACTACCTGGTACCCTATTTAGCCTAACATTAAGTATCATAACATAGAACTTTTAAAATATCCATTATTCCATTCTTTGGCTATTGAGACTCAAGAAGTAATTCACTGTACCTGAGAGTTTTCTTTAATATTTGCCCTATAAATGACAATAGAATCATTTCCCTAATTTCAAAGCAGGTCCTATGCAGTGAGTTACTCTACTAATCAAAATTAATACAGACATAAATGCAGAAGATGGAAGGGGTGGCTAGGTGGCACAGTGAATAGAGCACCAGCCTTGGAGTCAGGAGGGCCTGAGTTCAAAGCTAGCCTCAGGCACTTAACACAAAAACTAGCCATGTGACCTTGGGCAAGTCACTTAACCCCAATTGCCCTCCAAAAAAAGGCCAAAAAAAAAAAAAAGATGGAAATAAGATGATGGGTTAGAGGAAGCAACCCAGCAGATTCTCTCAATATCCCCCACCAAGCTATAAATAATGCCTCAAACCTAATTTTGGAATAGTGAAGCCAAAAAAATGTCAGTGTAAGACACGTTTCTCTTATTTTTTATTTTTATTTTAATTTAATTTTTTTGCTTTTTGGATGGCAATTGGGGTTAAGTGATTTGCCCAAGGTCATGTGGCTAGTTTTTCTCTTAAGGTCTGAGGTTGGATTTGAACTCAGGTTCTCCTGACTCCAGGGCTGGTGCTCTACTCACTGTACCACCTAACTGCCCCAAGATCCTTTTCCAGCCTAAGATGACTTAGGGGGACTGTGACACCAGGGTGAAGGTTGGCACTAAGCATAGCAGCAGCAGCAGTAGCAGCACCAGTGGACTGAGGCTATAGTGACAACAGCAGCTTCAGCAGCAGTAGCTCCTAGAATTCTAGGCTCAGAAACAGTAAGGGGGTTGGACAACTGGTCAAAAAGAGGCTAAAGGGGACTCTTTGCTGATACTGGGCACTAGTACAGCTATCACTGATTGGCAACTCTTTAGATCAAAAGCAGTTCTAGGTCAAATTTCCAAGGTGGAGAGGAATACTGGTGGTCAATCATAAGGCAACAGGGTCCTAGTCCTAGTTCCAAAGCAAAGAGGAGTCCTAGCACTAGCGAGACCAGTGACTACAACTTTCCCTAGATCATCACCTTGCAAGCATTGAAAATTTGCAAAACTAGCTCTGAAAACAGCAGTATGAGAGAGCTGTGACTTGATTGTGATGAAGTACTCTTGTACCATAAGAAATGATGTTGGGCATGGTTTCAGGAAAATCTTGGGAAGACATACATAAAAAGATGAAAAGTGAAATGAGGACAACCAGAAAATCATTGAACATAGTAACAGCAATCTTGAAATAATAACCAACTGTGAAAAACTTAGCTACTCTGATCAATACAATGATCTAAGAAAATTCCAAAGGACTTATGGTTAAATATGCTATGTACCTTCAGAGAGAGAACTAATGAACTGAGTGCAAAGTATAGTTTTCTAATTTTTATATATATTCTTGCATTTTTATTCAATATGGTGAATATTCACCATATTGGTTTATGTGTCACTGAGATAATCTACTTTCAGCATCTGATGCACTGCTATGCCAACTGTTCGGAGATTAAAGGGGACCCAGGTTCTGTCTCTTCATCCTTAAGGGGTCAACTCATATTTAATCAAGGGTATGGGAAATAAGGAGAAGAGGAAATATGCCTTTCATCTTTGGTATAGAAACAAATATGTTTTGTATGTTTTAACCTGTATAATTGACATTGTATTGCTTGTTTCTTAGTAGACAGAGGAAGGATGGGATAGAAAGAGAAAAAAATTTTTTAAACAAATGCTTTATTAACTTCTGTTTTACATCATTCATTTCTGCCAGATTTTGATTTACAAATTTTTTTCCCCCGTTTTTCCCCTACCCGCCCTCCCAGAATAGCAGTCCCACAAGATATCACTTCCTCCAATCTGCTCTCTCCCATATCTTCTCCCATACCCTCTTCGACTTTTCCATTAGAGGAAGATGAATCTCTGTGCCCCAATGCCTGCACATCTTATCTCCCAATTACAAGCAAAAGAGTATTGATAATAGTATTTATATATATTTGAAACATTTAATTTTAAGATCTCGAATTTCTGATCCATTCCCTTCAAGGAGAAAATTTTTAATTGAATGTTAAAAATAAATAAATAATAAGTTAAAAAAAGACACACATGTAAAAAATGAAGATTTCAACAAGGGAAGTGACAGGCATAACTCCGCCCACCCCCCCACCCCCCAAGACCTCACATAAGTATTTGAATGAACTTCTCTAAGGCCCTTGTCCCAAGCTTGTATTATTGTTAATTCTAATGATACATATTTAGACAACATAATATCTCTGACTGGACAATAAGCTCCGTAAGTGCAGGAATGGAAAAAGAAAGAGAGAAGAAAACACTAGTAAACAATCACAAAACAATGGACAGGACACTGTCATTGGAATCAGATGATCTTAGTTCAAATCTAGACTGCCATTTTTAGTATCTCTTTGATATTACATGTCACTTTACATTTTGGGGGTGATGGGATAGCTGGGACCCTGGCCCTGGAGTCAGGAGGACCTGAGTTCAAATCCCACCTCAGACACTTACTAGCTATGTAACCCTTGTTGCTTAACCCCAATTGCTTCCAAAGCAAAATAAAGAAAGAAAACCACATTTCTCGTCTTCAGTTTCCTCACATGTAATGTAGAAGTTGGACTAGATAAACTCTCATGTCTACCCCTCTACTTCCTGATCTATGGACATACAATCTCTCAAATCACTATATGGTTAATCACAGGTTAATTCAAATACGATGTAAATAGGAACACAGCCTAATAGTGGACTGAAAGCTTTCTTGTTAGGAAGGAGAAATGGCTTCAGGTCCAGTTCCTGATGCATTCTGATTCTATGACCCTTGACAAGTTACTTACCTCCTTAATGCCCAATTAAGGGGGCATTATATATTGCAGGAAGAATTCAGAGCTCAATATATTCAGGGTGTTTCCTACATCAATGACATCAGGTATCAATTCTCCAAAAAAACATTATGACATAATGAGGCTCTCTTTCAAAAAAGGCTTTGCCTTCCTATAGCAACTGAAGTGAGACACTACAGAAAACTATAATGAATTTCAATATTGAAAAAAAAAAAGATACAATTGGGTCTAAGGCCTTGGGGCCTCCTCAGACTGAATATATTATGTGAGCCAAACAAAGCAAGGGTAGTTATTAGATATTATAGGTAATATGTGGAAGATGCAAGTCAGGTTGGCCTACTTACGCTTCCTCATACTCTTTTTCCTGTTTCTTTACTTGGTCCTGTGTTGCCCCTATGCCATTTTCATTTCCCATTTCCTTCTACAGCAGATTAATGCAAACAGGTTAAATGTTTTGCCCAAGTTCATACAGCTAGTGTCTGAAGCCAAATTTGAACTCAGGACTTCCTGACTTCAGGCCCAGCACTCTATATACTGAACCAACTAGGTGCCTTCCTAGCACTAAAATTATAATGCCATTTATAATCTAGAAAGAACTACAATTTAAAAGTTTTTCTAGGTCTCCAAAGTTTGGAAACATGTTCATATTTTTGTGGCATTTATTTATTTGAGTTAAGTAGAACTCTATAGGGTTTTAATTAGTGACAGATATTACATATCATAAAATAAAAGAGCTTTCGAGTGAAGTTGAAGCAATATGAGAATATTATCTTCCATTAATATAATAATTGTCTACACATGTGTACTTTTTATTTTCCAGGCTTATAGCTCTTAAGGGAAGATCACAGGAAAAAAAGAAAAGGTATACCTTTTTTTTCCTTATTTCTCTCAAATTCTCTGCTCAAATGGTACTGACACTCATTCTGACAAAGAAGTGAGTCTATAAAACGTTAGTGATTATTATTCTGTTTCTGGAATAATGGCCAGGAGCATATAGTATCTCTCTCAAAGAACTTATGTGTCTCAGAATTGGAGCAAATAGAACACACGCACATGCGCATGCATGTACATATATATGTGTGTGTGTGTGTGTGTGTATGTACACATACATACACATACACTCTTATATAGGTTATGCCAAGAGCAGGTATATGTGTGTGTGTGTGATTAATTGATTGTGTGTGTTAATGTATATGTGTATATGTGTGTGTTTTAGGTTATGGGGGTGGGGTGGGAATTTGTCTTAAATTCTTACTCCTGCATAAACCAGTAAAGAGCTATTAATCCATTTAATCTCAGTCTTTGACACCTTCCCCTGCCTCTCATATCCCTGAATTGGGCTCAACATGTATTATGGATCCACCTGGACAGAACTTGTTAGTAAAACAGCATATTCAATCATTTATTGATGACTTGCTTTCAATAATCCATTATTTAATTAAAACATAATGATTTGTTTTAAAGTTCTTAAATGGTTATCTTATAAGTGGATAGAGATCTCAAGACTCCCAGAAGAGTTGAGCTACATGGAAGGAAAGTGAGTTGTAAGTTAAATTGGAGAGAACATGATGGAATTTAGCTGACATAGTGACAGAAGTTGGATAGCCATTCTCTAACTGTTCAAGCCTGAGTCAAGTTACAGGCTCTATCTTCAGAATATCACAGATTCATATTTCTCAATGATACCAGAAAACTAACGTCTCCAGAAAAGTTTAGGGTATGTTATGGGGCCCAAACGGTTCCTCTTTATCAAGCAGCATTGACAGTCTCCCCTCACTTTGGACTCATCAAAAATCTAGAAAGAAACCAATGACAAGGTCAAAAAACAAAACAATACCTGAACAGCATCAATGACAAAAGACTTGTCAATTCATATGTCTCATGCTCATAAAAGAAAATATTTTGTTACAGGACTCCTGTTGACAGTCATTTAGTTCCATTACAGATTCATTTCAGTTCTTCCATTTGAATATATCAAGATCAATCTTAAAATCATCATTTTACACACGGGATTTTCCTTTTCAATACTACTCTGAAAATGAATATTCCTTTAAAGCCTGTTAGAAATACTTATATATGTAAGAGATGTAAACATGACTTATTTAAATGTGGCTAGTTGGGAGGCATGGACAGATATATATGTAATCTTGCCCAACCCTTTTGAAGGCAGACTTTGACTCTTCCTTCTGAAATGGACACTCTCGGACAGAATCACCAGGCCAAGACCATCAATAATCGAATTCAGGAAGCGTTTATTAGCTGGCCAGCGGCAGTCCTAGGAAAAGTCCAGGAGCTGCCCTGAACCCCAGTAGACACACAGTTTAAATAGTCCAAAAGCTACCACTACCATCTTATCAGGGGCAGGTTGGTCGAGCAGGATATGGGGCGGGGGCACTCTTAGATAACGCAGGTTGTTCTATGACCAAAGGGAGGATTCTTGGGTTTACAAGGCTTACTACTTTAGCCAGATGAGATAAGAGTGGGCTGGGGCACACTGGGTTAAAGATGTTCGATAACCTAGCAGAATGCAGGAATCTTGGGTTTGGTCTGATGAGATCAGGATGGGCTGGGGCACACTGAGTTTCGATAACCTAGAGGAATGGAGGATTCTTGGGTGTGCAAGAATTCAGGATACAAAGATGGGCCCCTCCTAGGCCAGTGAAATGTCAAGGCATACTACTTCACTTCAAGGCACACAAGAGAATGGGCCATGAGGTTCATGGCTTTGTTCTCTTCTAAGATGTTAGGGAGGGTGGATAGGGGGAGGAGCGGTGGGTTCTTCAGACTATATTAATCTATCTGACCTTATAAATATGACCATTCTAGAAGCATTTTTTTTAAATTAAAAAATAACAGTTACTACCTTCCTTAGTTGCTATCACTGAAAGGGAAAGGGGAACCCCAAGATTTCATCCACAATTTTTATTTCTTCCCAGTGAATTTTAGTTATAAAATAAGTAAGGACTTTTATCCAATGAGTTACCAAATTGGAAAAATATTAGAAAATAAAGAGTGGGGGCAGCTAGGTGGCAAAGTGAATAGAGCACCTGCCCTGGAGTCAAGAGGACCTGAGTTCAAATCTGTCCTCAGACACTTGTTCACACTTACTAGCTGTGGGACCTTGGGCAAGTCAACCCCAATTGCCTTGCCTTCCCCCACTCCAGGGGAGGGAGGAGAAAGAGAGAGAGAGAGAGAGAGAGAGAGAGAGAGAGAGAGAGAGAGAGAGAGAGAGAGAGAGAGAGAGAGAGAGAGAAAGGGGAGAGGGAGAGGAAGAGAGAAAGGGAGAGGAAGAGAGAAAGGGAGAGGGAGGAAAAAAAAAGCTAATTCCAAGGGAAAAAAAAACAAACTTATAACTTCCAAACTAAGAATGAGGTATAGTGGCAATAAAATCCAGATATGGAAAACTGCCTTTCTCAGAAACCAAATGTAACAGATGTTTATTAAATGTCTATAATATAAGATATAATGACCACCCTCTAGGAGAGAAATATTTCCCATAGGGGCCTTAAGTGATGAGAATCACTAGGCCAAATCATTCAGACTTCAGGGCAAAGACATGACTGCATAGCCACCTCCAGAAGCATTCATACTTCTCTTATTCTATAGAGCAAAGCAATCTCCACACCCTTGCAGCACAAACACAAGCTCTCTTAAGGTTTCACAGGTGGGTCACTTCCTGAAAGGAAGGTGAGATTGATGCCTGGTATTATACATAATAAAAATAATCTCCCCCTTTGAGCCCCGGAATAGATAAGACTATATAACCCAAAAGAGATCTCCATCCATCCAGGTAACTATTGTCTCTCTTCCACCATCGAGCTGAAATGAAGACCTTAGATGACATTTCATAAAAACTTATCTGTGAACAAGACCTTGTTGAAAAGATTCACTGACCCATTACTGACCTGCCTGCTGTCTCTAGCCAATTCAACATCAGTGTTTGTACTAAATGATGGAACTGTTTCTATTTACTTCATCCATAACTACCTCTCTGAGAGTCTTCCTGATTCTTGATCTATCATCTTCGGGCCCATTCTCCTTCCTAGGGTCACCTCATGACCCATGGTTGTTCCCTATAAATCATCAGCCAGCTTCCTTTTCCCTAGTCCGCTGTTAATTGACCTTTTGACCCCACCTGAAGGCTGAAATCTACCTAGGTAGCAAGCTTCCAAGACCTGAGGCAAATCACAACAGGCTATCTCCAGACTGAGGAAAGAATGAAAGCTTTAAATTCATTAAAAAGGCATGTGGCCCAAGAGATACCATGACTATTCATAAACAACAACAACAAAAGGGTTCTGGAACCTTGCATTTTGTGCTGTAGGTAGTTCACTATTGCTGATTCCTTAAGACAAACGTTCAGGATTGTCTCTAGTGGATACATGCTACTTAATGAGAAATAAGAAAGATTAATCTACCCAGTTGAATTAAATAAACAGAAACAGTCTCTATCCCATTTATAGTTTTCAATTCAAACTTTCAGGAAAGGTCACCTGCAAGGAGAGGGTTATTTCTCAAGTGATAAATCTGACTCTTTGTTCACATGAATTGCTATTCAATCACAAGCATTCTGGGTGCCCAGCAAGAGAAAAGGTTTTGAGAATGTTAGGAATTGTTTAATGCTGATCCATTTTAGCAAAACAACAAGTGATGATAACTCATGAGAAAGGAGGGTGTCATCCTGTTCCCAGAAAACATTTAATAGTAGGATAAGAAAACTTATTTACATTATAATACACTAAACTACTGTTTCAGTCAAATCTACTATGACCTTTAATGTTGAAAAGATATTCAAATAGATAGGTGATTACAGGATAACTGAAGGTTAAAGGGCCCACCCTGCTGCCTCAGGGCCACCTGGATTTCCTTTCAGCTCTCTGAAATCATAAATAGTGCATTTATCTAAAAAAACTATCTAGACAATCTGGATTTTTACCCTTTTCCTACAAACAAGGAAGGAAAGAAGGAAGGGAAAGAGGGAGGAGAGGAGGAAGACTGGGGGTGGGAAGGTGCCCTGGGCTGCTCAGTGTCCAGCACTTAGCATGATCCAGAGACGTGAATAAGAAATGACCAGGCCATGTGGGTGGTACAAGGAAGAACAATGAACTCCATTTATTGATACTCAGGGAAAGGTTTTTATAGAGCAAAGAGACAAAGGACAGAAAGGAAGAGAAATCATTATCTTAGTCTGTTGTATCCTGGAAGTAGCATGGCAGTAAGGCCTTTTGATCCCTAGGTGCCATAAAGTCTCAGGAAAAGTCAGTTCTCTCTTATCACATGCAGTCAGTTACATCGCAAAGGATGCTCTTGAGAGCTGGCCTCAAAGCCTAATGGCCAAAGCCTCATCACCAAGAACATCTGCATAGGAACTGACTTCCTGCAAATGTTTTGGACAACTAAAGTTTTGGGGCAGAGCCTTAGATCTAGGTCTCCGGTACTTCTTAATGCAGCCTCAATCATAAACAGATACAATTGAGAGCAAACTTCAAAGCTGAAGCGCAATCTTCAACAGATATCATGTTTAGAGCTGGCTGCTCAAAGATACCAGAGTGTGGAATCAGATATATCCTGGGACAGAATCCTGTTGATCTCAAGAACTCCAATAACATCCTTTTAAATGCAACCTATATCAAAAGAACTACAGAGCAGACAGTGTAAAGTCTCATCTCAAAGAGATCTTTGACATGCAGGTCCACTGATATCAGGGTAATTATCAGAGTCCTGGGACAGGCCTCTTTGGCTCACCACAGGAAGGAAGGAAGAAAGGGAGGGAGGGGGAAAGGAGAACCAGGAGAGAACCTAGAGCCACTAAAATAATGCATACTTACAGAGAGCTTTAAGGTTTTCAAAGCATTTACACACAGTATCCCTCTGAGTCTCCAGGTTCTCCTGAGGTCGTGGATAGATTACTAAATGTAAAAATCATAAAGTTTCTTGTATATGCTTTAGTCTCTCTACTTAGGCCATAACAATCTTAGTGCTCAAACCATCATCTTTTACCTGAAGTATTCAATAGGCTCCTAATTGATTTCCCTACCTCAAAATTCTCCCCATGCTAATCCATCATTCACTCAACTGCCAAGATGATTTCATTTTTAAAAAGTGGGTATTTCCATGTCGCCACCAGCTCATTGAGTTCCAGGTACCCTCCATCAGTTCTAGGATCATATAAAAATTCTTCTGTTTAACATTTAAAGTCTCTCACAATTTGGCCTTTTCCTACCTTTCTACTTTTTCTCATACTTTACTCCCCTCTTCCATACTCTACTATAACACAACTCAGATCTACTTGAAGTTTTCTCAAACAGGACACTCCATCTCGTCTTGATGGTTTTGCCCTGGCTGTCCACTATACTTGGCATCCTCTGCCTGCTCCCCTTCCATTGTAGTTTCTACAGCTCCCTTCAAGACAGTTCAAATTCCACCTTCTTTAGAAGGTATTTCCTGGTTCTCCCACCTGCTAGTGATTTCCTATGGAATTGCTTTCCATTCACTATCTGTAGACTGAAGATGCCCCAAATGACCTAGTGTGAAGAGTAGGTGGTAAACAAAATGTGAAAAAGAGATACTTATGGACACCTTCAGGAAAGGCCTATCAATAATATGGGACAGCAGTATTAGGCTTCCATTCAGGATTAAGTATTTTAGTGATCCTGCCTAGTGACAGCAATCTGATTGTCTTTCTGATTCTGATCTGATCACCCTCTTCCTCTACAATTGGATAAATTAAAAAAGGATTCTATGAGTGCCTTTCTTTTCCAGATATGAGAAGGCTTTGTAAGTAGCATTTCATTCTTTCTTATATTATCTATGGAGGGAAGAGATCCATACCCACATTCAACACACAAAGAGAATTATCTAATGATTAAGGAATCGGTCTTAAGTGATATATGTGGTAGTGGAAAAGCCTAGACTAGGGGTGGCAAACCTGCAGCCTAGAAGACACAGGTTCCTCACCCCTGGACCAGAATATCTCCTTATTTAAGGCTAGCAATCACATTGGAGACTCTGCTCCCTCTTCCAATCAGGCAAATTGTTTCTCAGCTTTCTCTGACCTCCCTCAAAGGTTATCTTGATCATCTTTATTTATTTTTTTTTCCTTTTTGGAGGGGGGGAAAGTAGGGCAATTGGGATTAAGTGACTTGCCCAAGGTCACTCAACTAGTCTTTTGTGTTGAGTATATGAAGCCAGATTTGAACTCAGTTCCTCCTGACTCCAGGGCCAATGCTCTATTCACTGTGCCACCTAGCTGCCCCTTGATTATCTTAACAGCTCCATCCAAAACATAAGAAATGCTACAATTTCCCCTATCAAGTTAAATGAAATATTCTATCGAAAAGGGCTTTTAACCTGACAAAGATAAAGTATCTTTCCTCCATGCCTTCAGGAATGCAAAGTAGCTTTAATCTATACAAATGTCAGGTGCTTTTCTGATATTTTTAAATGTTTTGTGATAGTCTTTCCTCATTCTATCATTTGAAGAGGCACATTGACCACTTTTAACTGAAGAGATAAAATGCCAAATTTTGCTGTTGCTTTAGGGGAAAAAATCTTTTTGAGAATGTTCTATCTATCTATAGAGCTTACATTGAAAATGTCCTAATATAGGCAGCAAAAATCAGAAAGACATCCATTCTGGGCTATCAATAGTCAATATCTGTTGAGTGCCCTCTGTGTGTCAAGCCCTGTACTTGATGCTATAATAACTTGTGTTTGAATTTTAGAAGCAATGCTATTAAAAGCTGGATATTTTTTCCCTTTTAGTCAATAGTGTTGAATTCTCCAGAGTTCATTTTAAATCACATATTTATTTTGGATCTTTTTTGTAGTTTTTATTGACTGAATTTGTTTTCTGACAACTATTCAATTCTCATAAGATATTTCAGTTTTGATCTCATATATGCATATATATATATACACACACACACATACACCCATGTGTATGTATATGTATATTTGATATATGCATAGAGAATAGTATATATGTATGTATAAGTTTATATGTGTTTGTGTATGTATATGTTAAAACATGCAGAAAAAGTTCCTTAATGTAGAATTCAATAAGCATTTTTTAAAAACCTACCACAGACTGAGAATATGAAGAGAAATAAAAGTCCTTGCTGTCTTAAGGAACTTAAAATCTTAAGAAATTAATAAGGAATTTAAGGAATGAATGAATCAATTATTGAATAAAAAGAAATATATAGAGAGCAAATGAGCCAATCACTGTATTAAAATTTGAGGCTATAAGTACAAGACAATGTCTATTTTCAAGTAGCTAAGATGCTAAGGGGAAAGACACGTAAGAAACATGTGCTCAGAGAGGAGTGTTTTGGAAAGGGAAATCAGAGAGAATGATGATTGTAGTCATAGGATAAATGATTGACATATTGTTCAGGTCAATGGGAAATGGTCATGGTGGTGGTACTAATTCACTCATGTGGCATGGAATGCCCAGGAAGTGACATGATAGGCATAAGGCCAAGAGAAGATAAGGTGAGTATTCCTAAAGCAGAGCCCAGGATCACAAGTGAGTAAGCTTTAATTATCATACAAAAAAGAGGCTAAAGGTAGTCTTACATAGAAAAGACTGGGAAATAGGCACCATTTACACAGATGTAGTAGAGTTTTGCTGAGGATTCCCAAATTATGTAAGAAAGAGGCACCGATGTGGGAATCAATCAAAGATCTGCTTCTGGGAGGAGACATCCCTACCAAGTGGATGGGAGCAACCTCTTTGGTTTTGAAGCATGAAGAGGCTAAGATTAAAGCAAGGAAGAAAATATGTATAGGGTAAGATTAGAGGACCAACAAGGGATAGAGATGATTACAGAAGATAAAATACAGAATTTTTATTACATAAAGTTAAATGTCTAAAATTAGGAGGTGAATAGATAACTGGAGAAAAAATAAGTCTGAAGTAACTTTCACTGATGAATATCTCCTATTCAAGATATATAAGGAGCTGTTTCAAATATATAAGAACAAGAGCCATTCCCAGTAAATAAATGATAAAAGGATATGAACAGACTTTTTTTTTCCAAAGGAGGCCATCTAAACTATCAATGACAATTTGAAAATATGTTCCAAATCAATAATTATTAGAGAAATGCAGATTAAAGTGACTCTGAATTTCTACTTTAAACCCATCAGATTAATAAATAAATGAATGAAAGAAGACAATTGTGGTACAGACTTTGAGGAAACAGGCACACTGGTACTCTGCTGGTAAGCTGTCAGTTATGCAAGCAATTTGGAACTTTGTCCAGAGTCACTACTCTTTTTGTGGTATCAAAGAACTGGAAACCAAGAAGGGGCCTCTTCATTGGTGAACAGCTGGACAAATTATGGGATGTAAATACAATGGAATAACATTTTGCTAGGAGAAAGGACAAAAATACTTTTAAGAACTAATGGACAGGAAAGTGATCCGAATCAGTAGGAAATGTAGATAATAGCAACATCATAAAGGAAAAGATCTTAGAAAGACTTAAGAACTCTGATGAATAGAGGAACCAACCATAAATATAGAGGATTAACAATGAAACATGCTACTTGACTCCTAACAAAGAGGTGATGAACTAAATATGTTGAATAAGAAACACATTTTCAGATACGATGAATAAGGGGATTTGTCTTATTTTATTGTAAATACTTGCTAAAAGGACTTGGTCCTACTTTTATTGTTTTCTTTTGGAATAGTTTCTAAGGGAGAAGGTGGCTAAGGATGGAGTAAAAAACAGAAAGAGGAAAGGAAAGAAAGATTAGAAGGATGTTGAAGCATATTTTAAAAATATAATTTCTAGGGGGGGCGGAGCCAAGATGGCGGAGTAGAAACAGCTCATCCAAGCCACTCTTCCCCCAGACTACCTCCAAACCATGTAAAAGGGGACTCTGAACAACTTCTGGAGCCCCAGCACCCACAGAACGACACAGAGAAGCTAACCTCCCGCTGAGGACAGCCCAGCAGCCCTGCAGGAAGGACCAGCACAGCGTCAGCAGTGCGCAGTAGGCGGGGAGCCAAGCACAGGTCCCCCTGAGTTGCGGTTTTAGCCCCAGGGCAGCCGGGCCAGGAGCCGGCTGGAGGAACCCCAGAACACCAGCAGCTGTGGCGATTCCAGAATTATCAACACAGACATGCCTAGGACAAAGTAAGAGGTTAGTGCCCTATGGACTTTGGGACCAGTATTTGGGGAACATGTCGGCTTCCTCCCCTGGGGGCTAGAAGCCACTGAGGAGACACTCTATTTTGTAGTTTTCAGAGGCTGCTCTAGCTCCTGGCCTGTGAACAGTCTTGGGGGGTAATCACTCTTGCTTTAACCTCCCTGGATCTGGATTGTGGTCTGGGGGGGAGGTCGTGGGGTGGATATCCAGCTTGCCAGAAACGGAAGTTGGCCCCCCCACATGTTCGGGACAAAAGTTCCCGTCTGGCACCAGGCCACACTGTGGCAACAAGCCCAAAAGTCAAGTAATTAAGTGGCAACATGCCAAGGCAAAGGAAACAAATTAAACAGAAAAATGAAACCTTAGACTCCTACTTTGGGGGCAAAGAGGATCAAAGCATCGAGCAAGAAGAAGACTGTGAGGTCAGAAGTCCTGCTCCAAAAGCCCCAGGGGAAAACATGAGAGGGTTGCAGGCCATAGAGGACCTTAAGATGGACTTTAAAAATCAAATAAGAGAAGTGGAGGAAAAATTGGGAAGAGAAATGAGAAGGATGCAGGAAAAGTATGAAATGAGGGTCAACAGCCTGACTGAGGAAAACAGCACCTTAAAAAATAGACTAACTCAAATGGCAAAGGAGGCCCAAAAGAGCAATGAGGAGAAGAATGCCTTAAAAAGTCGAATTTGCCAGATGGAAAAAGAATCTCAAAAGTTGATTCATTCCTTCAGAGTTAGATTGGAGCAAATGGAAGCTAATGACTTTATAAGAAATCAAGATACTGTTAAGCAGATCCAAACAAATGAAAGATTAGAAGGCAATGTGAAATATCTCATGGGAAAAACCACTGACCTGGAAAATAGATCCAGTAGAGATCATTTAAAATTATTGGACTATCTGAAAACCATGATCAAAGAAAGAATCTTGAAATCATCCTCTAAGAAATTCTCAAGGAAAATTGCCCTGATATTTTAGAACCAGAGGGCAAAATAGAAGTTGAAAGGATCCACTGATCACCTCCTGAAAAAGATCCCCAAAAGAGAACTCCTAGGAATATTATAGCCAGGTTCCAGAGTCCCCAGATCAAGGAGAAAATACTACAAGCAGCCAGGAAGAAACAATTTCAATATTGTGGAAACACAATCAGAATAGCCCAGGACCTGGCAGCTTCTACACTGAGGGATCGAAGGGCATGGAATATGATATTCCAGAGGGCAAAAGAGCTGGGAATGAACCCAAGGGTCACCTACCCAGCAAAACTGAATATTTTGTTTCAGGGGAAAATATGGTCATTCAGTGGAATAGAGGACTTTCAAGCATTCTTGAGGAAAAAACCAGAATTGAATAGAAAATTTAATATCCAGACACAAGAAGTAAGAGATGCCTGAGAATGTAATCAGGGGAAAGAAATCAAAAGGAAGTTATTAAAGTTGAACTATTTACATTCCTATATGGAAAAACAATAATTGTGACTGAGGAAATCTTTCTCACTATGAAAATAATGGAAGAAGGGTGTATGGTCATATGAATATATATGTGAATGTGTGTATATATGTTTACAGTTATATATGGATAGAGGGCATAGGTTGAATTTGTTGGGAAGGGATGATACTTAAGGGGTGAAATTATGAGGTGAGAGAGGAAAGTGGCAAGAGGAGATGGGGAGAGACAGGGTAGGGTAAACTATCTCATGTAGAAGAAGCAAGGGGAAGTGGTTGCAAGGGAGGGGGGGAATAGGAAGGCAAAAAGGTAAAACCACATTCTCATTGAATTTGGTTCAGGGAGAGAATGACATACACACTAAATGGGATATCTCAACCTGCAGCAGAATAGGGGGAAGGGGGATGAGAGGAGGGATGATGGATGGGAGGGCATCCTTGGGGGGAGGGGAGGTTGGAAGTACCCAGTATAGAAGAGGGACAGGATCAAGTAGGGAATGGACCAGGTGGGGGGTGGGATGAGTGGGAGGGAATTATAAGCATACTTGTACAATATATCTACTATGGTAATGTTTTACATAGCTAGACATATACAACATATACTGAATTACTTATCTTCCCAGAGGGAATGGGTGACAAGAGAGGAAGGAAATTGATCTGAAATTCGAGGTCTTAAGATTAAATGTTTCCAATATATATAAATACTATCATTAATACTCTTTTGCTTGTAATTGGGAAATATGATGTGCAGGCATTGGAACACAAAGATTCACCTTCCTCTAATGGAAAAGTCGGAGGCGGTATGGGAGAAGATATGGGAAAGAACATATTGGAGGAAGTGATATCTTGTGGGACTGCTATTCTGGGAGGGTGGGTTGGGGAAAAACGGGGGGAAAAATAATTGTAACTCAAAATCTGGCAGAAACGAATGATGTAAAACAGAAGTTCATAAATCATTTGTTTAAAAATATATAATTTATATCATGCTTTATTTTGCAAAAAAAACATTGTGTGTCTGTATGTATGTATACATATCTATATCAAGATCTATATCTAGATGTATCTTCTTTTGATCCTCATAACAGCACAACCTTGTGAGGTAGGTACTATTTTTGTCTTCATTTTGCAGATAAGGAAACTGGATTTTGGAGGCTAAGCAATCTACCAACTTTCATGTAGTCAATAAGTGTCTCTGGCAGTATTCTAACTCAGGTTTCTTGCTCCAGCCCTAGCACTCTATCCATTATGATGACTAATCAGAAAGAAGCATAGACTAGCAGAATAGCACTGAAAGTTTCATGTTGAATTTATTATGTTGCTGCTTGTCCTTCATTTGCAAAGAGGACCAATGGTACCACAGGGTGATATCATGACTTTTACATGAATTGTATTTAAGTGAGACAAAGTTATTGTTCTTACTCTCTTTCAGAATCATTGTAGTTCAGTGATATGACAAAAAAGTCAAGACAACAGGCAATGGTTTGGGATGCACCAGATGACCGTGGTGTTTTCAATGTCTGACCAAGCTCTAAGAACTCTACAATGCCTGCTTCAGCCACCTTCATGGTCTTTGGAACAAATTTTTCTCATCTATGAATTCTGTTTGGGAAGTCTTCACATGCTTAAGGTAGACATCCTCCTCACCCTCAATGGCTTTGAGGTCTGTTGGCTATACTCAACCTGGTTTAGCCTGTTCCAAGACAGTTTTACTGGGATATAGCCACTGTGCATACTATAGTTTCTTGGGGACACCTGGACATAATTTTATATAGAATCCTTTTTTTTCTTTCCTTTCTACCATGTATTTTGAAATGCCCATTTTATTTGGTACTTAAGAATAAAAACTACCTTTAATAAAAAAGAGAAAATATTCAGTAGGTTTTTTGCAAAGCTCATACATTTGGGGCAATCATAATTGCTTTGAAAATCTTTCATATGTTGAAGCAAAATCTTTTTTCTTTTGTTTCATGAATTAATCCTATGGTGCCAAGGTATGGATGTCATCATTTGTCTATATCATAGCCTTTGAAACACTTCCGTATAGTGATAGTGCTTTCCCTCTTTCTTTGTTATCTTCAGATTTCAGCTCCTCCGGGCTGAATGCTGCATGCCTATTTTTTTCCAAGCATTGTTTGGGAAGGAGTTAAAATAAAAGGAGAAGAAATCTTGATCATTTTTTTCCTAATTGGCTCTATTTATGTCTTATTTGGTGTGGGGAACTTCTACAGAGGGGAATTCTGTCTACAGATCCACACTGGGAATTTGTAGTCTTACAGTCATGCTTGGGACACTGAAAAAATTCATTGTTAATTGACTTGTACACAGTCACACCGCAAATATGTGTGGAAAAGCAGGACTCAAACCCAAGCCTTCCTGACACTGGTCCAGCTCTTTATCTACTGTACTAGGCTGCCTTGACCTCAGGTCACTAAATATCTGACCAAAAAAAATTATATGACTTCAGAGAAATAAATTGAAAGAACAGAGTTCAGGATGTTTGGAGGTGAATGGAAATAAATAGCATTCTCAGGATAAGATTTTGGACTTTGGAGGAGTAGAATCAATGTACATGATCCTCAGTTCCCTATTCTCAGGCATTATCCATTTCACTAGGCCATAATCTAGTTCTACAGGCAAGTTGGTTGACTGAACCAGTGAAGACAGAAGATCAAGAATTAGTCAGTCAGTGAAAAATATTTATTAGATGGCTACCATACTCTAGGCTGTCTACTAGATTGGGGACCGATAATGAAATTTAGATGGCTTACTTCTAACCAGGATCAGCCTCTGACTTCCTTAACTACTTTTTGACCATTGACATAAGGGCTTTCTCATGGTGAAAATTAATCCCTATGGTGTCTTCTTTCCAAAGGGGAGTTCCTCCCTATATCCTCTATTTGTGGAAATACCCACACCAGTCATGCTCACTTGTAACCTGACTCAGTTCCTAACTCTGTGTAAGCACCCACTCTCCTTCCCTCACACTCTCCCCTCCCTGCTCCGCCCCCTTTCAGTTCCTTGGTATGTGTTGTTTTTCCCTACTGGACTGCAAGCACCTGGGTTATCTTTTGTTTTTAGCTTGTATTTGTATTTCAGTGCTCAGCCCAGTGCCTGAAACATAGTAAGCACCTAAGAAATGCTTTCTTTAGCTATCATCTATATATTTCTTGCTTCCCTAAGAACTCTTTTCAAACAACCCAGGAGGAAAGCATTCTATAAACTCAAAAGCAACATGGGGAAAGTTGGAGGGAAAACAACTCATCTTCCACTGAATTCAATCAGTTATATGGATGTGCCATCTAATTCTAGGAAGGATGAGGGAACCAAAATGCTTTAAGTCAGAAACTCTGTGGGGAACTTAGAGAGAGACAATGCGATGAAGGGTCTGGAAAAAAAGGATATAGCACTTTTAATTAACTCATTTTCTCACCAAGTTCTGATAATTTTATAAGCTTTCAAACTCTTTATATTCTATTTATAAGCTTTGCCACTTTGATATGAAGGGGGAAAAGAATCACCTTCTAGTTTATTATGCCTCAGAAAGATCCAGAAATCACTTTGGATTCAGACTGATCATTGCCTGGGAGACAGTCTTTCCAAGTGTCTAATATTTTTTTTAAGTATCCTTATCCATTTTACATTTTGAAATCAAACTTCAATTTTTAAAATATCTGTCATTTCTAATAGATACCTGAAAAATTCTGTCTTATAGGGTTTTGAAATTTTGATATCTGGTTTTACTTTTTCTTCAAATTGTGCTCTATTCTGCATCAAAACTTTTTCATTTTTGTCAGTCACAAAAAATGTATAACATGCCTTCTGTGTGCCAGGTATTTTATATTTTACTAAGCTTCCTTTAAAGCATTTTGTACATTGGCTTTGACAGAGGGGTTACTAAAAGATATGATACAAAAACCCCATTAGACTAGTAGCAAAAATACCAATATCTGAGTAAAATTACATTAAAGTTTCAATGATCTTGAACAAATCATTCAAGTCCTGTCCAGACTAATTGCAACTTGCCCGCCTGTTTGAGGGCTTTTAAAATGAAAACCACCACTGGATTTAGTCTTGTTGGGGCAGAATATTCGGGGATCATTCCCTCTTTTTTTTCTCAATACTATACTTCGGTTAATGCAGCTGAGATTATAGTAGCTTCGGGGGGTTAACACATCATACTGTTGGCTCATATTAAACTTGTGGTCAGTGAAAATCCTTAAATCTTACTTTTCCTGTATGAACTGTTGGTAAGCCAAATCCCCCTCATTCTGTATTTGCGAAATTGATTGCTTTAACTTAAGTACAAGACTTAACATTTATCCCTATCAGATTGCATCCTGTAAGATTTGGTTCATCATTCCAATATTTTTAGAACTTCTTGAATCTTGATTTGGTCATTCAGCATATTAGTTCTCCTTCCCAGCTTTATACCATCCTCAAATTTAATAAGAATAGTTTCTTGTCTTGGCTTCTCAGAATCCCTAGCTTGCTAGAAGGCTCAATTCACAATCCACATCACTCCTCCAATGGGAAATGTTTCTTGATTCTCTTATTTGTCTTTGTTCTCTCTGTTCTTCAATTGTCATACCTACATTTAGCTATTTACATATTGCACCCCTCCCTGCCCTAGTAGAATGTCATCTCCTTGAGGAGAAAGAATTTTTGTCTGTTTATTTTGTTTTGTTGTATTCTATAGTCCTAGCACCTGGTAGCATGCCTTACACTTATAAGAAGCTTAATAATTTTTGTTGTTGTTGTTGGATTGGATGGAATCCTGCTGTCTAAATCAGTTATAAAAACTGTTACAAAGGACAGGGCAAATATAGAGTCTTGAGCCATGCCACTAGAGACTCCTTTGAAATCTGACATGGCTGTGATTTGGCAGTCCTGACATCATTACTTTAAAGACTGTTGAAAAAAGTGCTGGCTTACCTGCCAATCCTCAGCTACTGACTGGGCATACCATACAGCTGTGCCAGTATTTTTCTAGCCTTCCAGAGAGAAGCATAAATGATATGGAGAAAGGCAGCAAATGGATAAGCCCATAAAATAACTGAGTTATGGTGGCTCCTGTCCAAAAAAGAGTTCTTCATCAAAATGCTGCCATTTGGAAGCCCAAGAGCTGAATTAGATTTAAAAGGAGGGTGGGGGTGAGGTGGGGATGTAAAACTTCAAAGGCAGTCTAAAAAAAGAGAAAAGCTTGCTTTCATTTCTCAAAGAAAAAAGTAAAGGGGAAAGAGAAGCAGGAAGAAAAATGAAGGAGACTCAGATCAGTTTCAGAGACATTAATAAACTGGTAGCAATGGACCTAAGAGTGTACTAGGCACTGTGGATAGAAGGACAAAAACAATAGTCCCCAAGGCCTATAACTGGAGCTACGCAGATAAATATAATTCAAGGTGGATTATATAAAATGAAAGAAAAACTTTATTTCCTCACATGGCATGGCTTCCCTTAACTTCTCTAGGTACGAAATTTTGGAGTATTTATTTACATTTTTCTTTATGCTAACAACATTTAATCAACCTATTTCTGGTCCCTTTATCAGGCATTATTGATTTCAATATAATTCTACCAGAAACTATTAAATGAGGAATGACTTGAAATTTTAAGTGTCTGGCCTCAGATGGGAACAAAATAGGAAAAACCTCTAGGCTTGACTTTGCTGAATATGAGATGGGGTCATAACAATGAAAACAAAGGAGATGAAGTTCAGTAAAGGCCTTAGGGCCCTGCTCTAGCAGCAAAATGCAGAATGAATGCTCAGTGGTGATTACTCCCAAGGGATACCAATTTGGCTAGAATACAATTAGAATAAGACAGGACACAAAACTCAAACTATTAGAAAGTTCTCAAAATTAACAAATAATATGAGCAAATAGTTCTCTAAAAAAGAATTTCAAAATACTAACAGCCATATGAAAGGATCTTTGAAATCATTAATAACAAGAGAAATGTAGATCACAGCAAACTCAGACCCAGCAAATTGGCAGATAGCAAACACCTGGAATTGGTAATGTTGGAGGGATTATGGAGAGACAGAGACACTAATCCACTGTTGGTGGAGCAGTAAATTAATATAGCCATTCGGTGAAGCAATTTGGATTTATATAACAAAAAATGAAGAAAATAGCCATAGCCTTGGACCCAGAGATTCCACTGTTGGCATATCCTCCAAGGACAATATGGACAACACAAGACAAAACAAAAGGAGACAACAATACACAACAAGCCGATGCAAAGAAAAAGTAAAATAATATGAATTGTCACAAAGTGAGGTAAGCAGAGCCAGGAAAAAATATTTAAGAATAACAGAAAAATCAAAACAGAATGGCTTGAAATTATAATATAACGTAAGGAAAGAGGTGCTAACATATATCCATGCTACCTACCATGGCCTCATCCACACAGAAGACCCAAGAAAGCTGCTTCTGTGAGCCTGAGGGACTAGATAATGCATGGACATTCTGCATCCACATAGCACATGGTTGGGAGCAGTCCTTTTCCATTGTCTGTGTGACTGGAAGTGCCTAAGTCTTAAAAATTACCTGACTCACTTAGCACATGCCTTGTCTTTGAGAAAAAAGGTGACTCTTATTCATACCATGCAGTAATGAGGGAGGGCCTTCTTTATGAAGCCCTTCTTTGTGAGGTCCTTTCTTATGAGGCCATGTGGCTCTAATAAAATAGATGAAGGTTTTCAGCCTTTTCATTTATTCTTTTTGTTTGTAGGTATAAGAAGGACTAGACTAGAGTCTCTGAACTGGACCTGGAGGATCCAGGAGGATTCACGATTCAGGGAATGCAGGCCAGGTGATGCTTCCATATTAGCAGCCAATCCCTGAAGAATAAGGGCATATGATACACCAGTCAGAGCAACTTTGGACTTGAACTTTGTGGGACCAATGCATCATAGGAACTGAACCTAAATTGTGAGCCTAATTTTCTTCCCCATACCAAAAGGTTGAGGTGGTCAATGGTGGGTTATGGTCCTGAAGTATTGGGGAAAATGCTTGTACATTTGCTGTTGTTATAGCTTTGAAGTAAAATATTCCTTTATAAAAACTAATCTGGTGTTAAAAAAAATTAATTGGGATGCTAGGCTCCTTCAAAGAGTAAGAATATGGTATGTGGAGGCTTAAGGTAGGGACAGAGGAAAGAAATTCTCCAAACTCTTAGGGATACCAGAGAACCATGTGAGGAATACATTTAAAAGATGACCTAGAGAGAGTGAGGCCAGAATAAACCATGTTATATAAAGACTAAGCACCAAAAAGTGATTATAAAAGTTATCTCCCCCCACTCCTTTGCAGAATTTGGGGTCAAGGAATGCCGACTATTATGCATAATCCAGAGCTTTCAGGTGTTTTAGTTTGTTTTACTATTTTTTTCCTCTTCTTTTCCGGTTCTATTATTTTTTCCCCCAATTCTGTTTTAATAAACAGTGACTTCTTAGGAAGGGTATCTAAGGGTATCTAAGATATGAAGACATAAGATATTAATAAAATCTCTGAAAAAATCTGTAAGAGCACTGATAATTGGCACTTATGTAGAAAGCTTACAAAGCTCTTTCCATAGGTTAATTCATTTAATCCTGACAACAAATTTGTGAGATACTATGATACTATTATTATCCTCACTTTATTGATTAAAATACACACACACGTTATATCACTTGCCCAGGGCCACGCAGTTAATAAGTGTCTGATCTGAGGCAAGATTTGAACTCAGATCTTCCTTACTCCAATTTTGCTCTTTTT
This sequence comes from Gymnobelideus leadbeateri, assembly GCA_011680675.1. Taxonomy (NCBI): domain Eukaryota; kingdom Metazoa; phylum Chordata; class Mammalia; order Diprotodontia; family Petauridae; genus Gymnobelideus; species Gymnobelideus leadbeateri. Next base: position 380,110 of record WOXC01004664.1, on the reverse strand, counting down.
TCACTTTGTAGTCTGTATGCTTTCCTTTTGATATTGAACCCTTTTCTTTTTGTCCCAGCAATCCCAGTGCTTCTCTGGTGACATAAAATAAGTCTAATTTTTCACCCATGTGTTAGATTTTCATATATTTGGAGACAGTCTTCATGAATTCCTACCTCCTCTCTTCCCACCCCCAACCCACACCCCATCCTCAATGTCTTTAATTCTCCAGGACAAATATTCCCAGTCCTTTTAACTGTCTTCATATATAATCACTTCAAAGTGACTTGCAGTTGTCAAGGGTGCTATTTTCCACTGACTAGTCAATGTAGATTAGTCAACCTGGTATAGTAGAGTTGCCCTTAGAATCAGAAAGATCTAGGATCAACTCTTGCTTCTGATATATTCTGGACATGTGACACTGGGTAAGTGACTTAATATCTTAGTGCTCTAGGTACTGGAAAGTGGAGAAAAGGTGCTGGCTGACCTGTATTGCTAAAACATCTGGAAGTTCCTGCTACTAGTGAAAGCAATCTCCCTGAACCAGGTAAAGATTAGGCACTTCTAAGTTCCTAAACATTGCTGATATCTCAAAAATGTTATTTAAAGCTAGCAGCTAGGTGGCACAGTGATAGTGCAAGGTTTAGATTCAGGAAGACCCAAGTTCAAATCTAGACTCAGACACTTATTAGATTGTGACCCTGGCAAGCCAATTAACCCTCCATACCTTACTTTCCTCATCTGTAAAATGAGCTAGAGAAAGAAATGGAAACCACTCCAGTATCTTTGCCAAGAAAACCCAAATGGAGTCACCAAGAGTTAGACTTGACTGAAACCACCGAAGAGCAAAATTTAGTTAAAGAGTCATTATGTACTCTAGAAATTTCAGCATCATTTTCCTATTAGTTGAATTATGTAACTATAGGGCAAGGAAATGCCTATCTGCTTGTTTTGCCTCCCTTGTTCCAACCTCACCCTTTCTTACTTCCCCCAGAAGATACTCCAGGTGTTGTGAATGCTATAAAAAGCTCAAAAGAAACTGTTCTGTATATCAAATTAGGCTGGGCAGACTTATTGGCAATAAGAATTCAAATCTACCTAAATTATTTCTTAAAATATATTTATAATGCAAAATTTTGAATTGAAAAAAGGAAAAAAAGAATGAAGTATGTTTCATATAATATACTTAAATGGATTCACTTCTAATTTAAACACAATTGCCTTTCACAAAACAAGAAGGGTTTCCCTCCAACCTAGTAATACTATTTGTCACCCAGGGCCTCGTTATGTAATATTCTGACCTATTTAGTCTTTGTTACTGTGAGTTCAAATCCCAACTATAGATTCAAGTTCATAACAAAATAGTAGTGAGCTCAAGAAAGTTCATTTCTCTTGGCATATGGATTTTTTCTCCCTAGTGATAAAGAGGACATTTTACTCCCAGGGGAAGCAAATAATTGGAATCAGAATCACCCCTTTCGCCTCCAACTTGTCTCACATTCCTAAATCAGTAGAAGCTTTGAGAGAGGAAAGCCAAGAATCTGCTGTTTTATAGACTTCTCTCCAAGCTAGTCTCCTTTCAAAAAAGAAAAGGAAAAAGAATTTCCTATCAATAAATTTTAAATCACAAGAAAGAAAATTGCCAGGATACTCAATAGATTTATATGGTTGTTCTTTATTGGAAAACCTGGTGGGCAATGTTAATTTGAGCATTTTATAGAAGACTTCAAAAACAACACTCCTGTTGGTATCTATGCTGACTCTGCTCACCTAATTCTATCTTGCCTCGTTTTTATGTTGTTGTTAATTTATATGCCATCTGAATAGCAGCATCAATGTAAGCAGCAATCAAAGAGTCCATCTGGGTGATAATGCATTTTCCATTTCATACTGAACACTCATCCAAAGATAAAAATGGTTATAATTTTAAAATGACTACTGAAAAAATAAAGGTAAAAAAAAATCCCTACCCTAGAAGAGTTTGTGGTTTAGCTGAAGAGTTTATAGAATGTACTAATATAGAAATAAATAACAAGTTATTCTCTTAAATATATTTCACCCCACAGGATCACAGACTGAGAACTAGAAATGACATTCAAGGTATCTAGTCATACTATCATGGGGCCATTGATTTACAAATAAGAGGACTGTGAGATGCCATCTGGTCCAAACTCAGATAAATCAAATGACTTGTCCAAAGTCACATAGTAAGTAACTGAGCTAGGCATTAAATCTAAAATTCTTTTTACTACATACCATTGGGTCCCACATCAACTTTCCCTCCTGGACATTCTTACCTTCTATGTCAGGGTTCAGAAAACTACAGCTCAACTACAAATCCTGCTTGCTGCTTGTTTTTGGCCCACGAGTAGGCCATTTTTAGCTCATGGGTCATACAAAATCAGGCAGCAGGCTGGCTAGATCGGGCTGGAGTTGACTGACCCCATTCCTGTTTCCTTGTATTGGCTGCTGAATCATTGGAAATGATGCATACTTAGAATGTGAAAGAAAGAATAACAATAACTAAAATTTTAAATAGTATCTATAAATCTATGAATCCTTTTACATGCATAATCCCAATTCATCCTAAAAAAGTCCCTACCAGGTATGAACTACAGGTTATCCCAAAGTTACAGGTGAGGAAATTGTCATTTTCAGAGAATTTAAGTGATGTAAAGAGGATACATAGATAGGAAGAGTTTTCAGAAACAGTACAACCAATGTTACACCCAACAATACATTAAGGTCTCTTCTACTACCACACATTGTGTTGTTGTTGTTTTGTTTGTTTATTTTATTTCCTGTTTTCCAACAAGGAGTAGCACAGAACTGAGTAAACAATGGCAATTTTAGAGTTGAATAAAATTTATATTCCCTCTTTTCCTCTTGGAAAAGTACCTAGTACTATCACACCTAGTATTATACAGTAGCAAACCTGCCCCAACTGACATTAATCCCATCTTATTAGAGTTTTCGATTTTTTTCTCATTACCATCCTACAAGCACAGATGTGCCTAGAAGGGTTTGCTGACCTACTCTGTGAAGAAGAATATGGAAAAAGGGAAAACAAAACAAAACAAAAAATAAGGATAATGTGTGTTTCAGGGTGCGCCAGTGTTGCCAGCACACCCCTGCTATGAGGCAGGTAGCCTAGGCATGAGTATAACATAGGGAGGCAAATATTTTTGCTCCTATTCTGTGAATGAGAAAATATTCTAGGAATATTGCAGAAGTGATAAGATTTAGAGGTGATCAGGGCATTTAAGCGACTTTTTCAACCTCTATGTTTCACAGATGAGAGACCTGAGACCAAGTTTGGATGATTATCTGAAGAATATGCAGGTAACAAATGGGGTGGAGGGAATGGGTGCTGTTGTCATTGGAAATTCCATTCCCTACAAACCTGTTCAGAGTGCCATAGGTGATAATCTGCATCACAGTGTGGGTCACATCCCACATAACAGAAGGCTGTTTCTCTTCTGGGCAGTATTGTCTATAGGCATCTTCTCATGTACCTGCATGTTCCATGGAGAGAAGCTATGTTGTAAAGATTTTACTGTTTCTAAATTCATAAATCTGTCCCTGAGATGTGTTACCTTTCACATCTTGAACATCTGTACATTGTTGAGCATTTTGGTAACACCTCTTTACTTTCCCCTCACCTGCTGCAGTGCGCTAACTTGCTGAGAATGCAGGGTGAGTGGACTCAAACTTGTGTAAAAACTTCTTTAAGGCTACTACCAAGGCATCTAGGTGGCACATTGGGTAGAGCTTGGAATCAGGAAGACATCTCCCTGATTTCAAATCTGGCCTCAGACACTTACTAGCTGAGTTGCCCTGGGCAAGTCACTTAACCCTATTTGCTTCAGTTCCTCATCTGCAAAATAATCTGGAGAAGGAAATGAAAAACTAGTCCAGTATCTTTGTCAAGAAAATCCCAAAAAGGAATCACAAAGAGTCAGACACAAATGAAACAACTCAACAACATCAAAGGCCACCATCATCTCATACTAAAAAGTAAAGACTTCCAAGAGGTAACTAACCACCTTCAATGTCCTCTGTGAGTCTACAATCCCAAACCTGAATAACTCACAACCTCCCTCCCCTTGTGTATTTATTATTAATAGTGATCCAGTTGAGAGAATTAACTCACTCCAAAGGTATTTCCTAAAATGTCATCAAAAGAAAAGGTACTAAAAACATTTTTCCCTTAAACTCTCTTACAAATGCAGATAGAATCAGCAATGGAGAGACATCTCCTTGCACAGGCACATTTGTAATGAACATATGGAACCAGGCAACTCTCAACTCTAATTATTGCAGGGTCAATATTTTATTTCTCTTCTAGGGGCATTCTTATATAACTCCCATTTTCTAGGCAAGCAGCTTAGCTAGTCTCCTTAGGTCTGTTCCTTTCTGAAGCTCAACTCCTGCTGTGCAAGGATAACTCTTGACTTGTAAAGTTCCTTTTCCCCTTTTGTCTTGTGCCTGTACTAACTGCAACTTCATTCAATTATTCTTGGTACTCAAGAGTGAAACAGAGCAAGTTAGCACTTCTTCCATATGACAACCCTTCAAATATTTTATCATAGATAGAACGCCCAATCCTCCATACTATCTTGTGCTTTCCAAACTAAACCTCCTCAGTTCCTTCAGCTAATCCAAAACACATAGATTCAAGGCTCTTCACAATCCCAGTTGTTCTTGTCATAAACAGATCATGAAAGTGCTTCAAAAGCTTGAACTTGAAGGAATAGAGAAATTAATATTTACTCCTCCCTGGGCTCCCAAGGGACATAAGGATAGAAGTTTTATTTTCTTCAAAAATCCAGCAAACATAGGAAAAAAACATACACAATCTTCAATGAAAACAGGATACAAAATAATTCATCCTTTTCATAATTCACTCAGAATATTATTGAATTTCATTTTAAGTACCAAAGTATAAAGCACAGAAACCTAGAGCTATTTTTAAAGGAGTTACAGGGCCCAGAGTTCATCTTAACTAGGGGTTCTTAAAATTTTGAGTGTCATAGGTGCCTTTGAAAGTTTGGTAAAGCCTATAAATCCCTTCTCACAACAATGTCTTTAAATGCATGCAACAAATATATGCAAATGTATGCAATGAAATAATATGATTTTTTTCTTTTTTGTTTTCTCTTTGGAGGGTAATTGGGATTAAGTGACTTGCCCAAAGTCATATAGCTAGTAAGGTGCTCTATTCACTGCACCTACCTAGCCATCCCAAAATAATATGATTTCAAAGAAAATAAACCATATTGAAATGTAGTAATCAAAATAAAAAATATAGACCCCTGATGTAGATTAGACTTAGAGTGCTGAGCAAGACTGAGCTCAAAACATTTCAGATAGCAGCTCTCTATCATTTTAATGCAGAGCATCTTTTGATGACAAAATAATCTACCTCAAGCTTCCTTGCATATTAAGCCATTAAAGAAACCTGTTGTAACTTGTGGAGAGATACATGTAACACCTGTGTTATAAATTTTCTAACCTGTCTAGAAAGAGAACACCATATACACAGGGAACTTGATTAGAAAGTATAGAAACATCATGGAACATAATGATATATTAATTAATTTGTTCATTAATTCAACATGAGTATCTCTAGTATTCAGGACCTATGCCAGGGATCATGGAAGATTATCCCTGCTCTCAAGGGACTTAGAATCTATTAAGCATATAGGGAGGAAACTGTCAAAGGGCTTTTAATATTATAGAATTAGAACATACTGGAATCTGCTTTTCAACCCATAAATACACTTTCACCCACAGAACTCATTAAACTGTATCAGATCTTCTTTGAAAATGTGAGAAACAAACCTGGCCAAACTCTCTGCATGTACTCTGTCTTCATCTCTCCCATCTAATCTCACAACACCTCACCCCATTATTTCAAACTTTTATGTTCTTCAATAGGTGTCACAAAATAATTGTCTTTTTTTCCTCTCAGGTCCATTTTCTAATTATGTTTTTTTTTTTAACTTACTTGTAACAAAATAGAAACCAGTACTTGAGGAACTAATCAGATTATTTCCCAGTCTAGTCTACTAACTAGACAATACACCATGCTGAGTATTGTAATCAACAGATACCCCACATGGAAGATACTGAAATAAGCCATCAAAAGAAGAACATGAGAGTATTGTTGCCTGGATTTTATTGACTGGTGGTGAGCTTGCACAATGATCCTAAATGGGGAAGCTGTGTCTCTCTGAAGAAGTGTCAGACTGGAAAACAAGTGTAAGACATCTTAAAAAGAAATAAGCTCTGGCCATAAGGTATCATTCAGGCTATCAAGAAAAAAAAAATTCTTGACCAACAGAGACTAACGATAGGTTCACTAGTGGAATAAGCACTGCAGAGTCAAATAAAGCATAGTTGTTGCTATAAAGGAGCATTATAATATAGGTAAGAAGACAATACAAAATCACATAAGACGATTCAGAAAATAAATGAAAAGTAAAGGACTAAGTGTAATGGGAATGTGCAGAAAGGAGAGAAGACTGTGAGCTGGAGTTGTTAAAGAGAGCTCCCTGGAGGAGGTGCTATATTTTTTCTTGGAGGGGGAAAGGCAGAGCAGTTGGGGTTGAGCGACTTGCCCAAGTTCACAAGGCTAATAAGTGTTAAATGTTTGAATCCAGATTTGAACTCAAGTCCTCCTGACTCCAGAGCCAGTGCTCTATTCACTGTGCCACATAACCACCCCGAGAGGGTGCTATTTAAAGTGGTACTTGCAAGATGGCTAGCTTTTGAATAGGTACAGAGAAGTAGGCAAAGCATTCAACATGGGATCATAAGCTTAAGCAAAGCCCTGAAGGCTGAAATGAATATGACTTGAATGTGATCCCTTCTAAAATTTAAAAGGGATAGCATTTCATCACCATATATATAAATTTAGAATCATTAAAATCTTTACATTATAGCTTTTATTCATTGGAAATGCAGGGGGGGAGATGTCTGTAGTCAATTCTGTCCAGAAGAGAGAAAGCCTTCTGCTATTTTGGATGTGACCCACGTTGCCATGTAGATCATCACCTATGGCACTCTGAACAGACTTGTCAGGAATGGAATTTCCAATGATAACAACACCCATTCCCTCCACTCCATTTACTACCTGTATATCCCTGAGATCACATAAACTCTTGGCCTCAAGTCCTCTCATCTGTGAAGAGCAGGGGTTGAACCAGTTCATCTCTTCTCTCCTTGTCAGCTCTAAATCCTGTGGCTCTTGTAATGGGCTGCCACCTAGCCTATTTTCTCATTTATTCATTTTGCATGAGTAGAAGATGCTTGTTTTCAAGTACTGAGAAATGAGTAAGTACAGAATGTAAAGGACTTAGCAAGCCTCACAAAGAAGCTTAGATTTGAGAAAGCAGGCAATGAGGAACCACTGTATGCTCTGAAGCAAGTGTAACAATGAAAGTAATTTTTTTCCAAATTTTAAATTTTTTAATGTTCATTTTTTTTAAAGCAATTGGGGTTAAGTAACTTGCTCAAGGTTACATGGCTAGGTTTTTGTTTGTGTGGATTAAGTGTCTGAGGCCGGCTCCGAACTCAGGTCCTTCTGACTCCAGGGCTGGCGCTCTATTCACTGCGCCACCTAGCTGCCCCGTAGTGTTCATTTTTTAGTTCCAAATAATCTCTACTTCCAGTTCCTGTCATATTCATTGGGAAGGAAAGCGATATGATATCTATTATACATCTGAAGTCATACAAAACATATTTCCATATTAGCCATGTTGCAAAAAAGCAAGACAAATAAAGTTGAAAAATATATTTTAATCTGCACTCAGAGTTCCTTAGTTCTCTCTCTGGAGGTAGAAAACATTTTTCATCATGAGCCCTTTAGAATTTTTGTGGATCATTGTATTGATTAGAGTAGCTAAATTAAAAGTTAATTTTTAAAGACATTAGTTTGGAAATAGTTTTAAGGATAAATTATATAGGGAGTAATGAGAAAGGTGGGAGAAAAGCAAGCAGGCTATTGTAATATCTCCTCCTCCAAAAAATTTAAGCAGCTGTAATTTTTAATGTGCAGTGCATATTACTATATGTTCATAGTATATACTCATTTTGTGTTCATAGCCTCGCAAAATAACAATCACAAAACAGAGGAGTTGAAAGGGACCCTGGAGGTCAGACACTTCAAACCCACAGCTAAATAAGAATCTGCTCTGCAGCTTATGCCCAAATGGTTATTCAGTTTTTGCTTGAAGTCTCTAGTGAGGGGCAATCTATAAATCCTGAGGCAGCCCATTTCCCTTTGGGATAAGCTTGGAAATCTTATATCATATGATATGCAAAACTCCTTCTAGGCATCTTCCAATCACTGTTCTTAGTTTTGCCTGCTGGGGTCAAGCAGAGAAAGTTTTATATTACTTTGAATACACAGCCCTTTAAATTTTTTTTAAATGCTTGAAGGCATATATAATGGTTGCAGTAAATTGGGTGTGGGAGTGTCCTTAACCTAGAGTTATCAATACACATGTGCATTATATACAATGCACACACATGTGTATATACATATACATGAATGTACATGCATATTACAAGCATATATGTATACTAAAACGTGTATATGTGCACATGTATAATTACTACACATGTACATGTGTGTGCATGTGAATATGTATATACATACCTATATACATATGTGTATGTAAAAGTTTATTTGATGCCTACTATAAGCCTAACAAGTGGCCACTTACTCCCATTTTGACAGTTTGGGAAATTCATCTCAAAGTATATTTTGGTCACTAATTCTCCCCTTTCTATTTGAAGATAAATGTATTTTTTGTGGAAAATTATTGAAACTAACTTAGATTTACCCATATGAGTATGTGATCTATGGCAAGAATATTTTTCCTTAAAGCAGTAGGTTGTAGATAAAGCATTCTACTTGGAGTCATAAAGACATATTTGACATCTATCACACACTTTCTAGTTGTATGATACTGGGTAAATCAATTAACTACTATGGACCTTGGATTCCTTGTCCACAAACTGGTCAGGGATAAAATTAACTAAAGTGCTTTGTAGACCTTAATATGCTTTAAAAATTTAGCTATCATTTTCATTTTAATTAGATATTAATTAAATGCCTCTTATGTGTAGGATATTGTTTCAGTTATTGGGGACAGACAACATAAAATAGTCCCTGATCACGTGGAGCTACCATTCTATAAGAGGAATAAAATATTTAAACAGAAAAAAAAATACAGTACAATTTGAGACTCTAAAAAGCAAATAAGAATATTAGGAAAGACTTACTACATGTGGTGGCACCTAAAATGATCCTTAAAAGCAGCTACAGAGGAGGCAATGCATTCTGGAAATGGGAGGAAGCTCATTCAAAAGCATGGATATAGGACATAATGAAATTTCTACTTCAAAGGAAGAATAATATTTCTTCAGCATTTAAGGAACTGAAACCAGAAGAAGCAATATTTTGATTTTGAATAAATGGCTATCACAATCTTTTCAGTTTAAAGAAGAATATTAACTGGATTAATTATAATATTCAATAAGGGACAAAATTCTAATCCTGACACCACTAATCATGAGCCATATGAATGTAGGAAAGACATTTCATCATTTTTAGTCTCAATTATTTCATCTCTAAAAGTAAAGTCCTAGATGACATCAGAATTTCTTTTTAATTACAACTTGTATGATCATTTGCTGAGTGATAAGTCTTTGTTGGAGACTTCAACTTTATCTCCCTATGGAAATGTGGAGATAGATGCTCACTGACAATTTGATTGAAGCAGTTAGAAGAACATGTACCAGGTCATTCCCAGTAACACATTGCTGAGCAGAAGGATAGCTCTTTAAATCTCATTACTTGCTGGTGAACTGTTTTGAACTGCTGTGGGTCAGGGATGATCTTTTGTGATGGGCTTATAAAAAAAGGAGATCATTTGTTGAAATAATAACCCCTACCATTACATTATGGAGAGATCCATAGAGTAAGAGCTCTGTTTTTTTTGTGGGGTGGCGGGGGAAGGAAAGGGGAAGTAAGTGTACATTTATACACAGTTGTCACCACCTCAACCAATTCCTAAGAGCTGCTATAATAGCTGACATGGACAAAACTACATTTTATTTCCATGAATTCTCATGCAAGCATTTTAAAACCAAGAGGAAAGATTTTGTGACCCCCCCCCCCGCCAGTGTCTAGTTCCTTAGTATCCTTGCCTCAACCATGGAAAAGTAGAAACCTTTATATTTCTGCTCCAAAAGGTATCAGTAAGAGATGGTAATAGGATATATGACCCACATGGCTTCTAGATACTTTCTAGGCCCAGCCCTCTGCATATAGGATGGGGGAGCTACTGGACAATATTGAGCTCCTGGAAAACAGTAAGACTCAGCCTCCTATGTAGAGGAGAGCAATTTTTTTAACAATACAAATTTCTGGTGACTTCAATCACCCAGGATGAGAGGGAGAGAGAGACAGAGAGAGAGAGACAGAGAGAGAGAGAGAGAGAGAGAGAGAGAGAGAGAGAGAGAGAGACAGACAGACAGACAGAGAGAGAGAGACAGAGAGAGAGAGACAGAGAGAGAGAGAGAGAGAGAGAGAGAGGGAGAGAGAGACAGAGAGAGAGAGAGACAGAGACAGAGACAGAGACAGAGAGAGGGAGAGAGAGACAGAGAGAGAGAGACAGAGACAGAGACAGAGAGAGAGAGAGAGAGAGAGAGAGAGAGAGAGAGAGAGAGAGAGAGAAAGAGAGAGGAAAGTTCTGAATACCACCAGCCTCTTGGAGAGAGACCATAAAAGCAACAAGGAACTGGGCAAAGATACAATGATACAAAAGATGAATCTTGCCCTCTATTACAGTGAACCATATTGAGACTATAGATGGGATAAGGTAAATGGATTGCATCTCTAACCATGCCAGGTTTGTTTTTCTGGGGTGTGGTGATGGTAAGAGGGTTTGAAGGGATATCCAAGTCCTTAGGGTAGTATCATAATACTGGAGGCCTGTCTGCTTCTTGGGGTAAAATGTGATACCAACTAAAATTTGCCAACATGGGTAAGGTTGCCTATTAGATGTACCCATAAGCATGCCAATCTCAGCATGCTGCAAACAGAACATGCCATCTTTCCCCCAACTCTACCCCCCTACCCATTACTGTGGGGGGCATGACCAAACTTTCAGTCATTCAGTTTTACAACCTTGGTGTCATCTATGATTCCTCATTTTTATTCAGCACAATATGCAATTAGTGTCCAAAATTTTCTCTGAACCTTTAAAACTTCTCTTGAATATGTCTCCATTCCCAATCCAGTCTTTAGCCTAATTTAGGTCATCATTCAACATCTTTCACTGCAATAATTTCCTCATTCATCTCCTCACCTCTTGTCTGTGGGAAGCCAAGAGGCACAGTGGATACAGTGCCAGACTTGAAATCAGAAAGACTCATCTTCATGAGTTCAACTCTGGCCTCAAACAGTTATTAGCCATATAAACCTGACAAGTCATTTAATCCTATTTACTTCAGTTTCCTTTTCTGTCAGATGGACTGGAAAAGGAAATGGCAGACCACTCCAGTATCTTTGCCAAGAAAACCCGAAATGGAATCATGAAGAGTTAGATACCACTGAAATGACTGAATAAAAATTACCTCTTATCTGTAATCACTTCAATCCATCTTCTTTATAACAATTGTATTGATTTTCCTTAAGTGTAGATTAAATTATATCAGTTTCCTAATTCAACAAACTACAATGGGCCATGATTTTAAGCTTCAAATATAAACATCTTCATTTGACAGTTAAGATCCTTTACAATATGGCTTCAACCTATAACAACATCATCTCTTGTTCTCAAGGAGCCTGATTACAATCTCATAAGTTGATAAAACATGTATACAATTATGATTTGCAAAATATGATACAAATATGAATGTGATCCAAAGGGAGAGATCCATACAAAATTCATTTTTTTTTTTTTTTGCTTTTTGGAGGGCAATTGGGATTAAGTAACTTGCCCAAGGTCACACGTCTAGGTTTTTGTTTGTGTGTTTTAAGTGTCTGAGGTCGGATCTGAACTCAGGGCCTTCTGACTCCAGGGCCGGCACTCTACTCACCATGCCACCTAGCCGCCCCTCCATACAAAATTATTGAATAAATTTTGGGATTTGGACAAGAAACAGCTTGATGGAGGAGAGGATACATAAGATACTCCTTTAAGGGACAGAAAGTTAACAACAAGTCAAGAGAGTTTTAAGTGTCAGGATAGGGTGTTTATATTTTGTATTGTTGCATAATCATTGAGGATACAGAAAAAGGTTTGTTAGCAAGGGAAGAGACAGTTGGATCCTGTGTAGTAGGAAAGTTCTTTTGGCAACTATGTGAAGAATAATGCATTGAATTTGCAGGAGCATTTAGAAAACTATTAGAATAATATGGGCAAGAGGTAAGATAAACCTCAACTAGGATAGCAGAATGAAAAGAGAAATTGAGTCTGCCTGGGATGACAAGGGAGACATCAACAGAAAGGAGCAAGATTAGGAGACGTGCAGATATAAAAAAGGAAAATAATAAGCTCAGAATAAGAGAAAGAGTGATGAGTTCATTTAGATACTTGTTTAGTTGGAAATTCCAGGACACCCAGATCGGCATAGATAAGATAATCAAGGGAGGATGGGGAGAAGACAAGAGGTCTAGCATAGGGTCTTGCAGAATAGGACACTTGGGAGGGGTGATGAGAAGAAGATGATAAGCTGCTGAAAAAGACCAAGAAGTAGGAATAAAATAAGTAGGACAAGGAGAGATATGTCATAGAATTCAAGGGAGGAGACAATTCACAGGTCAAGTTGTAGAACTTTAATCTCTCTGCTGATATCCAATTTCACATCTCCAATTGCCCACTGGACATCTAGAACTAGATGTACCACAAACATCTTAAACTCAACATGTCCCAAACTCAACTCATTATTTTCACCCCCCCCCAAAAAAAATCTCCCATACTCCTAACCTCCCAAAAGTTGTTTCCTTTCAGTCATCCAGGCTCACAAGAACAGTGTCATTGTCAATTCTATCCTTCATCCTCTCATCCAATCAGTTGGTACATCATGTCAATTCTATTTTGTAACATCTCTTATTTATGCTCCCATCTCTTTTCTGATACTGTTGCCATTAGGATTCAGGCCATCACCATCTCACATCTAGACTATTATAAATAGCCTTCTTGCTAGTCTCCCTGCCTTAAGCCTCGACATACCAGAATCCATCCTCCACTCAGCTGTCAAAGTTATTTTCCTAAAGCACAGGTCTGACCACGTGCTTTAATAAGTTCCAATGGTTGCTTATTACCTTCATATTCAAATATAAAATCCTCTGTTTGTCTTTTAAAGTCCTTCACAATCTGGCCAGTTACTAAATTTCCAGTGTTATTTTTTCCCAAAAAGTGCTCCTTCCTCTACTCTCTATAATCCATGGTCACTAGCTTCCTTGCCATTCTTCATACAAGAAAATTCATCTCTCTAATTTTTCACTGTCCTGCATGCTTGGAATTCTCTCCTTTCCTTATTCCTATCTACCAGGTTACTTCAGATCCTAGATAAATCTATAGCTTCTTCAAAAAACCTTTTTCTCATCCCCCATAATTCTAGTACCTTCCTTCTGTTGATTATTTCTGATTCATCTTGTGCATTTCTAATTTGTACATGATTATTTGCATGCTGTCACCATCATCACATCAGACCCTGAGCTCCTTGAGGGTTGGTTTTGTTGTTTTGTTTGCTAATTTGTTTTATGTTGTTTTTGTTTTCCATTTCTTTGTGTCCCAAATGATTAGCATAGTGCCTAGCAAGTAATAGGCATTCAATAAATCTTCATTAGCTTGACTTTTTAGAAGATTTTGGCCATCACTGTTGTGTCAAAAGTTGGTGACATATTTCAATCATCAGCCAGCTGTAGTCATGACAGGTCACTGTATTGATCAGAGCTCTGAAGTCTTTAAATGATTCTTTTATTTATGTTAATGCTGTCAGCAAATAAACATTTTCCCCCCTGATTTTATTCATTTCATTTTGCATTATTTCATAGAAAACTTCTCTGAATTGGTCATATTTTACAGTGGAAATAATATTCTATCTATATAATACAATTGGATTATATTTTCCTCCATTGATGGGTACATACTTTTTACATATATATTTAGATGTGAAGGTGGATGTAATTATGTATTCTTTCCCTCAATCTTTGACTTCTTTACATAGAATCTATCAAGCAGTGGTATCTATTGGTCAAAAGTTAGAGACAATTCAGCAGTTTTTCAGTTTTGTTTCCAAAATGCCTTTCAGAATGATCACACCAAATTACAGATCCCCCCAAAAGTACATTAGCCTACTTATCCTTTCCTCCAAAATCCCCTCCAACAATTTCTATTTAACTCTTTGACATTCTTGCCAGTCTGGTGTGTAAGAAGTGAAATTTAGAGCTGCTTCAATAATCATTTCTCTCATTAGTGATTTTGAGAACTGTCCATATAGTGCATGAAAGCTTGTATTTCTTCATTAGGAAACTGCCTTTTCATGTCTTTGACCATATATTAATAAGTGTTTACTGAACTGTATCTTTTATAATGCCACTATCCAGGAATACTGATTCTCTCTAGGGCTATAATATAATTAATCTCATTATGTATTAGTGTGTCTAACTCTAAACCACAAACATGAAAACTCAGTCTTCTAAATTATGGGTAACAGATTTCTCTCATTATAAGAAAATATTTCTTGACAGAAAATAATTCTTTAGAGTTCAGTTATTCCATATTCCTTTAGTTCTCATGATTGTCAGTTCAACACATAAGACTTGTGAGAAAAAGGGATTTCTTTTGCAATACCTACTATCCAAATGACATTTTAATTTTTTTCTATTAGGTATTTTACAAAGACTGTGTGATTTACACACATGGACATACTTATGTGCGTATGTGCATGTTTGTATGTGTGTGTATGTGAATCTTAGGTTGGTTATCAATCAGACCATTTGAATGTAAACATTTTTGGTTCCTTTTTTGGGTGGGACAGTTTTCTGTGGATGGCAAGTCTAACTCGGTTCACTGCAATGTGAAAAAATTAAGTGCAAAAGGCAGTGAAAAACGAGCAGTCATTTCTTTTCTCCCAGCTGATACATATCTTATTTATTCTTCCCTGTAATGTGCAATGCCCTATTTTGTCTTCTGCCTCAATTAAAATGTAAATTTCTGCAGCCCATCTCTGTAATTCCAAACTGCTTCAGGCAGGGGAATTTAAACTGCTTTTAATAAAACCAACTACAGATGCTGCAATAAGATTCCTCTCAGAGTCTTTGAAATCCATATATGTGATGGTATTACGGTTCTTCCATTCTTATGCCTTTGCTACAAACCTTCTCATAAAAGTAGGAGTCAGAGAGCCATGAGCTGTCAAATTATCACATACCCACAGAAGTACTTGGGGTGTACAGACACACCTCTATTTTGTAATCACGAATTACAAGTGGTCTTTTTCATTAAGTAAATGATGGCAGTATAAGGTAGCACTGTAACTACAAAGACATAATAATGCTCCAGCACTTTTTATAAAACAGAAGAAAAGTCAGACCAATGTATAGGCCCATCAACAAGTATTTTTTTTCTAATGGTCCTTTGATGGATTTGTGACTTCACAAATTTTGATTATTCTTTCCTCTAGTATAAATCAAAACCCATTGTTGTCTTCCATTCTGTTCTTTGCTTATCTGTTCCCTCTTATAAATCCTAAATAAAAGTTTGACTTGGCCCATCCAAGATGTTGGTGACCTTCCTCTTAATCCCATGATGTTTCCCATTACCAACAAAGATGTGGATTTTCTATTAATTTATTCTTTGCTTTAGTTATATGACTGGATGATTTCTTTTTCCCATCATGCATTTCTCTTATTATATGTATTATCGCCTTTCTACTACACATATAATCAATATTATTTCATGGTAGTTTACCCATACCCACTATGAAGCCCTTCATGGCCCTTTGGTTGACTCTCAATTTTAATTCTTTGAAGATCATAGCACTCTGTAACTTTAGGTCTTATGAGATCACTATATTTGTTAAAATGATAGACTTTTTTGTTTATGAAATAATCTTGGGATCACTGAAATATTTAACCTCTAAATGATGCAATCTTTAGCTGGTTGTGTTGGAAAGTGACATCACCTTTCTTGCATTAAGTTAAAAAACACTGCAGAGTCTTCTAAATGGGATCTATGATCACTCATAAATGTTTATCCTAACATTGCACATAGGAAAAATACTGTGAATAAAGAATGGATATTTTCCAGAGTATTATATATTAGCATGTACTTTTAGTAGACAGATGTTGTGTACAGTGAAGCTAGGCTAGAGCTGAATAGAATGAAGTGAACAGGTAGATGGCCCTTGGGAAAATGCACAATGACTTCAATGATATGAAACTTCTCTGTACTAAATGGAAAATCAAGAAAAATTCCACAAAAATCAAAGCAGAGAGTATTACTTCCAATGGCAGAGAGCATCACAATGTGCCCTATGACCCCAGCAAAACTACAGCCTTGGGGCAGTAAGGTGTTGCAGTGAATAGACCCTGAAGTCAGGAGGACCTGAGTTCAAATCCAGCCTCCGCCACTTACCACCTTACTAGCCGTGTGACCCTGGGTGAGTTGCTTAACCCCAATTGTCCTCCAAAAAAGCAAAACAAATAACAAAACAGCAACAACCACAACAAACTACAGCCTTGTTTGTAGATTCAGAGCCAAAGATCAGCTAGGGTAAGGTCTTTTGTTTTGCATGTCCCTCTAGGAAGCTACTGGGTGAGTGGCACTTTGATTTGTTCTTGTCTCCATTATTTATTTGCAATAGAGATAGAACTCTACCTGATCAAGAAAATTAACCCAGACTCTGTACATTTGCCAAGGTTGTCCCTTAGACCTAGAACATACTCTCTAATATCTCTGCCTCTTAATTCTCTAGCTTCCTGCAAAACTCAGCTCAAGCAGTATTCCTTACTTGAAAGCAACTTCTTGGACCTTCCTGTCAAAATTACCTTGTATTGATCTGGTGTGTGTGTGTGTGTGTGTGTGTGTGTGTGTGTGTATACATGCACAAATATATACAATACATATACACACATGTATAGATAAATACATATACATATATACATCTCTACTGAAATATGCACATTGGAAGAGTGTACCACATTGGACAGTATTGTCCTTGGCATCAGAAAGAACTTTGTTCACGTTATACCTCCAACACTCACAAGCTTTATGACAAACAACTACCATCACTACAATAACACTGAATTAAAAAAAAAAAACAAACAAACCTCTGCCTTTGGTATTGCTATTTACAGGAAACCTTTAATATTGGCCAAGCAAATGGACAGCCTTATTCTTTTCATTAAGTTGTGTTTGGTTCACCATGTAAACGTTTTAGTTCATCTACTGGATTGGAAGGGGAAGAGCCATATTGCTCATATCTCTGATTCCTTCAACCATTACCTTTTCTCTCCCCTCCCCTCTGCAAAACCATGTGAAAAAAATCAATTTAAAAAGTTCTTCAAAAGTACATCTAAGTTGGTTGCACATCAAGAGGTTTAAGAAAGTGATTTAGAAAAGAGAATGCTATAGCACTATAGCAAATAACTTCTAAAGCATCAACCAATGCTTTAATGATAGCACGATTGAAACGGCAGGTTCTTTTTTCCTTAGCTAGAGAACAAACCATTATAAGCTTCATGATGGCTTCTCTCTGCTGAAAAAACCTGTTCTGCTAGGGAGTATACCCCCAACACATGTTGTTTTATGGAAAGTAACATGACAGAAAGGGAAAGAACCAGAAACTTGAAGTTTCCAGATCCAGATTCTATTCCTAATTTTGTACTGGCTATGTTTGATTTCAGATAAGTCCTTTCTATCTCTCTGGATCTCAGTTTCCTCATCTTTCCTCATGAAATAAGGAGATTGGACTAGCTCAATGAGTGAACAGAGGAATGAATGAAATATCATTTACCATATCCCAAACAGTATGCTAGTCACTGGGGCTATACACAGAAAGTAAGATAGGCCTTAAAAGTTCCCTTCTAACTCTAAATGCCTTATTTCTGCTAGATTTTAAGTCACTATTTTTGGGAAAGCCAAAGTCAAGCAAGTTTCCTTCTAAAATTCCCATTCCCTCATGCTCCCTAGGGAATTATCTCACTGATTAGGGAAGAACCTTAAAATCCAACTAGCACATTTCATAAAGGAGTATATGGAAGAAGGAGGGTGCGTGTAGTGTACCAGTGATGACAGCTGACATTTATGGTTTTCCCAGCCTTCTACTTCTGACAAATCATTACCTGATTGTTAATCCTACAATCATTATGACAAATAATATCCCTTTCCCTGTTCCATTCATTTGGAATTTGACCATCCCTTCAAGTAGGCAACATAACAACAAGGCAAGATGAACAAAGGAACAAAAGGACCAACAATATTTGAAGTTTCTCTGCAGACTCTGAATGGAAGGAGTGGGTATATGAGTAGAGAGAGACTCTTTTTCATTGCTGACCAGGGCAAGCACCAATTCCCTATCTCTTTCATTTCTCTCTTCATCATTTTCATGCAGAATGGAAAATGGAGAGTTGTGCTGCTGTTAGAGTGTCTCCTTAACTTGTCATTCTGAGAGACCAAGGAAACAAGAGTGGCCTTGATTCTGGTCTAGCTACTCATAGTTGCCAAAGTTTCCTGGTACCCTGCCTTCTATATCTATTTCTGTCTCCTCTCTAAGGTATCTTTTATATTATTCTTCATCTACTTTAATTATTGCTTCCACTATGTCATTGCTTTTCTAAAATAAGTAAATAAATATCACAAATAGAATCAAGCAATCCAAAAGCATTTCCTTTCAAGCAACTACTATGTATTAAGTATTTTTATAGGTACTGAGGATAAAAATGTCCAACCTTCTTAGGGATATCCACAGCTCCCACTCCTACTGGTAAGCTGGTGTCCCCAGAGAGAAGCTAAATACATCTCTCCTCAGAGTTACATGGGTAACACTTAGGGGAGAGGGCTAGTGAGTGACAGAGTATTTCTGATCTTCACAATGTTAGGTCCAGACTTATTCAGAAATTCCAAATTTGGGAGAAATTAAAGGAGTGAGAGAAGAAGAGAACTTAAATAAGCCTCAAACTGAAATATATGAGTTCATCCATTGAAAGCTTAAACTTTTGGTTAAATGCAGCTTCTAATATGGCCTTTAGTGATCCAAGTAACAGAATCAAGTTAGACAGTATAGGTTTCTTTAGCTGGGGAATTGGGGTGGGGGGTTGGGGAAAGATTGTTCATTGTAATGAATCAGTTAGAAGGTTTATGATTTAATTACACAAAAATCGGATGGATAAGGCTATCTTCAACTTAGCTACTATCATTTAGTGATATTTGTGTTTCTTTATGTCTTACCTAACACATAAAACAAAGGTTCACTTATAATCCTTTTCCCTAACCAATTGTCTCTAAATAGTTTTTGCTAATGTCATTGAAAATAGAGATAGGTATGGGGCGGCTAGGTGGCGCAGTGAGTAAGAGCGCTGGGGAGTTGGGATGACCTGTGATCAAATCTGGCCTCAGAAAATGAGCACCCGGAGGCGGAGCCAAGATGGCGGAGTAGAAACAGCACCTCCAAGGCTCTCTTCCCCCAGATTACCTCCAAACTATGTAAAAAGGGACTCTGAACAACTTCTGGAGCCCCAGCACCCAAAGAATGACATGGTGAAGCTAACCTCCCGCTGAGGACAGCCCAGCAGCCCTGCAGGAAGGGCCAGCGAAGTGCTCTGGGAGCCGGCAGCGCAGTATGAACTGTGGGGAGAGCTGAGCCCAGGTTCCCCGGTTTTAGCCCCAGGGCGGCCGGGTCAACAGCCGCCTGGAGGGACCCCAGAACACCAGCAGCTGTGGCGATTCCAGAATGGTCAACACAGACATGCCTAGGACAAAGTGAGAGGTTAGTGCCCTATGGACTTTGGGACCGGTATTTGGGGAACGCGTTGGCTTCGTCCCCTGGGGGCTAGAAGCCACAGAGGAGACACGCTATTTTGTAGTTTTCAGAGGCAGCTCCAGCTCCTGGCCTGTGAACTGTAGGGAGAACCAGCGATCAGTCTTGGGTGGTAATCACTCTTGCTTTAACCTCCCTGGATCTGGATTGTGATCTGGGGGGAGGTCATGGGGCGGGTTTCCAGCTTGCCAGAAACGGAAGTTGCCCCCCCCCCCCCACATGTTCCGGACGAAGCTCCCCTGGCTGGTGGCAGAGTTCTACTGTGGCAACAAGCCCAAAAGTCAAGTAATTAAGTGGCATCATGCCAAGGCAAAGGAAACAAAATAAACAGAAAAGTGAAACATTAAACTCTTATTTTGGAGGCAAAGAGGACCGAAGCATGGAACAGTTAGAGGACTGTGAGGTCAGAAATACTGCTCCAAAAGCCCCAAAGGAAAATATGAGTGGGTTACAGGCCATAGAGGACCTTAAGAAGGACTTTAAAAATCAAATAAGGGGGGTGAGAGGAGGGATGATGGATGGGAGGACATCCTTGGGGGGAAGGGAGGTTGGAAGTACCCACTATAGCAGAGGGACAGGATCAAGTAGGGAATGGACAAGGTGGGGGGGTGGGAGGAGTGGGAGGGAATTATAAGCTGCCTTGTACAATATATCTACTATGGTAATGTTTAGCATAGCTAGATGTGTACCTGAATTACTTATCTTCCCAGAGGGAATGGGTGACAAGAGAGGAAGGAAATGGATCTGAAATCCGAGGTTTTAAGACTAAATGTTTGAAATATATATAAATACTATTATTAATACTCTTTTCCTTGTAATTGGGAGATAAGGTGTGCAGGCATTGGGACACAGAGATTCACCTTCCTCTAATGGAAAAATCGAAGGGGGTATGGGAGAAGATAGGGGAGAGAGCAGATTGGAGGGAGCAATATCTTGTGGGACTGCTATTCTGGGAAGGTGGGTAGGGAAAAAACAGGGGGGGAAATAATTGTAACTCAAAATCTGGCGGAAATGAATGATGTAAAACAGAAATTAATAAAGAATTTATTTAATAAAAAAAATCAAATAAGAGAAGTGGAGGAAAAATTGGGAAGAGAAATGAGAAGGATGCAGGAAAAGTATGAAATGAGGGTCAACAGCCTGACTGAGGAAAACAACACCTTAAAAAATAGACTAACTCAAATGGCAAAGGAGGCCCAAAAGGGCAATGAGGAGAAGAATGCCTTAAAAAAGTCGAATTTGCCAGATGGAAAAAGAATCTCAAAAGGTCACTGAGGGGATTCATTCCTTCAGAGTTAGACTGGGGCAAATGGAAACTAGTGACTTTATGAGAAATCAAGATGCTGTTAAGCAGATCCAAACAAATGAAAGAATAGAAGGCAATGTGAAATATCTCATGGGAAAAACCACTGACCTGGAAAATAGATCCAGGAGAGATAATTTAAAAATTATTGGACTACCTGAAAGCCATGATCAAAGAAAGAACCTAGAAATCACCCCTCAAGAAATTCTCAAGGAAAATTGCCCTGACGTTTTAGACCCAGAGGGCAAAATAGAGGTTGAAACAATCCACAGATCACCTCCTGAAAAAGATCCCAAAAAGAAAACTCCCAGGAATATTCTAGCCAGGTTCCAGAATCCCCAGATCAAGGAGAAAATACTACAAGCAGCCAGGAAGAAACAATTTCAATATTGTGGAAACACAATCAGAATAGCCCAGGACCTGGCAGCTTCTACACTGAGGGATCGAAGGGCATGGAATATGATATTCCAGAGGGCAAAAGAACTGGGAATGAACCCAAGGGTCACCTACCCAGCAAAACTGAGTATTTTGTTTCAGGGGAAAATATGGTCATTCAGTGGAATAGAGGACTTTCAAGCATTCTTGAGGAAAAAACCAGAGTTGAATAGAAAATTTGACATCCAGACACAAGAAGCAAGAGATGCCTGAGAAGGTAATCAGGGAAAAGAAATCAAAAGGAACTTATCAAAGTTAACCTATTTACATTCCTAAATGGAAAAACAATAACTGTGACTGATGAAACTTTTCTCAGTATGAAAATAATGGAAGAAGGGTATATGGTCACATGAATACATATGTGAATGTGTGTATATATGTTTACAGTTATACATGGATAGAGGGCATAGGTTGAATTTGTTGGGAACGGAGGATACTTAAGGGGTGAAATTATGAGGTGAGAGAGGAAAGTGGCAAGAGGAGACAGGGAGAGACAGGGTAGGGTAAACTATCTCATGTAGAAGAAACAAGGGGAAGTGGCTGCAGGGGAGGGGAAGAATATGAAGGCAAAAAGGCAAAACCACATTCTCATTGAATTTGGTTCAGGGAGAGAATGACATACATACTAAATGGGATATCTCACCCTGCAGCAGAATAGGGGGAAGGGGGATGAGAGGAGGGATGATGGATGGGAGGGCATTCTTGGGGGGAGGGGAGGTTGGAAGTACCCACTATAGAAGAGGGACAGGATCAAGTAGGGAATGGACCAGGTGGGGGGTGGGATGGGTGGGAGGGAATTATAAGCAGCCTTGTACAATATATCTACTATGGTAATATTTTGCATAGCTATACATGTACAGC
Organism: Gymnobelideus leadbeateri; assembly: GCA_011680675.1. Taxonomy (NCBI): domain Eukaryota; kingdom Metazoa; phylum Chordata; class Mammalia; order Diprotodontia; family Petauridae; genus Gymnobelideus; species Gymnobelideus leadbeateri. Next base: position 357,465 of record WOXC01004664.1, on the reverse strand, counting down.
ACATACTGAATTACTTATCTTCCCAGAGGGAATGGGTGACAAGGGAGGAAGGGAATGGATCTGAAATTCGAGGTCTTAAAATTAAATGTTTCAAATATATATAAACACTATTATCAATACTCTTTTGCATGTAATTGGGCAGTAACATGTACAGGCATCGGGGCACAGAGATTCACCTTGCTCTATTGGAGAAGTTGAAGGGGATAAGGGAGAAGATATGGGAGAGAGCAGGATGGAGGAAGCGATATCTTGTGGGACTGCTATTCTGGGAGGGTGGGTAGGGGAAAAATGGGGAAAAAATTGTAACTCAAAAATCTGGCAGAAATGAATGATGTAAAACAGGAGTTAATAAAGCATTTGTTTAAATAAATAAAAGAAAAGAAAATGAGCACCCACACACAAATAATGACTGGCCACGTAACCTTGAGCAAGTTACTTAACCCCAATTGCTAAAAAATAAAAAATAAAAATAAAATAGAGATAGGTAGACTAAGACATAATGCCATGTTGCCTTAAAGGATGCATACTTGTATTCTAAGTTAGAATGTTTTCTAGCTTGTGAAAGACAAATCTAAAAGACTTGGAAGAGTGAGGATAGATTGAATCAGTCTATCAATTACCCCACCCCACTTGATTTAACTATAACCTTTTATAATAACCTTTTAAATAACCTTTTATAAGGTTATATAAAGTTACAATAACCTTTTACATTTAATAACCTTTGTCAACCGAGAAAGCCTTTAATAAATCAATCAAACAAAGATATCAAACAATGTTCATAAACTCTTTAATTGATTTTGGAGTGAATTGAAGTAATTGGATATAATAACATGATGCTATGCAGTGTATTGGTATTGGTTGAGGAGACTCAGTAGTGGAGTATGGATAAAATTACAAGCCTATATGGAACATAGCATTCCAGGGCAACTTCTGCCAAATCACTAAGGAGAATTTCTTTTTGGAGTTTAGGGGAGGAATGAGAGCTTCTGTCACCAAGGGAGAGGAGTATCCCTTGACCTGAACATTGTCTTGTGAACTTTGAAAGGCTGTAAGATGTTGAACTTTCCATGGGCATCATAGAAGTGCTCTAGAACAACAGTGACTGAAGTAAATATCTGCAAAGGGAGCAAAAACCAAATTATATACATTGAGGAAAGATAATTTCAGCCTTTCTATAGGACACCTAACAAAAAACTACCTCGTTCTTAAGGAGAATTTCATGAAGACCACATTATGGGTGAAGAAGGACTTCAAGTACCAGAAGCTTCTTTGCCACATACATTTTCTATGTGCGAGCCCACTTTCTTATGAACTCTGTATGTGCCTGTGTGGGACCACACTTATACATGTAGGAAATATTTTATAATAACTGTTCTTATTATGCCATCTTACTAAATATACTTTTCTAACAGCTATTTAAGAAATCTGTTTGGGTAATAGATAGTTAATAGAAGAAGCAAACTGGTGGGGGCTCTTGAAGGATTGTACTAGAACTAAAACTCCCCCAAACTCTTCTATGCTGACAAGATTACTCCTAGAATCCCGAGGGCAAAAGTCACTAGCATATTCTGGGGATAGAAACTGCCAGCAAAAATTGGGGTTTGGGGATAGGAGCTGTTGAGTTATTCTTTATTATAGTTATTTATAACAGAATTAATTTATATTATATTAGTCAATTTTATATAAAGGTAAATACACTTTATTATTCATTTTGGAATTCTAAATTCACAACTGATTTTACTGATTTAACAAAAATGTTATGCATAAATGAAATTACCATAAGAGTTTTGAATTTTTCATCCTTTACTTCCTTCTGCCTACATTTTAATATAATGACAAAATCTAGAGCTAAAAGGAACTGCCATTCTAGTCTTGTACCTTATCATAAATTCTCTATTATTGAAATAGACTCCTAAGTTAGCTCCACTTCTAATATCTCCATTCTTTAAACCACCTTACAAATAGTTTGTAAAATAATATCTCTCCCCTAATCTAAAATTCTCAGTGGCATCTAGAATTGCAAAACTTTTCTGCTTTGCATTTATAGCCCTTTAGAATCTGGATCCGGCCTTATATTTCCCAGTATGTTTCAGTCAGAGGAGCCTATTCCCTGTTCCCTGAAATCAGTACTCCATATCTCACCTCTGTGACTTTACCAACGTTGTCACCCAGATGCAGATCATACTCCCACCTCACCTCTGGTTTTAAAATCTCTATCTTCAACTCAGGTGCTTCTTCCTATATGGAAAGTTTCTCCTGATGACTTACCTATGGAAATATAGTTTCCCCCAGGAGAATGTGAACTTCTTGAGAATAGAATTTTTCACTTTGTTTTCAGACTTTTAATAGGTGGCACAGTGCTACAAATTAAATGAATGCTCAATAAATTGACTATAACAAGTACTACCCACCCATTTCAGAGTTGAGAAAATCAAGGCCTATAGAGATTAAGTGACCTGTGTAATGTTACATAGGTGATAAGCAGAAGAACTAGAATTTCAATCCAGATATTTAACTCTAGGGTCAGTGCTCATTTTACTATAGCATAATAATGGGAAAGTGAAAAAAGAGCCAAGGGATAGGAGATGAAGTTGAAGTGGTGAAGCAAGAGGTCTCAAAAGCACACAGTCTGGATTCATTCATTCATTCATTCACTCATTCATTCACTTATTCATTCATCCATCCATTCATTTATTCATTCATTCATCAGCCATTTATTAAGCACTTTTTATCTGAGAGCCCCGTGCTAGGTAATATTGCTGAGTAATTCAGAAATTTCACTATGACTACAGGTACAGATGACAGAAGAAACAGTTATCAACTTAGAAAACAATCAGAAGAATTAATTCCAAATAGGTATTTATATGTAAGATAGCTGTTTCCATATGTCATTCTACAGAAACACTAGATTCAAGAAGAACTAGTCCATTATGAACTCCTAATAATACTTTAAAAAGGAAAAGAAAACCTTTCAGGAATGTTTAAAGGGTGCTCACATCACTCTCCTTCTTATCTTCTGTGAAGAGAAGACAGGAAAGGTGAAAGGAGCAGATAATTAGATTAAATGCAGTGACTGAACATGAAAGCTATGCACATGTCTCAAGAGACTTGTGCTTTCTAGAGAACTGACATTTCTTTCCCTCTTTAAGTCAAGTTGACAGTGACTGGACTGCATGTAGAATGTTGCTGCAAGCTGCCCTTTGCAAACACTGAGACTGTTAAGTCTTCCTAAAAGGAAGTCCTAACTTGGAGGTCTTTTGGCTCAAGTTTAGAGCATCATTAATTCAGCTCATGTCTTTTCCACATGCAGCCAGCTAGCCCCTGCAGATCTGACTGGATGAGTTACCTATCTTATACAGCTCTTACAGCTTTTCTTATACAACATGCTGAGAGGCAGCAAGTGATTACAAATCAATCTAGAGGTCCTCATTGACATCTCCAGACACATGTAAGCAAGGAGCTATCCTTTAATGGTGTTTGATTGAGAAGTGTTTCTATTCACTTTTGTGCAATGTCCTTGTTTGCTGGGAAGTGTCTGTTCAACTGAAGAGAATCTATTCAATAAATATGTCCACTGAAAGAGCAGCTCTATACACACATTGCTTTCTGGGAAATTTGGAATTTACTGTACAATGTCTTCAATGGAGGAATGCATAGTATATAAAATAATCAACATACATATTTACTGTACATCTACTGTGCACAAGGCACTATGTGGTTATGTTAGAGATTTTAAAAAGTATAAGATGTCCTTATGTTCAGGGAGATTACAGTTTTAGTAGAGTCACTTTCTCATGTGTAAAAAGAGGAAATTTGACTAGAGTATCATTCTAATTAATCACAAAATATTTATTGAGAGCCTACTGTATGACAAGTACTGAAATAGAAATCAAGGCTATAAAGACAAGAATCATAAAAGGTACTTGCTCCCAAAAAGCTTACATTCTGGAAGTAATATGTGCACATAGAAGTATGTACAAAATAAATATAATATTAATTGGGTGAGGTGGAAACCAACTAGTAGGAGGGGAACAAAAAAGGTCCCAAAAGATAGTAGTTGGTATTTGAACTGAATTTTGAAGGAATTTAGAGATTCTAAAATACAAAGTACATAACACACATGGAGAACAGCCTGTGCAAAAAGACAACAATGAGAGAGCAGAGATTCTCAGCCTCAGGTCCATGGAGAGATTCCAGAAAGTCCATAAATTCAAATGAGATTAAAAGATCATCTTTATTTTATTTTTATAACCTCTAGCTGAAATTTAGTATTAGCTCCGTTTTTAATTTGAAAAAAATGTTAGAAGGAGTGGATGACACCAATATTAAGAGCACTTGTTGAAGTATGAGTGTCTTGTGTGAGGAACAGAAATAAACTTATTTTGACTAGACCAAAAAGTATACTGAAGGATACAGTATAAATTAAGTGTGGAAAGGAAGATTGAAGTTAATGGCTTTGAATGCCAAACATGGGAGTCTGTATTTGATCTTAGCTGTAATAGAGATTTACAAGATCTGTTTGAATTGGTAAGTTAGATGGTTGTACTTTTTGTTATTCAGTCATTTTAAAGTTGGGTCTGATTCTTTGTGACCATCTTTGGAGTTTTCTTGGCAAAGATACCAAAGTAGTTAGTCATTTCCTTCTCCAGATCATTTTACAGTGACATGCCAAGGGTCACACAACTATGAAGTGTTTGAGGTCAAGTTTGAACTCATGAAGATGTCTTCCTGATTCCATGCCCAGTGCTATATCTACTGTGCCATCTAGCCACCCATATCAGAAAAAAATAGATAATACATACATACATATGTACATAGGTATTTGTAGAAAATTATTCAGTATTGAAAAAAAGCTTGATTCTTTCCATTTGCTCCAACTTTTCCTAATTGTCTTGCCTCTTCATCACTTGGCTGTCCCATATTCACACAAACACACACACACACACACACACACACACTTTGGTATAATAGATAATAATATAATATAATAATATAATAGCTAAGGTTACATAATCAAGAAGCCATAGTTCAAATCCCACATCAGATACTTGCTTTTGGATCACAAGTATATTACTTAAAATTCCCAAGGGTCAGTTTCTTTATCTATAAAACAAAGGTAGTAATACTTCCACAATCCTTCCTTCACACAGATGTTGTTAGGAAAGCAATTTGTAAAATTTGAAGCCAAATGTGATTGTGAAAATATTAACATTATTCCCTCTGACATCCCCATGAAATATCATTTAAAGCTTCCATCAATATTTTCCAAACTCTAAAGTATTCTCTGGCCAACTTTAACTTGGAAAATGCTGTTTAATTCAATTCAATCTGACAACCATTCAAGTACCTCTTATTTACCAGGCAGGCAATATGCTAGTTGCTGGGTATATGAAGACAAAAAAGAAACTAATTGCAGACTCTCACTCTATTTGAGGAAACAAAATTCACAGATAAGTAAAAATACCATGTAGAAAACAAATGCAAAGTTATTGGGTATGGGGGAAGCACTAGTTCCTGGGAATATAAACTAAGGCCCCATGTTAGCTGGTGACCCCTACTAAGTCTAATATGAATTAACAGATTGTAAACAGTCGATGTGAAGAAGGAGCAATTTTTATCATGAAGAGCGGTATTAGAAAAAGGTATAGGGATGGGAGATGGGTTGCAACATAGGAGAGAGAGCAAAGCAGGACAGTTTGGATGAAACATAGAATATGAAGAAGAACAATGAACAATAAGTTTGGGAAGTTAATTTGGATCCAGGTTGTAAGGGGGATTAAAAGAAAGGGGGATGGTAGAGGATTAGATGGATAGATGATGTCATGGAAACAACAAATTTGAACTTGACAGCCTCTGAAACATAGTAGAGGGTAGAAAAGCCTGGTGTGCTATTATTGGGATCAGAAAGAGTCAGACATGACTGAATGACTGCAGAACAACAACACAGATGGTTTTATAATTATCCTCAGACAGATGAATAGTTATAAGGACCTGAACTAGGGTAATGAGTAGTAAGAAAGGGATGCATTGTGGAAAGGGTCATTGTATGTATCACCAAGATTTGGCAGTTGCCTGGATATATAGATGAGGGAGAGTAGAAAGTCGAGGAAGACTGTGATTCTAAATCTGTACAAGTGGAATGGTTGTGGTACCCTTCATATAAAGAGGAAAGTGAGAAAGAAGGATTTGAGATGCCTATGGATCACCCATTTGGAAATGAACAATAGGCAGTTTGTGATGCAGAATTTGAGATTCAGGGAGGGACTAGGGATGAACTGGGTTTCATTTTCTTGGCAATTATGGTGAATTTATGGTCCCAGGAGCCTAGATGGTGGAGTAAACAGTAAATCACCATAACTTCCCCTAATTCACCTCCAACAACTACAAAATAGTACCCCAAAACAAATCCTGGAATAGCAGAACCAGCAAAAAGACTAGGTGAAATGATCTTTTAGTCTGAGACTTGGAAGATCGGCAAGAGATGTCTGTGCTACTTGGGCAAAAGGAGAACACAGACTAGGACAGGAAATATAAACCAGCAGCAAGCCCCACCTCAATAATCCAGTGGGAGATCCTGAGCCCCAGTGAAGTGGAGCAGGCAGACTCTAACACCAAGAACCCTCAATGTCCCTCAGCATAACCAGGGGAACAGGCAGAATTCAGCTCTGAGAACCGTCATGTGCTTCAGCACAGCCCCTGGCAAATAGGCAGTGAAGTCACAGGCCAGATGGGCATGTACTTCAGTATAAGCCCTGAGAAATGCAGAAACACCCCTCTTGCCTCAGTATACATCAGACACCAGCACTAGGATACCCATTTAGCACCAAGTAATCTGCTAGACTCCTACAGCCTTCAGCAGTTCCAGCCAGTCACCTCCACCCACCCCCTCAGCACAGCACCAGACAGGAGGGTCCTAAGTGGGCCTCAGGACAACATCACTATTATACTAGGTAAACAGTCAGGGTCTGCAGACCCTGGTACAAGAAGTCTGAGACACTGCCACTTCCACCCTGACTATAGAGCTCAAATTTAAAAGAAAGGAAAAAGGCCAAAAAAAAAAAAAAGATGAGCAAAAAATATAAAAGAAAGTAATCTGACCATAGAAAGTTACTATGGTGACAAGGAAGAACGAGACACAAATTCAGAAAAGGATAGCAATGTCAAAATGCCTATGAAAAAAAATCCCCAAAGAAAAACAGGAAGTGGTCTCACGTCCAGAAAGAACCCATGGAAGAACTCAAAAAGGAGCTTAAAAAATCAGATAAGAAAGGAGGAAGAAAAATTGGGAAAAGAAATGAGGGTGATACAAGAACCAACAGCTTGGAAAAAGAAAATAACTGCTTAAAAATTAGAATTGGCCAAATGAAAAAAGAGATACAAAGAAAACAACTTTCTAAAAAGTACAATTGGTCAAATGAAAATGTAAGTACAGAAGCTAACTGAGGAAAACAACTCCTTAAAATTTAGAATTGGGAATGTGGAAGCTAATGACTATATGAGACCTTAAGAATCAATTGAACAAATTCAAAAGTATGAAAAAATTGAAGACAATGTAAGATAGCTTATAAAAAAGAAAAACAAAACTTACCTGGAAAATAGATCCAGGAAAGATAATATCATGATCATTGGACTACCTTTACATCATAATGAAAAAGAGTACCTGGGCAACATCTTTCATGAAATCATCAAAGAAAACTTCCCTTACATCTTGGAACCAGGCATTGAAAGAATCCACTGATCACCACAGTAAAGAGATGCCAAAATAAAAACTCTAAGGAACATTATAGACAAATTACAGAACTATTAGGTCAAGGAAAAAAATAGAACACTTCTGCTCCAGCTGAAGTTAAAAAAACAAAAAAAAAACAGAGGTAGCAATCCTGATCTCAGACAAAACAAAAGGAACAATAGTCTTAATTAAGAGATAAGGAAGGACACTACATCTTGCTAAAAGGTACCATCAATACTAAACATATATGCACCAAGTGGTATAGCATGCAGATGCTTAAATGAGAAGTTAAGTGAGTTATAGGTTCATGATCAAAGAATAGAAAATCAAGAAATAGAGCATTATAAAACATAAAATAGATCATTTTGATCATATTAAATTGAAAAGGTTTTGCACATACACAAAACAAAACAAAAAACAAACAAAAAAACAAAAACAATGAAAACAAAATTAGAAGGAAAGCAGAAAGCTGGAACATAATCTTTACAGAAGTGTCTCTGATAAAGACCTAATTTCTCAAATACATAGAGAACTGAATTTATAAGAGTACAAGACATTACCCAAGCAATAAACTGTCAAAGCATATGAACAGGAAGTTTTCAGATGAAGAAAGCAAAGCTATTTATAGACATATGAAGAAATGCTCTAAATCAGTTTTGGTTAGAAAAATACAACTTAAAGGGGTGGCTAGGTGGTGCAGAGGATTGGCCCTGGAGTCAGGAGGATCTGAGTTCAAATCCAGCCTCAGACACTTAACACCAAAACAAAAAACAACTAGCCATGGGGCCTTGGGCAAGTTACTTAACCCCAATTGCCCTCCAAAAAGCAGAAAGATGGAGAGAGAGAGAGAGAGAGAGAGAGAGAGAGATACAACTTAAAACAACTCTGAAGTACCACCCCACACCTATCAGATTGTTTAATATGACAAAAGTCAAAAAGGATAAATATTGCAGGGGTGGCTAGGTGGCGCAGTGAGTAAGAGCGCCGGCCTCGGAGTTGGGATGACCCGAGATCGAATCCGGCCTCAGAAAATGAGCACCCACACATAAATAATGATTAGCCGTGTAACCTTGAGCAAGTTACTTAACCCCAATTGCTTTTTAAAAAAAATGTTGCAGAGGATGTATGGAAATTGTAACACCAATGAATTGTTGGTGGAGTTGTGAACTGATCCAATCATTCTGAAGAGGAATTTGGATCTATGCTCAAAGGACAACCAAACTATGCTATCCTTTGATCCAGCAATGCTACTACCAGGTCTGTATCCCAAAGAGATGATTTAAAAAATGAAAAGGACCTACATGTACAAAGAGATTTATAGCAGCCCTCTTCATGGCGGCAAAATGTTGGAAATTGAGGGGATGCCCATTAATTGGGGAATATTTAACAAGCTGTGGAATATGAATATAATGAAATATTATTGTGCAATAAGAAATGATAAACAGGTAGATTTTGGAAAGACCTGGAAAGACTTGTATGAACTGAAGCAAAATGAAATGAGCAGAAGCAGGAAAACATTGTACACAGCATCAGCAACATTGCATCATGATCAGCTATGAATGACCTGGCACTTCTCAGCAATACAATGTTCTAAGACAAATACAAAGGATTCAAGAAGGAAAGTATTATCCACATGCAGATATAGAAATGATGGACTCTGAATGGAGACTGAAACATAATTTTTTTTACTTACTTTATTCTTTTCCATGTTTTTATTTTCTTTTGATATGTTTCTTCTTTCACAAATATGACTAATATGGAAATATGTTCTAAATGATAGCACATATATAAACTATACCAAATTGCCTATCATTTTAGGAAGAGAGGATGGGTGGGAGCAAAAATTTGGAGGAAAAATTCTTGTAAAACTGAACATTAAAAATATCTTGACATGTAATTGGGGTAAAAAATACCATTAAAATTTTTAAAAGTTAAAAAATGAATTAATGGTAATTTACATCACTAGCTTATAGTAGATAGAAGAGTGCTAATCTGGAGTTGCTTTAATCCATTTCTCTTCTCTGTGTGAACATTGATTTTATCCCTTTTTTGTTCTTTTTGTCTATGGTTCTAAAGTTCTTTTTAAAATTTCCTCCATCTGAGAATCTCACCCCCAATCTCACCCCCAATCTCATCCTCATCCCTACCCTCAACCCAAGATATTATATGGAATAATCTCAGGTACCAAAAGGTATTTAAACTAAAGGTAAGAAACAGGGAGGGGATATTATAAGATCAGATTCAAACAGAGTATTTGATAAGTTATCATCAATACTTTCCTCCCCTTCAAAATGTATATCCTGAGGTCTTAACTTTTTAACTTATTACTAAATACAATTTGTAGACTTTAGGAAGGTATCTCGGATTCTTTAGGGAGCCCCTGAAATCTAAGAGTCGTAGAACTTTAGATTTTAGAGGAACCTTAAAGTTCTTATCTTATGCAACTCTTTAATTTTACAGAAGAGAAACCTCTAGGTAACTTTTTTTTTCTTTTTGTCTTCATGTTTCCCTCCACCCCTTTTGAAGGATAAAAGAGGAACAGCATAGAGCACAAAACAAAATGATACCACAGAGAGGAACTAAAGACAAACCGTGGAAAGTAAGCTCACTCTGCAGGAGGGGTCACAGGCACTTAAACAGAATGCTGTGCTACACACAACAAGCTGGTTTCAGATGAGCAATACTCTTTCAGGTTATGGAAACTACAGAGATGAGAGGATGGTCAGCATTTGAAGAAATGAAGGAAGCTAAAGGCACAGGGGGGAAGAAAAGTCCCTAAGAGTGGAGGGATTTCTTTCAGCATTTCACTACTATAGTCAAAAGGCCTTTCTCTGAAACTAATCCACAGAAGTATATTAGAATAGGACGATGATATGCCTAATACTTTGTGCTTGTGTCTTTTATTAGAGCGCCAAGCTTTTCATATACAAATTCAGAAGTCTCACTCCTCGTTGCAATAAAGTGACTTTAGCTAGCAGGTCACAACTACGGTGGCTCCCGTTTCCCAGCAATGCTTTAGTTAGATATAAGTCCCCATACTACTAAGATGCAAAGTTTTCTGCAGCCTTTATTCTTTCTTTCTTTCTTTCTTTCTTTCTTTCTTTCTTTCTTTCTTTCTTTCTTTCTTTCTTTCTTTCTTTCTTCCTTCCTTCCTTCCTTCCTTCCTTCCTTCCTTCCTTTCTCTCTTTCTTTTTTTTTTTGATTTGGTATAATGTTAGGTTGCAAGAGAAATAGTAAAAAATAATTTCAGATCATGGGATTCTAAGTCATTTGTCAGCAAAGTTTTATTTTTAAGAATTTTAATATTCCCAATATTACTATAGAAGAAAGAGGGCCAGTAAGATGGCCAAAGGCGGGGGGGGGGGTGATGGATAACTAATGAATAGTCCCTATGCTCTACTGGCATCTTTTAAAAATTAGGAGAATATGAGGAAGGTCCCCAGCATGTTGGGTGGACCCCAAATATAAAACTTATAAGAAGACTATAGATGATTCACATGGAATGGGCATGTACAGCTGGTTAAAATATGTATTATTGGAAAGGTGTTCTCATTGACAAGATTGTAAATCCACTGGAGTATTAATTATTTTTAATAATGTTTCATAATGTTGAAACATACACTGTCTCACTCTCTCTCTCTCTCTCTCTCTCTCTCTCTCTCTCTCTCTATATATATATATCAATATATCTTTATATATATATATGCATCTAAATCAAATGTAACTATATATGTCTGTATTTGTTCACCAACAAAATGGACTGCATAAAGGTCGAAGAATATTGAAGTCTAAAGCCTTCATTTAAGAGACATGCTCTTTAATTTTTAGGTGTGTTCTAAGGAAAAAGCAAAATGAAGAGCCAGGAAGAAAAAAGAAAGTACAAAATTTGTTAGAAAATTGCTAAATACTTCCCTCAAGAAAGAAAATATAAAGAACTTTTGAAATCTGTATAAGGTAACAGAGCAGTTTTGTGCATAGACTAATTCACATTCAAATAGAATATAACATATCATTACTAAAAGTCAATTCCATTTTTTAAAGGCTAAGGACTAGGTAACACATAATTTTCTTCCTAGAGCCTCGAGCTTACCACTAGAGATCTCTTTTCAGTATTTTTGTAGCTGCATGAACAAGGTGATATGGATTCACCCTGACAACAATAATTCACAGATTCATGTTTAGCCGAATAAATTCTCCAGCCTTTCCTATACTGAATTCTAGAAGCCACCCTAAAACATCAAGGACCCTGTTCATTTTGCCTTATGAATAAAGCCCAGCTTACATTTCTGTTTTGATTTACTGTATATCTTCTTCCATCTATAAAGATATATGGGTAAAGGGTAATATTAATACTAAATGATTTTTACTTGAACCCAAAAAGGTTTGTTTTCTTTTGGATCATCAGCATTTCTCTGAAAGAATCTTGTCACTGAAAGAGAGCCTATAGATGATTTATTCTAATTTGTCACCTTTTTTTTTTCTTTTTGGAGGGGGGAATGCAGGGCAATTGGGGGTAAGTGACTTGCCCAAGGTCACATGGCTAGTAAGTGTTAAGTGTCTGATGCCAGATTTGAACTCAGGTCCTCCTGAGTCCAGGGTCGGTGCTCTATTCACTATGCCACCTATCTGCCCCCAATTTGTCACTTTCTACAGGTAATTGAACCCAGGGAAAGGTGAGATGACTTAGCAAAGAAGACAACATGTCTGATCCAAGATTAAAATACAGGGATACTATCTCCCAGACTTCTCACCCATAATACTTACCCAAATAATGACTGAGTAGAAAGAAGAAACTGGATTTTTCCAATCACAGGAAAATAAAATTAAGTCAAAAGAAAATATGTTTACTGATCAGGAGACATTTCATCATTTGACTCCCCTCCAGCCCATTTGATAAAATTCCACAGCAGAGATAAGAGGGGCTGAGGTCTAATACAAGGTATAGTCATTTACACTCTTTTAGAGGGCTGCTAACCATTGTCCAGAGGCAAGTGTCTTAAAAACCAAGATACACACTCTAAGACCATGAGACCTGAGGAACTTTATGAATTGAGCAACAGTTAGCCCTAACCTTTGGTATTCAAACTGGAGAAGAACAGGCCCAGGGAATCTAGCATAGACACTTTCTGAGCAAAGATTATGTTCCATGGGGAGCCAGAATGAAGGCATTATGAAAGGATAGAGGTAACAAGGGCCTTGAATTTCTTGAAGAACAAGTTGCCTGGCCTATATGACTTTTTAATATGTATATATTTCTGTTACTTTATCTTGTTTGCACCCACTCTTTCCACTGATTCTATGTGCATTTGTGGAAGAGTGAGCCTCAGCTTTTGGGGGAAATATTTTCAAACTACTATTAGATACTGGCATCAATCAATAAGTACTGTTCTCTTCAAATTTACCAATGTTAAAGTTTCAAACTTAGCTGTCAGATCTCAGGGCCTTTTCTTAATCCTTATTCTTTTAGACCTTTCTGTAGCATTTGACATGAGTGATCCCCTTCTCCTCTTGGATACTCTGCCTTTTGGACTTTCATTACCCTGCTCTCTTGGTTTTCGTTCTAACTTATAGCATCTCAGTCCTATTTTTTGTTCTTTACCCATGTCATGTCCACTAAGCCTTTATCTTAGGCTCTCTTCTCTTTTTACTCATTTTTATCATTTGGTGATCTCATCAGATTCTGTGCGTTCAATGATCATCTATTCCCAGAATATAAATATAAATAAATATATACATATGCACATACACACAGGACAAGTTGCTCTCATAAGCATTACCAATTTCCTTTCTTGGACATCTTGAACTAGATGTCTTTTAAGTATTTCAAACTCACCATGTCAAAATTTGAACTTATCTTTCCATCTAAACCCTGTACTCTTCCAAATGTCCCTGTAACTTTCAAGGACTCTGCCATCCTTCCAGTCACCCAGAATCACATCCTCAGTGTCATCCTCAACTCCTCAATTTCACTCAGTACACTTTTCCAAATTCATGCCACAATCTGGTATTTATACCTTCACAACATCTGTCATATCTTCTTTCTATTCACATAGCCTCACTTTGGTTCAATTCCTCATCATCAGCCCTTACATAGAAAATTTCAATAGTCATCTCACTGTTCTACTTTTTCTAAATTATTCCCATTTCAACTAAAATGACACCATGATTTTCTTAAAGGATAGATATGACAGACATTCCCCTACTCAACAAACTATACATAAATAAAGAAATAAATTGGAAAAAATAATGATATGTGTATATATGTATGTATGTAAGTTTCTATATAATTTAATATATTTATTTTATAAATATTATATTTAATATAATTTCTATATAATAGAATATATATACATATATATGTATATACACAATATGTATACATATACATATGGAATATATGAGAACAACATGAAACTTTTACAAAAATTAGCTGTGTGATAAGGGACAGAGAATGCCAACAAAAATAAAGAGGCAGAAGTAATATTGTTAAAAATAAGAGAAACTGATCCTATGCCTCTAACAATCTCTAACCAAAAACAGAGAGGTAACTACAGAACACAAAATGGATGACTTTGATTGCATGATACTGAATGCCTTTTATATAAAAAGAAAGAAACTGATATACCTAGAATAAAAAGGGAAGTGATCAGATGAGAGGGAAATACTGTATCAGATTGAACTGATAAGGATTTAAGAGTCAAGATATGCAAACAACTAACATTTGCGCACCAATGTGTGTGTGTGTGTGTGTGTGTGTGCATGTGTGTGTGTGTGTATGTGTGTGTGTGTGTGTGTGTGTGTGTGTGTGTGTGTGTTTAGAGAAGCCAGGTGGCTCAATGGATGGAGGCCTGGACCTGTAATCAGGAAGACCTGAGTTCAAATCAGGTCTTAGACACTTAATAGTTGTGTGGTTTTATGCAAATCACTTAACCTCTTTGCCTCAGTTTCCTCATCTATAAAATGAGCTGGAGAAGGAAATGACAGACCATTCCAGTATCTTTACCGAGAAAACCCCAGATGTGGTCACAAAGATTAAAACATGACTGAAACAACTGAATAAGCATGTGCATGTTTGTACATTCCTATAGATGTTCCCCAATAGATAAGTAGTCAGGGATATGAACAGAAAGTTTTCCAAAGAACTGAACAGTATGACAATCAGAAGAAGTATCAAATCACTATTACTAAGAGAAAAAATTCAAACCAAAATAAACCAGAGGCTTTATTTTACACATTGCAAAGTAGCAAAAGTTACAAGACATGGCAATAGCTAATTCTGAATAATTTGAGAGAAGTTGCTCCACTAGCAAATTTTGGGTGGAGCTGTGAATCAATGCAAACATTCTGGGAAGAATATTGGGATTATATGAACAAAATAACAAAATATGAATACTCTTTGACCCAGAGATTCTAATACTAGGTTTATATGCCAAGGAAGTCATTGGTTAAAAAAAAAAGAAGATAACTCCCATATTGATAGGAGCATATTTTTAATCACAAAGAATTGGAAATAAAATCGATATCCATCATCTAGGGGAATAACTAATCAAATGGTGGAATATGAATGTAATGGAATATTGCTATGCTGAAAGAAATGATGAATGTGATGATCACAGGGAAGCATGGAAAGATCTACATGGAATGATTCAGAATAAAATAAGGAGAGGCTTTATATTTACACATACACACACAGTGACTACACTAATATAAACAGAATAACCACAAAAAATTGAAATGTAGCAGAATTCTAAAGAACCGGATTGTCATGAAAGAAGAGAAATGAGAAGATACTTCCATCTTACCCCTTTTCAGAGGTTGGAGTTCAACAGGTGTTATATAATGCTCATATTTTCAGATTTTTTTCAGTGTATCAATCAATTACACTGATTTTTCTCTGCTATTTTGTCTTTATAAAAATGCTATTTGTTATATGGTGTGACTCTTTGGTAAAGAAAGGACAGTATGATGATAATAAAAAAATAAAATTTATTAAAAATAAAATTAAAAACAAAAACTTAAATCTTACTTTGTACAGGAAGCCTTACCTAGTCCCCTTAACTGATAGTCTTACCCTTTAAGAAATTATCATAGAAATTTAGATTTTATATTATATAGAAATTATATAAAATGTAATGTTTATAAAATAAATAAATTATATAGAAACTTACATACAAACATACATATACATACATATAATTATTTTTTCCAATTTATTTATTTATTTTTCATTTTCAACATTAATTTCCATGAGATTTTGAGTTACACATTTTTCTCCCCGTCTTTCTCCTACCTCCCACCCCAAAACAGCTAGCCTACTGAATACCCCTTGCCCCAATCTGTTCTCTCTTATATCCTCCCTCACCTTCCCCCTCCCCAACTTTCTAGTAGGGCAAGATGGATTTATATACACCATATACACCTGTATATCTGTAGCAGCAAGCACCCCAACATCCCCAGGGTAGCTGCCAACACAGGTTCTTAGATCTGCTTTTCAAAAGGAAAACAACTCAAAATGGGCTAATAAACTAACTTTAACCAAACAAACATATATTACCTAGTTCAGGGGGAAAAGGTCAGCACCCCGAACTTCAGAGTATACAGACAGATTAAACAGACAGGCTTCCAAATTGTCCAACCATTATCAATACCAAATCACAGTTACCAGAGAGGGAAGCATCAACATCTGGGTTTTCAAAGCTGGGGGGCTCTCAACAGCTGCCCAGAGTCTCATCTGGTCAAATCACATAACACTTCTCAAAGTGAGCCCCAAAGCAAAGCCTCAAATCAGGGATTATATAGTCTTCTCCTAGCTCAGAGAATGTAACCACTCTCTTGACCCACTGCCCAATCATACAGCATCAAGGTGTGGTCATTCCTGAAAACCAAGCCTCCTACCACAGGCTCTATGTGACCACATTCAGCCTATTAGGAAGCAGAATATATTTTCAAATCAAGGAAGGTTCTCAGAGTCATTTAAGTCAATCGAAGTCTCTTAAGCTAATCAAAGGGCCTAGGGGCAGGGAAGATCTTCAAATCTGCACTTCCATTACAATATCTTATTTCCCAATTGCATGTAAAAAGCAATTTTTTTAAACATTTCTTTTTAAAAGGTTGTGTTCCAGATTTTTTTCCCTTCTTCCATCCTCACCGATCTCCACTGGGAAGATAAGCAATTCAATATAGGTTGTACATGTGTAGTTACCCCAAACATTTCCATAATAGTTATATTGTGAAAGACTAACTATAATTCCCTCCATCCTATCCCACCCCCCCACTTATTTTATTTTCTCCTTTAACCCTGTCCTTTTTCAAAAGTGTTTGTTTCTAACTACCCTCTCTCCAAATCTGCCCTACCTTCTATCATCCCCCCTCTTTTCCCTAATGCACTTATTTTCCTGTAGAGTAAGATACCCAATTAAGTGTGTACGTTATTTCTCCCTTAAGTCAAATTCAATGACTAATGACTATAGTATAAGGAGAACCTCAGGGCTAGAGATGGCAGGCGCTGAAAAGAGAACTTTTGTGGCAGAGTCAAGGGGAATACTTGTGGTATCCTGGCACTCTGTTTATCTTTATCTGCATTGATTTTTGTTTGCAATCTTGTGTACAAAAGCCCTGGAACCTTACTGGAAGCCCGGAAAGAGGATTTTCTGGTTTTCTGTTTACAGAAGTCCTGGAGGAGGGTTTTGGAGGTCCTGGGACATTACTGATGATTTGTGCTGACCTCTTGGACCTTGTTTGTGGGTCTGTGTTGATTTCTATGTTCATAATTTGTGTTGAATTCTCAGACCTTATTGGTGGGTCTGAGTTGATTTCACAGGCAGATAATGAATTGATAATGGTTCCAGCAATATGTATGAATATTATTATGATTCTGTAAAGCTTTGTCTTCCCAGAAACAGGAACTATGAAGGACTTGAGGTAGACCTAACACTATGAACTTCAATATGGAATGGGAACTGTATGAAGAACTGGACAAGAGCTCAATAGGGAACTGAGAGCTGCCTGCCTTTGAACCCAGGTGACAGTTGGAGCTGGAACCATGGAAAAGGAACCATGGAAGCTGAGAGCCAGCCTCGAGTCAAGCCAAATGAAGACTTTATTTGGATACTGTGTAGTGATTGAGAAGATAATGATTTACTTTGACCTAGGGGTTGATGGCCTGTGTATTTTCCACTAGCCCTGAAGAGGTTACTGAGTAGTGACTGATGACTGAGTAGTTACTGATGATTGAATAGTGACTGATGAGACTGAATGGTGACTGATTTGTAACTTATTGTGCCCCAAGAGTGGGGGCTTTCCATGGATCTATTAGGAGGGCACCCTCTCTGAAGCCCACACAAGGTCTGGCACACTGGCCACACACCCCAGGACTACTACCAAAGACCATGACCCAGATTCAAGAAGGTTAAATTAAGAGGGATTACCCTTTGAATGGTCACTTGTTCCCCCTATGATCTGCAGGCCAGGAGCCCTGGGAGCAGCCACAGGGTAGCAGCTACAGCTGTTGCACCTTTCTACTTCTCACCCCTGGTGCAGGGGCTGGATCAAGCTCTTCTCCACCCAGTTCCAACAGAGTTCCCAACTCACCTTTTTACTTTCTATTTGGTGTTTATGGGTTGAGAAGTCTGGAAACTTCCACAGCTGCTGATGATTCACTCTCCTGAAGTTTGTTCTGGCCACTGTTGGTCTGGGTGTCCCCAGGGCCAGAACCATGTGGCCCAGTGGGTCTGTGCTCAGCTCCCAACTCAGTGTGATTGACCCTTCCTGTTGGCCTGCCAAGCTGCCTTCAGTGGGGTATTTGTTTCTCTCTGTCACTTTGTGGGTTCTGTAGCTCTAAAATTTGTTTAATCATTTTTTTACTTGTATTGGGGGTGGTGAGAGGCAGCACCCTGCAAAGGTCCTATTTTTACTCCACCATCTTGGCTTCACCCCCCCCCACACACATATAATTACATATGCACATACATATCTTCGCTCTCTGTCTCTCTCTCTCTATTTTTCTCTCTCTCTCCCTTCCTCCTTCCCTGCCTGCCTCTCTGTAAGTAAGGTGGATTTTAGTGTACATAAGATGGATTTTTTTAATTCTTTTTTTGAGTCGAGCTTTCCAGGATCTATGACCAAAACCATCTCTATTTCCCAGGCTCAAGACTTATAAACATCTCTGCCACACTTGTGCAGTGTTATATAATGATAAATTATATAAACATTTGTGTTTAAATTGTAAACATTCACTGTGGCTGGGCAGTGAGATATAGGCTTGAAGTAATGGAAAAATTGGAGGCTATGGCTGGTAAGATGCCTTCTTTGTCTGTTGCCTTATAAAGTAGGTGGGGAATCCTTAGGATGAAATGTAGGTACCAGCTGGAATTCTGTGTGTGCCTTCATTAGTCCCATCAAGGCTTGGGAGGGAAACTATGTTTTCTTTAGCCAGCCCCCATTGAGGCTTGAGGGGATTAAGGGTAGCACACAAGTTGTGCCTATCTTAATTGATGCCATTGAGATGGAGTAGTTGCCCCCCCCAATGAGGGAATGCTGTAGGAGTTGGTATTCAAGCAAGATTATTAATCCCTCTAAAGTGGTCTTCCTGTCTGACTAGATCAAGAGTGAACCTGTGTGTTAGTTTTATCTGTCTTACACTCTCTCATAGTCCCTACTTAAATTTTATTTATGTTCTCTCCTCTATTAAAATATGACCTCTTTGAGTGGGAAAGGAGCATTTATACCTTTCATTATATACAAGACACTTAGCAGAGCATTGTGCATATAGTAAATATTTCATAAATATATTGTGTTGTTGTTGTTGCTACTACAGAACCATTTCAGATTTTTTGCTTGAACTGACCATGTCCTCTATTAAAAATAAATGCATTTGTGGGGAGTGGTGCTCATGAGCTAGAGACATAGAAATGAGGACCCAAAGTAACTTGAATCTAAGTAATCCATGTGTTTGAATTTTGGGGTGCCCAGATGTGGTAGTGCACTCTTTTTTTTTGTTTTCTTATTTAACCCCTTTATACCTACTTCTGACCAAAGTCATTAGCATTATGTAGATAAAATAATTCTGTTATGCAACTACCCTTATCAATACTGTTTGCTCTAAATTTAACATTTTTCAATACCTGGCATGATTTTGCAGAGAATATAGGTGAATTAATTAAAATGAATAGTAACATGTTGTTTACGAAAACCTGTAAAAAGTAAGATTAAATACTCTTAATAAGGTCTAGTCATCCTTAAATTTTTGCCAGCTTTTTCATATTAAGTCACTTTACAGATCTGAAACTCAGTTATTTCATCATTAAAATGGGGGCAATTACACTTTGCTTGCCCCAAAACACAGGATAATCTCTTAAGATCCTTTTCAACTCTGTGATCTGATTGTATGACATATCTGAAACTGCTGTGATATTCTCAGGAGGAATAATTGGAGTTTCTGAGTCTTATTGAAGGAAGGTGCATAAAAGGAGTGTGAAATGGGAAGGGGGGAAGGCTTTCAACAGTGAAAATAATATAACACTGTCATGCCTTGGACCAAAGGGACTTTCCTATAAAAACATCGTGCATGTCATGGAACTTTGTCATGTGTTAAAATTTCTGCTAACCATGACTGTGAGAAGAAGAGACTGGAACTCAAGTTGACTTTGATCTCATGGGGAAATAATGCTTTGGAAATTCACAGGTGTAAATGTGAATCTGGCATAGAACCTTATTTTTCCATTATTTTAAAGATATTCCTATCTAAAATAACATACATGATTCAAAATAAGAAGAGCTAGGCAGAACTATAACCCCACCTTTCCATCACTAATTTCAACTCACTCTCCCTTTCTTTTATTTCTTCTCTTGTGGCTAGCTCCTACTATCAATATTATAGGAAAAGAGGAGCTATATTCCCTTCCAGTGAATAAAAGTATAGTGGAGGTGACTGACTCTATGAACAAGTGGCAAGTATTTTCTTTGGACATGTTCCCATGGCCCAGCCATCCCATTTCCTCTTTCAATTCTGAATGAAGCAGCTAAGCACTCCACTGCCCACTGCACCTACATAAAAAAAGATATATCACAGAAGAATATTTAAAACAGTATTTAGTGATGCGTCTGAAGATAACATGAAGCAGCAAAAGCTACGCAGGCAGGCTTACCCATGAACACCAAATAAATGGCATGTCTTCTCTTAAACAGTGTTATCAAGTGTCATAAAGACCAGTGACAACAGCTGTGGTACTGTGTGCCTTCAAATGAGGAAAAACACATTTGTGATGGAAGTAAGGGAGCACTGAAGTGAGAGAGAAAACACTTATTAGGTCAGGCTTTGATTCCCATGGCATGAGCACCTCGCTCTTCTCTACCCACAATGTCTCTGAATGTATTTATGCATGTGTGTCTATCTGTACCCAAATATGTCTAAAATACAAGATATACCCCTCCCTGAGAGAGACAGGCAGACAGACAGACAGACAGACACACACACACACCCTGTGCACCAGCCTTAAATATAAATTTGAAAAAAGCAATAGATAAAACCCTTAACTGGAATTATAAAAACTGGTCCTTGAATTCATCCATGTCTCAGTGTAGACCCTAAATCATACTCTGAGGAAACAGAAGTTTAGGGCAAATACCTTTGCTTATTTTTCTTTGGAAATGCTATAATTCAATGGACCTAAAACACCCTGCTTCTAAATGATACTATTAAAACAAGGAAGAAGTCGGTAAATACATAATTAACATCCTTTGACCCTAATGCCAGCTTTCACTGGCAAGAGAAAAAGTGACTACTAACTGTATGTGGTAGATACAAAGGGCTTAAAAATATTTCTTTTGTGTGCCTACCACACTAAATATAATTTCACCTTTGATACATCATCCTTTTGGGTAAAGATATTACGTTTCTTCTATAAGTATCCTGTCTTAAAATTCAACTAAGTCTGGGAAGAGTAGAATACTTTGCTGTTAAAGATCATCATTAAAGACTGTTATTAGCTTAGTGTCAATTGAGTCAATTAGGTTCTGATCACTGTTCTCTGAGGTTGCAGGGTTTTTGTGAGGGGTTGCTTTTTGTAGGGGAGGAGGCAGGGCAACTGGGGTTAAGTGACTTGCCCAAGGTCACAGGGCTAGTAAGTCTTAAGTGGCTGAGGCTGGATTTGAACTCAGGTCCTCCTGACTTCAGGGTCAGGGCTCCATTCACTGTGCCACCTAGCCGCCCGAAAGTTGCAGTTTTGCTGGAGGAAGAGTGAGGGCCAATTTTGGAGTGGGTCAGAAGGAGGGTATGGTAGGTCTATGTGATGTGCCAGAGTCAGTCAATTAATAAACATTTACTGAGCACTTACTATGTGCCAGGCGCTGTGCAAAGTGGTAGGATAAGGGCACTGAATGCCTAGAATAGAAGGATCAAGGAGGAAAGATGAAGACAATGGAGGTAGGTGGGCAAGACAGGGAAGAATTGCCCTGCTTTATGATTTAACCTACCATAGGAGTAGGCTGGCAAATGCCTTTTCAACTTCCTGCCTTGTGGAGTGACCAGAAAATGGAAAGGAATGTTGAATGTTGCTGTCTCCTTATTCTCTCCATGACATTTTAAGAGTCATTATTGGACACCAAATGGTAAAGGATTAGGAAGCTGATGGAATTGAGGTGAGTCAGACAAAGGAAACTAAGAACAGCAATCTTTCCTCTCTTCCTAGTGCCATTCTATTTCTCACCTGAGTTCACTTACCCAGAGTTTCCTTGTAGGTAGTTCATCATTGTCAAATGACTGTATTCCTTTACAGGGGAGACTGCAATCTGCTCCTTTATCTGACCCCTCCTATATGTGTAATTATTGTATGGACTTTAATTAAACTACAGTCATAAATGTGTATTGAACTCTCTCCCCCCACCCCGGGGAGAAAATATTAAACAACCTCAAAAGAATCTATCTTCTTTCTTTCTTTTTTTTAGGTGGGGGAGGAGGGGTTGGTGGTCAGTCAGTGAGGATGGAATTTGGATCAGAAAGGAAGGAACTCAGTCCTATTTTTGAATATGACTTATTCATAATGTGCACTCCCTCTCTCAGAAGCCAATTCTACTAACTAGAGTCACAGGGAATTAGCCATCAATTGCTAAACAGGCCACAATTCAAATGGTGCTGAGCAAGCTAACTTTCTAGGTCCAGTTCATAATGTTCAATTGGTAGCAAGGGAGCTACAAAGCAGTAAGCTCTGATATGATGACTAATCAATCAGAATTTGAAAGCTCATACATAGGGAATTCTGGGTAAATGCAACTAGGCTTTGGAAGCTATGCTAGAGAAAAGAAAAAAAAAGGGGGGAAAGGAAGGTCTGTGGCTCTCATATTTGCTTGAACAGCTGTCATATGTCTCAGGATGGGAATGGTTTTTCTAAGTAAAAATCTCATTTGCATTCCATAGGAATTGGTAAGAAATCAGTGAATAAACAAATTTAGCCCCAATTCCCTCCTAATAATTATGACCCTGTCTTATTCCCTGAAGTCACAATACAAAGCTGCTGAAGCCTCACAACATTAGTTTTAGGAGGCAGGATTTTAAAGATGATGATTAGAGAAAATGCCCCAATCTTGCTTGTCACAGCAGTGTTCCATGGCTGTAATTTTGTCTAATAATCCCCATGCCCCACTTGTTACTAAATAAATAGAAATAGTTCCATTGAGGCCTCTGATGAATTTCTATGGTCCAATTTGGAGTCTCAGAATGGTTATGCTCTATCTACCATAGCAAGAGGAAATCTCTCATTAATGGCAGACAACCTGTTATCCCCTCAGGGTACCTTTGGATTGGTTCAATTCAACAAGCATTTTGAAATATCTTTCATGTAGGGAAAAATCAATCAATCAATAAACAGGAACCACAAAGATCTACCAGTTCAGTCCTGTAATTCTACCACTTGAAGCAACTGAACACATATTAAATGTCTATTATGTGCCAGGGACTATGCTAAGCTCTCAGGATACAAAAAGAGGCAAAAGATAATCCTTGTCCTCTAGGAGCCTGCAGTCTAGTGGTGGAGACCACATGCAAACAAATATATATAAGCCAAACTATATAAAGGATAAATAGGCAAAAAACAACAGGGTGAAAGCACTAGAATTAAGAGAAACTGGGTCAAAGCATACTTTTTTTCACTTTCTGTATATATATATATATTTTTTTTTTCTCTTTGGGTCTGTGTCTTCTTTCATAGTATGACTAATATGATAATATGTTTTGAATTATTGAATGGCCTATATAAAATTACTGTCTCAGAGAGGAGGCTGAGAGGGAGAAAGAGAAAAAAAAATTGAAATTCAAAATTTAAAAAATATTTTAAAATTATCTTTACATGTAACTGGGGAAAATAAAATATTATTTTTTTTTAAAAGAGGGATTTGGGGAAGGCTTACTAGAGAAGGTAGGATTTTAATTAGGGCTTAAAGAAAGCCAGGGAAGTCAGTAGACAACATGGAGAAAGGAGAGTCTTCTAGGATGAGAGCCAGAGAAAATTATGGGAGTGGAGAGGTGGAGTGTCTGATTTGTGATGTAGCCAGGAGTCCAGTGTCACTGGAACAAAGAATACATGTTGGGGAATGTGATGTGAGAACACTGGAAAGGAGAAGGGTGCTAGGTTATGAAGGGCTTTAAATGTCAAACAGAGCATTGTGCTGATTGTCAGGAATACAAAATTTAAAAATAATAATAATAACAAAATAGGCCTTGCCTATGAGGAACCTACATGGGAGGAATAGAGGGTAATAAATAAATACAAATGTAATAAGCAAGATGATAAGAATTGAATAATCATATCCAATTTGATACAGTTTTCACAGAATTCAAGTCCTATCCAACACCTACTGACCCTATTTCACTTGGCAAGTTGTTTAACATAGTCAATGACCTAGACTGTTCTCAAAGACTTCAAAGTGCAGTGAAAAAGTTAACTGGAATCATTAGGGGTTAGATGGAATCTGGGAGTTCCCTATACCAATGAAATTATAGCCACTCTGTATCCCATATGCTATTATGGAATCACAGAATTTCAGAGCTAGAAGGGACCCTTAAAGGCCTCTTTGCATAATCTATATTCCATAAAGAATTCTCACTACAACATAAAAGTGATCAGATATGTCAAACTCACAGCCCCTTTAAAGCGCTGCCCAAAACACATTAAAATGTATTTGGAGGGTCAGCTAGGTGGTACAGTGAACAGAGCACTGGCCCTGGAGTCAGGAGGACCTGAATTAAAATGCATCCTCAAACCCTTAACACACACACACAGACACAAAACTAATGTGACCTTAGGCAAGTCACTTAACCCCAATTTCCCTGCCTTCCCCTCTCAAAAAAAATGAATAAAATGTATTTGGAAAATGTTTAAGAAAATAAATAAGAGTATAACATAGATAATGATATTTTGTGATTTTCTAAGTAAATATTTTTTCTGAATGTGACAAAATTGCTCCTTATAATGCTATATTAAACTCTCTATGAAGGAAGGGAAAAAGAACTAAGTTTTAGAAATATTCACAGATGGTCTTCTTAGAGTTTTCATAGATTAAAGAATCATTTTTCAGTTCTAAATGAATGAAAGGGTATTCACTTTTCCATGCAGAAATCCTGAAATGATTGCTATGGGAATTATTAGATTCATCATTAAGAAATGTGTCAAATTCTAGAGTAATCAGAACCCAAGCAAAGAACAGAAGCTATGGCATATCCAGCTCTATATCGCTCAGAAAGCTCTGTCAGTAGACACGTCTGCACATTAATAGTACAAAGATGATTTATGTTCTTTGTGGATAACCCTGAGACTCTGCAAAACATTTAAATGCCTACTGGTCATAAAAAAAAGAGTCTAATTATACCCAGTAAAACCTTTGTGCTAAGTGTATTTTTTTTATTCAAAATGTATCAATGCATATATCTACTGATTCAAATATTTCATTGATTAGATATTCTATGGCAAAATACAGAGGGTTTGCTACATGCATGCACACACAAAAACACTATCATGATATTGGCTACTGTCACATGAGTTGACTACATCATAGATGGAATCATGGCTTTGTATAAAAAATACAATAAAGTGGCCACATGACACATTACTAAACTCATATGCTTTTAGCCATCTGCATATCCCTACTTTGTTTTGGCTTAAGAAATTCAAGGTGGCAGTTGAGGTACTATGGGAATGGATGACAGTTAGAGTATTTTGGTTTTACAGGGGAGGATTTTAACTTTATTCTACTATTTCAGAACAAATGAAAACCATCAAATTTTCCTATCTATTTCCTGAGGCAGGGTGAGAGTAGGTAAAAATGAGCCAGAAAAGAGGAGACAGAGGAGGGACAGAGACAGAGAGAGGGAAAGACAGAGATAGACAGAGACACAAAGAGATGCAGAGAGAGGGACAGAGGGAAATATCCGCCCCCCCCCAAGGAAAAAAAAAACATTAATCTAAATCTCCAAATTAGTCCTTCCCTGGAAATATGAAGCCATTTCTATTGATGGCACTATCATTTTCCCACTCAATTAGATTCATAACCTTGGAGTCATACTTGATTTTTCTCTTTCTCAGCCTTTATGTCTTCTTTGTCCTATCTTCACACTATCTTTTACATCTATCTTCTGTCTCTTTACTTCTACTCACATAATTTCTATCCCAGTCCTGTCTCCTTGGATTATTGCAATAATCTCAATAAGACCAAATGACTTCTTTGACTACATTTTTGCTCTTTCTAATCAATCCACCACATAGCTGTCATATTGACATTTTTAAAACACTGATCTCACCATGTCACTTCCTTACTTAAAAGTCTTCAACATCATTTCTAGGATAAAATAAAAACTCTTTGGACCAACACATAAAACTCTGCACAGTTTAACTCCCTTCTATCTTTCAGATGTCATTTTGTATTAGTTTCCTTCATGCAGTTCTAGTCTCACTGTTTTGTTTTCTATGTATTCTATATACTCCTCCACTCCTTTACCCACCAGTCCCCTGTGTCTGGAGTATATTTTCCCCTCAAACGTACCCTGTAGAATCACTAGTTTTTTTTCAAGGTGCAACTGGACTATATGACCTTTGAGGTTCCTTCTAATTCTAAATTTATGACAGTATGACCTTATGATCATTCATCTAAATTACTTTTTTTATATATGTTGTATTTACTTATGTACATGTTGTATTCCCCCCAAAAGAACACGTGCTCCTTGAAGATCTTTTTTGTTCTTGTTTATTTTTTCTTTATATCCCCAACACTTAACACAGTGGCTGGTATATGCTAAACACTTTTAAAATTCATATTGCACCAAATTGAATTTCCCATCCCCTAGAGATTTTTTTTTTTACATTTTTCATTTCCCTGCATGCTGCTATAACAATTTAAGTTGCCCTAATCCAAATTGTCCTTCCTGTATGTGGACATTATTTTCATCTCTTTCATATTTTCTCTCTTAAATGTCAGTCTCACTTTTCAAGTCCTCTCTCAATTTAAACTTGGTTTTTGCCTCATTTCCCCCCTCTAAATCCACTCTATTAAATACATATATCCACATGACTTTATCTGTTTTTTTTTTTATAATTCCATGGTGAATTTTGCTTGACTTTTACTTTTTTTTTTGTTTTGTTTTTTAAACAAATGCTTTATTAACTTCTGTTTTACATCATTCATTTCCGCCAGATTTTGAGTTACAATCATTTTCCCCCCATTATTCCCCTACCCAACCTCCCAGAATAGTAATTCCACAAGATATCGCTTCCTCCAATCTGCTCTCTCCCATACCCCCATCGACTTTTCCATTAGAGGAAGGTGAGTCTTTGCATCCCAATGCCTGCACATCTTATCTCCCTATTACAAGCAAAAGAGTATTAATAATAGTATTTATATATATTTGAAACATTTAATGTTACGACCTCAAATTGCAGATCCATTTCCTTCCTCCCTTGTCACCCGTTCCCTCTTGGGAGATAAGTAATTCAGTATATGTTGTACATGTCTGGTTATGCAAAACATTATCATAGTAGATATATTGTACAAGGCTGCTTATAATTCCCTCCCACTCATCCCACCCCCTACCTAGTCCATTCCCTACATGATCCTGTCCCTCTTCTATAGTGGGTACTTCCAACCTCCCCTCACCCCAAGGATGCCCTCCCATCCATCATCCCTCCTCCCATCCCCCTTCCCCCTATCCTGCTGCAGGTTGAGATATCCCATTTAGTTTGTATGTCATTTTCTCCCTGAACCAACTTCAATGTGAATGTGGTTTTGCCTTTTTAGCCTTCCTTATTCTCTCCCTCTTTTGCAACCACTTCCCCTTGCTTCTTCTGCATGGGATAGTTTACCCTACCCTGTCTCTCCCCATCTCCTCTTGCCACTTTCCTCTCTCACCTCATAATTTCATCCCTTGAGTATTCTCCCTTCCCAACAAATTCAACCTATGCCCTCTATCCATATATAACTGTAACCATATACACACACATTCACATATGTATTCATATGACCACACACCCTTCTTCCATTATTTTCATAGTGAGAAAGATATCATCAGTCACAGTTATTGCTTTTCCATATAGGAATGTAAATAGTTCAACTTTGATAAGTTCCTTTTGATTTCTTTTCCCTGATTACCTTCTCAGGCATCTCTTCCTTCTTGTGTCTGGATGTCAAATTTTCTATTCAATTCTGGTTTTTTCCTCAAGAATGCTTGAAAGTCCTCTATTCCACTGAATGACCATATTTTCCCCTGAAACAAAATACTCAGTTTTGCTGGGTAGGTGACCCGTGGGTTCATTCCCAGTTCTTTTGCCCTCTGGAATATCATATTCCATGCCCTTCGATCCCTCAGTGTAGAAGCTGCCAGGTCCTGGACTATTCTGATTGTGTTTCCACAATATTGAAATTGTTTCTTCCTGGCTGCTTGTAGTATTTTCTCCTTGATCTGGGGATTCTGGAACCTGGCTATAATATTCCTGGGAGTTGTCTTTTTGGGATCTTTTTCAGGAGGTGATCTGTGGATTCTTTCAACCTCTATTTTGCCCTCTGGATCTAAAACATTGGGGCAATTTTCCTTGAGAATTTCTTGAAGGGTGATTTCTAGGTTCTTTCTTTGATCATGGCTTTCAGGTAGTCCAATAATTTTTAAATTGTCTCTCCTGGACCTATTTTCCAGGTCAGTGGTTTTTCCCATGAGATATTTCACATTGCCTTCTAATCTTTCATTTGTTTGGATCTGCTTAACAGCATCTTGATTTCTCATAAAGTCATTAGCTTCCATTTGCTCCAGTCTAACTCTGAAGGAATGAATCTCCTCAGTGAACTTTTGAGATTCTTTTTCCATCTGGCAAATTCGACTTTTTAAGGCATTCTTCTCCTCATTGCCCTTTTGGGCCTCCTTTGCCATTTGAGTTAGTCTATTTTTTAAGGTGTTGTTTTCCTCAGTCAGGCTGTTGACCCTCATTTCATACTTTTCCTGCATCCTTCTCATTTCTCTTTCCAATTTTTCCTCCACTTCTCTTATTTGATTTTAAAGTCCTTCTTAAGGTCCTCTATGGCCTGCAACCCGCTCATGTTTTCCCCTGGGGCTTTTGGAGCAGGACTTCTGACCTCACAGTCCTTTTCCTGCTCTATGCCCCCAAAATAGGAGTCTAGGGTTGCATTTTTCTGTTTTCTTTGCCTTGGCATGTTGCCACTTAATTGCTTGACTTTTGGGCTTGTTGCCACACTATGGCTTTAAGGCCAGATAGAGGAATTTTCGTCCCGAACGTGTGGGGGGCAACTTCCGTTTCTGGCAAGCTGTAAACCCACCCACAACTTCCACCCTAGATCACAATCCAGATCCAGGGAGGTTAAAGCAAGAGCGATTACCCCCCAAGACTGATCGCTGGATCTCCCTACAAATTTGCAGGCTGGGAGCGGGAGCTGCCTCTGAAAACTACAAAATGGCGTTTGTCCTCAGCGGCTTCTAGCCCCCAGGGAGGGAGCCGACGCATTCCCTAATACCAGTCCCAAAGTCCATAGGACACTAACCTCTTACTTTGTCCTAGGCAAGTCTATGTTGATAATTCTGGAGTCGCCACAGCTCCTGGTGTTCTGGGGTTCCTCCAGTTGGCTGCTGGCCCTGCCGCCCTGGGGCTAAAACCTCGGCTCATGGGGACCTGGGCTTGGCTCGGCTCAGCTCCTGCGCTCTGCGCGCTGCACACTGCTAGGTCCCAGACCACTGTGCTGGTCCTTCCTGCAGGGCTGCTGGGCTGTCCTCAGCGGGAGTTTAGCTTCTCTGTGTCATTCTGTGGGTGCTGGGGCTCAAGAAGTTGTTCAGAGTCCCCTTTTACATCGTTTGGGGGGAATCTGGGGGCAGAGTGGCTTGGATGAGCTGTTTCTACCGACTTTTACTTTTTTAAGAAAAATATCATGTTTTGGGTTTTTTAATTTTATTTTTATAATTTTATTCCCAAGGTAATACATTTTAACTATCTTGACTTTAGCTATATATTTATGTAGCACTCTTAGGTTTTACTCCCCTAAATTATATGGAGCCATAACTGAGTGGTATATTTATGAAGTTAAACTATCACATATCATTATGCCTGGTGTTATTTTGAGGACCTATTTCTATTTTCTACCAACATATGCACTGACTTCTCTTCTAAAGTCTATAGGAAGGCAGCCTATGTAGGAGATAGTTGTACAGGAGGAGTTATTATCAGACTTTCTACAAAATCCTTAAAAAGACTTTTAACATTTTAGTTTTTCACAATAACCATATGGAGGGTGAATGTATCCAACTCATAAGAAGGTGGGATCATTTATGGTTAATTAATGCATTAAAGACATACATGGACACACCCTCTTATACTCAGGGACTTAAGAAGATATAGAACATGAGATCAGTAAAGGAGAATTCCCTTTTACTGATATCATTGAAGCATTCATTTCTTCAAGTTATGAAAAAAATCAATTTTATCTCAGACCAGTGCAAGACAGTGCTAATGGGCTCAATCAGCTCTTCCATTTAGGGTGAAATGAAGAGAATTAGTAATAACATAGAGGGATCATGGCGCTATACATGAATTACAGATACCCATCTGTGGGCTTTCAAAAGTATGCCAATCTCTCTCAACAGATATTTTTAAATAATTTAAAGAAACCTATAGCCTATATTGTAAATTGTACCTTCCTTTATAATTCTCCAGAGGATGGCCTATCATATCCTTGGTCATTTACTGACTTGTTTGTCACTGAAAGAGAAAAGGGAGAAAGACAGTATCTTAGAGTGAAAAAAAAGTTTGATTTGGAATGAAAGGGTTTGGGTTCAAATGTTGTTTTAGTCACATTTTTGTGACCTTGAGAAATCTTCTAAAACTTTCTGAACTTCAATTTCTTCACCTAAAGGGATTTGAGTAGCTATTTACTCAGCACCCCCTTCCAGCTTTAAACACTCCAAATTCTAGTGGAACTCTTTCACCCTCCATGTATCCTAAGACCACAAATCTTTTGCTCTGGTCAAAAACTTAAGTATTTAGATGATTCCAGAGTGATAAATTGGTCCTTCCTAAGTAATACACAGTTCAACAAAGATTCTTTTAAAGACTCATGGAAATGGACACATTATAGATAAGAATAAATGCTGTGCAATGTGTTTTTGAGCAAGGGATTTTACTTTCTATGAGATGTCCTACCTGAAGAAAAATATATAAGATCAGTTTTAATGACTTTGAACATAAAATTATATATCTATACCTATATATATATATACATATACATATATATATAGCTATACATATGCATATGTGTGTATGTAAATGTGTGTATGATAATAAAGAAGCCCATAACAAGAAAGGACTGAACAAAGAATGCAAATCTTCCCTGTATCATCATTCCAAAGCTCCTCTTAAGATATTCAACAAGATTGTTTCCCTATATTTTCTCTTTGGTTGAATTTTACATTATTCTATTTTCCCATTAACAAAGGCTCTTGGGGCAGCTACGTGGAGCAGTGAATAGAGCACCAGCTCTTGGTAAGTGACATTGACTTGGTCAGTGACTCTGAAGTTCAATGTCATTAAATGATTAACACGGGAACTTGATGCTGACATTATCCATACTGCCCCCCTTTTAGTCTTCTGAAGTCAAGGCAAGAATCTTTCTGACAGAATATGAAGTGCTCTGGGGGATATCTTTCCTTCTCTTCTAAAATCAAGGTTATGTGAATGACATAGAGAATTATTTTTCTCTTTTAAAGTTCAGGGCAAAGCTACTATTCCCATTATCCAGGGCCTATTCCCAGAGGAGTAAAAGAGAAGCCTATGAAGGTTGACTTGGTAAACCTGGAGAGAATTCCTTTAAACTTCAATCTACTTCATCTATGATGATATGATCATAGATCTTAAATTGGAAGGAAACTCTGAGGCAGTCTAATTTAAGACCCTCATTTTGTAGAGGAGGACGCTGAAGCCCAGGGCTATTACATTACTTAGTCAAGATCACACAGGTAGTATCAGAGGTGGAATTTGAATTTAGCTCTTCTTACTCTAAAACCAGTCACCTTATACTATGCCACAACAATGTGCTAGACTATAATGGTAATGGGGATTTTAAGATCTTCCCTGCCCCTTTTAATGGCAAGCAAACAAGTACTTGGCACCTTGTTTCGAGTTCCTTAAGAAACAGAACTTGTGAATCCCACAGTGGGAAGAACTTGCTGATGCAATAGGAAGGGTGGGTCAGGAAGGAGCTAATGATCATATATAAGGAGAGGCCCAGGCTAGAGAGAGAAGAATTGAGAACAGAACTTAGAGTAGCCAAAATGAGAACTGAGCAGAACTGAGAAGTGAGAAGTGAGAACTGAGCAGAATTGAGACCTGAGAAGAGAATTGAGAGGAACTGAGAAGAACTGAGGAGTGAACTCTCATAGTGGCAGAGCCAAGAAGGAGAAAACTTGTATCCTGGCACACTATGCCTGTCTGTTCTCTCTGTGTTGATGTTTGTGATACTTTGTACAGAAGCCCTGGGACTTTACTGGAAGCCCTGAAAGAAGATTTTCTGGTTTTATGTTTACAGAAGTCTTGGAGAAGGGTTTTAGAGGTCCTGGGACTTTACTGATGATTTGTGTTGACCTCTTGGACCTTGTTTGTGGGTCTGTGTTGATTTCACATGCAGATAGTGAATTGATGATGGTGTATGAATGTATGTATGAAAGTTATTATGACCCTGTTAAGCTTTGTCTTCC
Organism: Gymnobelideus leadbeateri; assembly: GCA_011680675.1. NCBI lineage: Eukaryota > Metazoa > Chordata > Mammalia > Diprotodontia > Petauridae > Gymnobelideus > Gymnobelideus leadbeateri. The sequence goes on along the minus strand of WOXC01004664.1, from coordinate 324,511 downwards.
CAGAAACAGGAACTGTGAAGGATTTGAGGTGGACTGGACACTGTGAGCAGAGCTGTTTACCTTTGAATTGAGGTGACAATTGGATAGATTCAGGCAGGAGCCGGGACCATGGAAAAGGAAACTTGGAATCTGAGAGCCAGCCTCAAGTCAAGATGAAAAGAACTCTCCTTGGGTGTTTAATGCAAACTGAGAAGATCATGATTTACTGTGGTCTAGGGGTGGGAGGACTTTGTACTCTGTATCCTGTACCTCTTCAAGATGATTGAATTAAGGATGATTGGAAACTCATCTCCAATTAAGAAGAAAGAAGACTTTTTGACTGAGGGATGAAAGCAATGTGACCCAGGGGTGAAGAAATTTGACCTTTGTACTTTGTTTCCATCAAGCCTCCTTAAGGATGATTGAGTCAAGTTCTTCCTGAATGATGTCTTTTGCTTAAAACTATGTGACCACTTTGGTGAAACCTATATGGCCATTTTAGTGATAAGTTGTTATGTCATAACATTGTGAATGCTATACTTTGATTTCTGTGAATGTTTTGCTTTAATTTACTTCTGAATAAACAGAGAGTTCACTATACTATGTAATCAGAACCTTGAAGATGTTCACAGCAGCAGTCCTCTGGAAAGCTGCTTGTGCTTGGCTTTACATAGGGCTATATTTATAAACAAAGAAAAATGAGATAATTCCTGCCTCAAGGTGGATTTTATTCTATTGGAAAATCACATCACACACAGAGAAAACACATTTTAAATCCATTCTAGTGTTAGACAAATGATCATATGATCCTAAGATGAATGAATACCAACACACACACACACACACACACACACACACACACACACTCACATTATATAAAACAATTTCATGAGGAATAATAACCAAGGTGGAGTAGAGTTAGGGAATTAAGGAAATTCTTCTGTAGAAGGTGGGATCTGAGTTATGCTTTGAGGAAATGAGGGATTCTACAAGGCTAAAGGAACAGATACACTACAGACTTGGGATTCCACCAGTGCAAGAGAAGAGAGGAAGGGAATTGGCTTGTTCATGAATGGGGAGTGATTGGAGATTCTATTTGACTAGAAAAGAGTGTGTGAAGAGCTAGGTGAAAGAAGATTGGAGAGGTAAAAGGGAATCTCATTGTGGAGAGCTTCAGATGTCTGGCTGAGAATTTTGTATTTTCTCCTAGAGGCAATAGCAAGCAGAACTACGGAATGATTACTGTAATTGAAGGTAGAATGACAGATTTCAGATATTTGTTCTGCTATATACTACCTATGTGACCTTGAATAAGGTTCTGGGCCTCAGTTCCTCATCTTTAAATTTTAGTTTGCAGTAGATGGTTTCTTTTCTAAGATTCTTTTTGGCTTTAAACTTAAGATCTCATGCTTTTAAGATTTTTGAATAAGTCAGTGACCTGCAATCAATGTTTTAGCAATGCTAATTTGCTAACTATGTATGGCATGAACTAGATAAGGGAGAAACTGGATATAGGGAAAATGGTTAACTTCCTTGGTGGCCCATTCAGTGTGCACATATTGATCATCCCCCTCTTCCAGATACTGCCCCACCACAATACACCATCACTTTCTCACTCTGAAAGATCCACCATAAGGACAGCTTACTTGATATCAGACACACTTGCTGTGCATCAAAACTATTCCTATTGCACTTTAAAGAAGCAGTCTTTGGCAGTTCATATACCTCACCTGACTGATAGACCAGGTTTTCTTTCCTTCTAGCTTTGGAATTCTCATTACAGAAACATCCAGAATCATCATCATATATTAAGAGCTAGAAATGACATTAGAAGGATGGGTGCCTACTTCTCCATGATGGGTTCTATTTCAAGTCTCTACCCTGCCCTTGGTTTTAACTAATCACATAAAACATTGTTCTATTGAATCAATTTTACTGCCACCTGCTGAGCTCCAGATCCTGCATTGTCCATGTGTCTAAGTACTCTGTCAATATGGATTCCCCACATTCATTGCTATTTCACCTAAACCATCCTCAGTTGGGATATTCCTCACACTCTGCCAGCTGTTTCCTGCTGACTATTTGTAACAGCAAGCAAAGAAACACTTTGCTTCTTTCAACTATTCAAGTGCCTTTGAGCCTTGCCTTTGAATGTATCTAGTCTTTGTTGGAAACAATATACATTGTGTTGCCCTTAATAGACCTAAGGGAGTTTGGAGACCTTTCTTATCCTTAATAGACCTACCATTATCACATGGAGCCCACAATGGAAGGAGCTTGTCTAAAGACTGGAACAGGAAGGAGCAGAACAGAGAAAGTCTCGAGCAGGAGCTGGGACCAAGCAAAACTGAATGGGAGAATGTTTGTGATGTCGGAACTCTGTTCTGTCTGTGTTGATATTACTTTGTCAGAACGTAGCCTTCTGTCTGTTGAAAGAGGGCTTTGTTGCTGATACAGAAGCCCTGAAAGAGGACTTTACTGCTATTTACAGAAATCCTGGGATTTTGTTGTTGATTTGCGTTTGATTTCTCAGACAGAAGCTTTGTCTGTTGGTTTATATTACTTTGTCAGACAAAAAGTGAATTGAGATACCAGTGCTAGCAATGTGTATCAATATTGTTGTAGCTCTGTAAAGCTTTGTCTTCCTAGAAACAGAAACTTCAAAGCACAGTCCCCATAAGCTGAGGTATGAAATAGGGGCAGAAAGCTGCCTACTGGTGAATGCAAGCAAGAGCTGGAAGTGGTCAGCCCACTGAAGCAGAGCCCTGGGGTTTGGAAGTCAGACCCCAGTTAAGGTGAAAGAGGACTTTACTTGGGTACTCTGCACTGACTGATGAGATTGTGAGTTACTGTGACCTAGGGGTGTGTGGGTTTGTACTTTCTGCTACCCATTAAGGATGATTAGCTTAAGCATGATTGGCTTAAGGATGATTGGAAGCCAGCCTCAAGTCAAGATGAAAGAAGACTTTACTTGGGTACTGTGTATTGATTGAGGAGACTGTGACTTAATGAATGAATGTTTTGTTTAAGACCATGTGACCACCTTAGTAATAAGTTGTTATATTATATTGTTGTGAATATTGTGCTTTAGTTTCTTGAATGTTTTGCTTTAGTTTATTGCTGAATGAATAGAGTTCACTATACTATGTGCTTAGATCCTTAAAATTATTCGCAGCAGCAGTCCTCAGAACTGCTCATAATTGGCTTTACACTGCTGTCTGCTTTCCTGTTATCAAAAAATACCATTCAAGCATGTTGTCATATCATCTGGATTATTTGAGTTTATTTGCTTATTGATCTCCCTTTCTCAAGTTTCTCCTTTTTCTAACTTGTAATTTGCATTACTATAATCTTCCTAAGGTATACATAGGGTGGACTGTGTCAGCCACTGGCCAAAAATCTTCAATGACTCCCCATGTGTATCTCAGAAAAAAAAATGAAAGCAAAATCCTCAGAAAAGCTTTTAAAGCCTTCCCCACATTGTTTCCTATGTACTACTCTAACTTTATTTCTCTCCTCAATGTACTCTATAGCCAGATATATTGGAGCATTTGCTTTTAGAAAAAAGTTTTTTTGGATAAAAACTTTTTTCCAAAAGAATTTACCTCCACCCCCAAAGATCTCCAGCTCAGCCTCCAAGTATTTCTATCTCAAGTTGAACCTTCTTGTAATCTCTTCCACACTCCTATTTTATCTCTTAAAGAATTTTTATTTTCCTTCAAGACTCAACTCAAGTGCCACTTTTTCCTTAATGTTCTTGCTCTCCTTAAGTCACCTTGTACTTATTTACTTTTGTATATTTTATATGCTCCTTCAGCTCCAGTAGATTATAAACTTCTTGATGGCAGGAATGATTTCACTTGTATCTTGGTATCTCAAGCACCCAGCTCATTTCTTCCACATAAAGTAGGCGATTAATACATTTGTGATGAACAGAACTGGATTACACACAACCTGCTGGCCTAATTCCATCTATTTCACTGTCATTCTATGTACTTTTTGCCCAGTCAGATCACTCAGCACATTAAAATTAGAAACTGACAAGCCACCAGTGCTTAAAGTAGTCATCAACATAACTGAACTGAGCTCCTAGGATGTCTGAAAGAAATCAGACGTAAGGAAAACCATTGCTCTTGGTACTGGGCATCTTCCCTTCAGACTGAACTACAGAATATTTTCTGTTCATTAAAATTCTTGCCCACCAAAATGCACCTATCTTATATCTCATTCTCTCTAGGTTTTCTCTGTTTTCAGAATAGCTTTATTTACAATATATTATTTGATGAATGAATGTGCTAATTTGTAGACATATGTTAATGACTCAGTGTTTTACCTCCACCCCCATTTCCAAGCATCACATTTCCCTTCAGGAACTTCTAAAGAGACAATTCCTGAACTTTACTTTAATACTGGCAATTTAAGACATTAGTAAACCCTAGAGGGAGACAATTTTGGGCAAGGTCCTTAAACTAATATTACCTAGGAATTTATTTATAAAAAGGGATACCCTTGTTTATTAGCTTCCATGGATCCCAGAATCCCCCTGCTCTGAAAACCAGTTGAACTGGGTCAAATATCACTACAACAAAGATAACTGTGAAATTATATATCTACATTGCAAAATATATTTCCAAAAATCAACAGTGTCATGTACACTGTAAGTACCATTCAGGGAAAACAAAAATCTTAGAATAACAAGACAATGTGTATAAAATGATGCAGTTCTTGCTTTTGTTTGTTTAGGTTTTTTGTTTAGTTTGTTTTTTTTTTTTGTCCTGAACCTGAGATTTCATGGCAATGGGTAATTTCCAATATGGAAATCTGTTCTACTGATATAGTTGAAAATCATATCTATGTTTTTTTAGTCTTAGAGAAATATCTAGAGCCCTGAGAGGTTAAAAATTTGCCCAGAGTTACAGAGTTTGAATGTGTCTGTGATGGTTGTGAATATACCTCCATTGCCGTGACTCTAAGGCCAGTCCTATACAACAATATCTATCTCTTGGCCAAAGCATTATAGATTTATAGTTTGAGTTGTCCTTGAATGTCATTTAATCCAAGCAAAGCCACATGATTTGATTCATATAATGGAATGAGTGAAGTTGGCAAGGGAGGAGGTATACAAAATATAAAAAAATGCAAATTATAAAGCCTAAAACTCTAAGCAAAGTCAATTTGATGATATGAGGTAATGATAAGAAGTCAGGAATACTTTAAATCCTAGAAGCCTTCATCCCAAGGGCAGTTGAGAAATGACAGCATTTAAATTGCTTGCTTTATCTTCTTTTAGGAGTAACTAAAGAATTATGTGCCATAACTAACTAGAACAGTATTTTAAAAACTAACTAATGATGACTGGAGGAAAATATATGAGCTTCTCAAAGAGAAAAGAATGCATGCCAATTAGAATAAAAGTAAAAGAATTCTAAAAGCAATGTGAAACTTTATAAGCCCTGAAGAAGAAATGTAGAATCTAGAAGTTGGAAACAAGTCTGGTTTGACAAGTCCTATATCTACTATTATTGTATGTAATGATCTCTGATAAACCTAGAAGAATCATGGCACCTTTGATGGAAACAGGGTGAGTTTGGTAAAGGGGTAGGTTTCAGAAGAAAGAGATTATTTCTGTATTGAACATGATGAGTTTGAGATGTCTCATGGGCATGTAGGTTAAAAAATTCAATAGAGAGTTAGTCATGTGGTGCAGAAAATCAGGAAAGAGACTGTATATAAAGATACTTAGATATATAGGCCTGAAACTGAATATATAGATCTGTGAGTCACCAAAATATATCTGATCATAAAACCCATGAGATCACCAAGAGAAACAATGTGAATAATAGCAGAAGAGAACTCAAGATGGAGCCTTAGGGATTTTTTTCCCTCTTTTTTTATTTTTTAGTGCATAAAAAGTAATGTTAAAATGTGACAGACTATTAGTTTTCATTTTTCTCACTGAAATTCCTGTACTGTATTCCATTTTCTCTCTCTCACAGAAACAATCTTCTTGAGTTGGAAGGGACCTGAGATCACATCTAATCCACGTTGTACCTGAATAGAATCTCCCCTAGAGTCTTTGCTTAATGATCTCCAGTGGTGGGTGACCTACTACATGCCAAGATACTCTATTCTGCTTTTGGAAAGCTGTCAGAGACTTTTTCCCCCTGACATCAAGAATCTGCCTTATAAAATCTTTACTCGTTAATCTATTCTCCAGAGCCAAATGCAATATGTTTTAGTAGTCTTCCATATATCTTTCAAATATTTGAAGGCAGCATGCCTCTTCAAATCTTTACTTGTCCAGGACAAAAAAAAAAAGCCCAGTTCCTTTACCTAAGCATCATAGAAGATGATCTGAAAGGCTCTTCACTATCTGAGGATTTGAATCCCTCTGTATATTTATCAATATCTTTTCTACAATATGGTGCCCAAAATTGGGGAAAATATTTCAGATATTTTTTTGATCAGTTCAGCAAGACTATCACTCTTGGGGTGGCTAAGTGGCGCAGTGAGTAAGACTGACAGCCCTGGAGTCAGGAGGACTTGGGATCGGTTCCAGCCTCAGAAAATGAGCACCCACCCATAAATAATGACTGGCCGTGTAACCTTGAGCAAGTTACTTAACCCCAATTGCTTAAAAAAAAGCTATCACCTCTTTAATCTTGGACACCATAACTCCCAGGTTGCCCTAAAATATTAGCTTACTTGGCTACTTTGATCACACTTTTACTTGTAGTCCATTAAAATCCTCTTTCTGATGAAATGCTTTCTAACCATGGTTCTCTTGTTAATATTGGGAAGTTGATTTTTTTTAAACCCAAGTATAAGGTTTTATATTAACCACTATAAAATTTTATTTGATAATATAGTCCAATATTTTCACCTATTGTGTCAAGTCTACAATCATTTATTAAGTGTTTGTTATACTCTGGGCACTATGCTAAATACTAGGAATATAGATATAAACAGAAATAAGATAGAACCTTCCCGCAAGGAATTCACATTCTATCAAATCAAGCTGAAAAGGGAAGGGAGGTACCTGGGTGGGTGTAGTAGAGAAATTACTGCGAGTCAGGAGTGGATCCTGGGAAAAAAAAGAAGACGGGACTGATCTGTGCATTAATCTTCTTAAAATCTATTTTCTAGGAGAAATCAGACAAGAGGAAGTAGCTACTGAAGTGAAATATCAAGATCTGTCAAATAATGTCTTTTTTCTTTCTTTCTAACTTTGTATTTCAGTATATGAAATGTTTTTGTTTCTTGTCTCTATTCTATATCTGTGTTCTGATATGTTTGAGTCTAAAATTAAATTTGGAAGAAAAGAAAGGAATGGGAGGATAGGGGAGGGATTCTTGGAGGGGATAGGAAAGTCATAGGAGAGCAAAGTAATGGGTAGAAGTAAAGTAGAAGAGGCAGGAGGGATAGGAAAGAAGAGATATACACAAACATAAAAACAAAGATCAGGAGTAGAATATGTTCGGGAAAGTATATGTCTCTATATATGTATATGTGCATGTATATATATATATATATGTATATATATATATGTATATATATATATATGTGTGTGTGTGTGTGTGTGTGTGTGTGTGTGTGTGTGTGTGTTCTCTATAACTACAAAGAAACCTAACTAAACTTTTTTTTTTTACAACTTTTTATTGTAGCCTTTAGGGGGACTGGGGAGGGAAAAAAGAACAAAGTAAAAAAGTTCAGAGCAGAGAGCAAAATAAAACTTACAAGGAAGCAAAAAAAAGATGGACAGTTCTTAACACATGTATTATTCATCATACAGGCTTTCTTGAAATGAAAATGTATTGCTACATATTTTGAATCCACTCATATTCTGTTATGCACACAACATACTTTTTTCTTCTTTTTTTCTTTGTATTTAAGTTTATGATATGTTTTTTTTTTCCTTTTCTCTATTCTGTATTTGTGTTTTAGTCCTTGAGTCAGGGCAGCTAGGTGGTGTAGTGAACCCTGGCTCTGGAATCAGGAGGACCTGAGTTCAAATTTGACCTCAGACATTTGACACTAGCTGGGTGACCTTGGACAAGTCACTTAATTCCAAATGCCTTGTTTTCCCCCCTCCAAAAAATCAAAACCAAATTAATGAGTCTGTCATCAAGTGTATTATCTATTTCTTCTGTGAAATTTTAAAATTTAATAACCATGACATCTGAACTTTTACCCTACTCATTGATAATATATATGTATACACATGTGTGTATATACGTGTGTGTGTGTGTGTGTGTGTGTGTGTGTGTGTGTGTGTGTGTGTGTGTGTGAAGGCTTCCTTTCTAGTTCACATGGAACTATTTTTGATGACCATTTGGGCTCAGACATTCAACCCAATTCGGAATTCACCTGATTATATCGTTGTATAGCCTATATCTCTGCACATGAATACTATGAGATTGATTAAAGATCTGCTATAATTCAGTTAAATTCTACAGCATTCCCTTCATCTGCTAATCTAGTAATGCTGTCAAGTTAGGATATGACCTTAGTATGGCATGCTACACACCTGCTACTGATAAAGCCATTTTAACCTTTTTAGATTAATCTTTTTTCTAGACTAACCATCATTTTAGGTTCAATTGAAACAATATTTCCTGTGGTTTACTTTCTCCTGGTGGCCACATTAATCCCTTCTATAAAGGGTTAGATACTGAGAAAAAATGCACTCCATTTTCTCTTCAAGAAATGTTAAGTACCAAGGGCAGATTTGGTGTTCTCATCATAGGCTTCATGGGCATCAAATCTGACAAGAGATCATAAGTGATACTATTTGGCCTTTGCAGCTCCAGATGGGCTCACACCAAGAACAGTTCTCTGCCTCAGAGTTCCATGTACCTGATTGCTCCATTGTAGCAATAAAACTTGACCAAATTCAGTCACAGTTTTCCAATGATTTGTACAAAAATAGCTTCTCTCTTTTTTGCTATTATTTTGAAAGGCATCACTTTGTGAATCCATCTCATGCATAAAAGGTAGTTAAACCACATAGGCTTAAATCAAATTGGCCCTCAGCTATCACTTAATTAGATAAATTGAAGTAAAAAAGCTGCTCATAAACCCCCCTCTGTGCATAACTACTATGTCTACAATAGATTTAAATGAGAAGAAGAAATAAGTATCTACATCAACCCTTTCCAGATTGTTAGTAAATTAATTTAAGTATACACAATTTCTAACAATGGCATTTTCAAAGAATCAGATCTTTGCAAGTTTACAGTAGTCTGTAGTAAATTGCAAGTTCCCAGGGAAGATATTTCCCTTGGTGTCTCCCTCAAGCTTCATAGCTATTGCCGCATAAGCATCTCTGTCTGACTGAAATAAAAAAAAAAAAGTTTAGAAACTTCTGCCTTTGTTCGAAATTTTTTAATGAACATACATGTATAATGCATATACTTATTTGCAAGATAATAAGATTAAGGATACATTTAGGGAAAGAGGGGAGTAATTGTATTTTTAAAAAGCACAAAACAAAACACCTGATGAATGTAGACAGATACCAATGGATACCAGTGTGCAAAGAGGAATTTCCCAATATCTCTTAACTGAAACCCTGGAAGACTCAGTCCCTCCCTATTCTAAGGGAGAGTGAAGAAGTAAAGGAACTGGCAATAGAGGATCTTGGAGTGGTGGCAAACCAAGGTTAGAAGAGCACTTGTGAGTGTGAAGGAAGTCAGTAATGCTGGTTACACTAGACTTCATCATGAGTTGTGATAATTAGAGAAACCAGGAATATTTCATCTCCAAAATGCTATTGGAATAATAATTGTTATAATTTCTAACATTCTCCAAGGCATCATATATTTTCATTTTAATATGTGGGTAATTTATGGGCAGCTAGGTGGTGCAGTGAATAGAGCACCAGTCTTGGAGTCAGGAGGACCTGAGTTCAAATTCAGCCTCAGATGCATAACACTTCCTAGCCATGTGACCTTGGGCAAGTCACTTAACCCCAATTACTCTGCCTTCTGCCCCCCCAAAAATGCAAAAAAATGTGAGTAATTTTTGCTAATTCAAATGTTCATTTATTATGTACCTACTGTTTACAAAGTATCGTATTAAAGAAGAATATAGCTTGCAGTTTAAGGGGAGGGGACATATTCTTTCATTCAATAAACATTTATTAAATTCTTAATCGTATGTGGATCAGGCACTGTGCCCAGCACTAGGGATACATAGACAAAGCTTGGAATAGTATCTGCCTTCAAGGAACAAAAAAAAAATGTCATGAGGGATGGGCATATAACTGAGAATTAAATACAAAATATGCAAAGGTGGTACAAAACAATTTTTTTTACTGGGGGAACCAAGACAGAATTCCTGTGGGAGGTGTCATCTGAGCTAAGACCTGAGTGAAGCCGGGGTAGCCAAAGTGGAGGTAAAGAGGAAATATATTTCAGGCACAGAAATGTATGAGATAATAGCATGTACAGGGAATAGCAAATAAGTCAGTTGGACTAAAATATAGAGTGCATCCAAAGGACTGGATGCAGTACACCTGAGAGGGCAGGCTTGAATCTGATCATGAAAAACTTTCAAATGCCAAGGAGAGGAATTTGTATTTTGTCCCAGAGACAATGTCGTTGTTCAGTCATATCTGATGCTCTGTGACCCCATCTGGGGTTTTATTGGCAAAAATACTAGATTCAATTTCATTTCCTTTTCTAGATCTTTTTACAGATGAATATCTGAGAGTTACACATGTAGGAACTGTCCAGGGTCAGATCTGACCTCACAAAGATGAGTTTTCCTGACTCCAGACCCAGCCAGCCCTTTTTTCACTGCACCACTTAGCTGCCCCAACCCAAAAGCAGTAGAGAGCCAATAAACTTCTAATGTAGGGGAGTGATATATTCAGCTCTGTGCTTTCAGAATATAATTTTGGAAGTTATATGAGGAAAGAAGAAGAAAGATTGGATGCAATAAAACTGATGAGAAAACTATTGCAATAGTCCAGATGGAGATGATAAAAGACGTGAAAGGGCTTGATGGCCATGTGCCCACAGACAGGTATGAAAGACATTGAACAGACACAAATTTGAATGTGAAACAATACAAGATATATTTAAAACGTGCTCTAGGATGTCTGATGGAGGGAAATATCTTTATCAATATGGTGAAACAAATTATGGAAGGCTAAATAGAGGAATTGGTATTTTCATTAAATGTTAATGGATTGGTTGAATTCCATAAGGAGATAAGGCATTCTGGGTATAGGAAAAAAAATCAAAGGCATAGAGGTAGGAAAATATGGGCGATGCTATACAGGTTATAGTGAGTGATCTAGTTTCAATTAGCAATGGAGCACAGGGTAGTACATTTTTTGTGAGAATCTTATAAAGATAGGATACAACCAGGTTATAATCTGGGCATTGAATGCCAGGCAAAAGTTTGAAATTCACTCAGAAAATAATCAGGGATCACTGAAGTCCTTCAATGACTCTGGGCAGAGCAATGATATCCTCAAATTAGAGTAATGGTGAGGGGAATTTGAAGATTTTTCCTGCCCGTTGATAGGCTTAAGTGAATTTGAGGACGCTCTCTGATTTGAAAATATACTCTGCCCCCTAATAGACTGAATGTGGTCACATGGAGCCTGTGGCAGAATGCTTGTTTTTCAGGAACACCCACACCTTGTTACTTTGTGATTGGGCAGTGGCTCACAAGGGTTGTGATGTTATCTTACCCTGGAGAAGGCTATATATATACCCTGATGTGAGGTTTTGCTTTGGGGCTTACTCATAGGAAGAGTTGTGTGATCTGGCCAGATAATACTCTGGGTAGCTGTTGAATCCCCCAGCTTTGAAAACCCAGATGTTAGTGCTTCTCTCTCTGGTAACTTACTAGGCATGGATGTAATGGTCAGACAGATGGCAGCCCTATCTTTTGCTCTGTTTCTCTGTCTGTATTTTTTGTTTGCTTGTAACTTCTGTTTATATTTCCTCTGAAGTTCAGGGTACTGATTTCCCCCCCCTAAACTAGGTAAATGATATATGTTTGATTAAAGTAAGATTGTTAACTCCTTTTTGAGTTGCTTTCCTTTAGAAAAGCAGATCAAAGAATCTGTGCTAGGAACCATGTGTATGCTAGGGTGCTTGCTGCTACAATTAGGAAAATTCATCTATTAGTGAAGAGAAGGATGGATTGGAATGGGGGAAAAGTAGGGGAAGAAATACTATGGTACAGTGCAAAAAAGTACTGCAGTTGGAATTATAGGACAGACTCGAATCCCAATTCTTCCACTTATTGGTCACATTAACTTTGGCTAGGGAAGATTTCTTTCCTTTCTTTTATTGTGATGAATTTTATTGATGTCATTTGTCATTATTTAACTTAAATTACTTATGATATCACTAGACTTAATAAAGAAAAAAACCAAACACCTGATACTGAAAAAAATTGTCTTACATAGTTCACAGTATGTATTCTGTTCTAATATGTCCCCATATCTCCATCATAAGGCAAAGAAATTGTTCTTTTCTCCAGGAACTTCATTAAAAAATGCTGAGAGCAACTTTCTTTTAGTATTCTCTTCATTTAATTTGTTGTAATAATTAACTATTTTTCTTTTTCTTTTTCTTTTTTTTTTTAGAGCAATTAAGTAACTTGCTCAAGGTTACATGGCCAGTCATTGTGTGTGGGTGCTCATTTTCTGAGGCCGGGACTGATTCTGGGTCATCCCAACTCCGAGGCCGGCGCTCTTACTCACTGTGCCACCTAGCCGCCCCTATCTATTTTTCTTGATTTTATTTATTTTGCCCTGCATCTTTTAATACAGTTCCCATAAATACCTCATATTTGTAATTTCTTATTGCACAGTAATATTCCATTACCATAATATTATGCACAATATACATAATAATAGTATGCATAGTAATATTTTATCACATATTTTTCTATGTATATCTCCAGTGATTAGCCTTTGCTAATCACTGATTACTGTTCTGCACATACTAAGTGTTTAATAAATGCACCATTCATTTATTCACAGATCCACATCAATGTGCCTCCCTTTCTACATCCCCTTCCAAAACTAACTGGAGCCATCTTTTTTTTTTTTCATCTTAGTCAATTTCCATAGAGGGTAGTAAAACCTCAGAGATTTTTAAATGAGTATTTCTCTTACTATCAGTGATTGCGAGCATGCTTTTCTGTGGTCATTTATAGTTTGAAAATCTTTGGAAAACTGTAGTCAGAGTTGTCAAGGCTCCCACAAGGAGGATATCAATTCAGTATTTTAGCCCATTCTGTAGCTAATGGGCATTAATAGTAAGTGAAAAAAAGAAACTTTTACACCTTCTTAATTAATTATAGTAATGGAGTTGATGACTGCTATCTGAATGGGTAGGTTAAGTCTGTCTCGTCAGTTGTACAGCCATTTGTTCCATTGACATCTTTGGGAAGAACGTGCATAGAGGAATTAAGGGAGAACATGGATAAGAGCTGCTCAGGGTAAAAAGGGATTGATGGATTTCAATCTGCAACACTGGAGATTGCACCCATGTGGGTCAAGCCACAGATCCATTGATGTTTCTCAGCCAAGATGGAATCAGCGACAGAGCTGGAAATCAAGGGTCTCTGCCTTGCCTGCTTGTGTATAGTGCAGTAAATTCCATTTCTACCAGCCTGTGCAGGGCATGGATACTGAGGTTATTCAAAATTGCTGCAAACCTGAGTACTTTTAACAGTCAGGCACAAACATTTATTGAAGCTTCTGATAACTTTCCTGAATCCAGTGTGGCTGTGAGGAAGCAAAACACCACTCCCCTAAAAACAAAACAAAACAAAACAAATAAAATCCCCCCAAAAACAAAAACAAAATGAGGCTTACTTAGTGATCATTTTGGGATCATGCAGATCTGGTTATATGGGCAGATGTAGCTTTATTTCTTTCCTAGTGTCTGCGCCCTTTAGATCAATCAGCTCGTATTTCTGCTCCTGACAAACTAGAATGTTTGGCTAAGTTGACAAATTTATGTGGTAAATATAACTGCCTGGCAGGAAGCTTTCTCCGTGCTTCAGTCAATCCTTTGAAATAAATCCAGCCAGAGCCAATTGTTCAGGTGGATTCAGGAACTTGGTGACACAAATGGATAGCCTGTATGCTCCTGCTCAGTGACTTTAGGCTGTATTTGAATGTCTCAGTGGGGTGACTGACCACCATTTGATGTGACTGCAGGCTTAGATGTTTCAGGGAGAAAGATAGAGAAACTGAACTCAGATGGAGTCGCAGGACATAGTGTGTTGAAGAATGGAGGGAAAAGTTAGAAGGCAGAAAGCAAAAGTGTTGGAGCAGTCAGTCAGTCAACACTGTATTTAATGAGTTCTGGTCACTAGAGTTCTAATTCTATTGGTAGTCCACTGTAAAGAAGAACACAAATAAAAGGGTCTAATGAATCTTGTCCTCAAAGAGCTTATCATCTATTTGGGAGGAGGGAGCACAAATAATGCAGTATAAATGATTACAAAACAAACAAAAAAGGGCTAACAAAGAACAATGTATACTCTAGGCCAGTGTCTATCTGTTGTTGCTTGATCTCATCCAATTTTTCATCACCCTATTTAGGATTTTCTTGACCAAGATACTGCAGTAGTTTGTCATTTCCTTCTCTAACTCACTTTACAGATGAGGAAACTGAGGCAAACAGGTATACAACTTGCCCAAGTTCACAAGTCAGTGTCATATTTGAACTCAGAATTTTCTGACTCCAGGCCTGGCACTCTATCTACTATGCCACCTGGCTACTCAGAACTATCTACCTTCTTTATTTTCATCTCCAGTTTAGATTTTCCATCTCACCCATCAGACACCCCAACCCACTCTCAGGTAGTAAATACTTCCTGATTTATTGTGTAAATAGAACAGGAGTAATAAACTATTAATAATAATTGCCATTTATACAGCTTTAAATTGTACAAGGTAATTTACCTATATTTTCTAATTGTATCCTCTCAATAACCCAGGTAAGGTAAATATTGTTACTGACATTTTATAGATAATGAAGAAGAGATCAGAGAGTGACTTCTCCATGGTCACATAACTACTATAGCCATGTCAGAGGTGGGATTTGAACCTGGTCCCCTACTGGCTCCAAATTCTGTTTTGTTTTGTTTTTTCCCTATGCCACTATGTGATCAGAGTCAGTCAGGATGGCTGTTCATCCTATTACTTCACATTTGTGTGATACTTTCACATACGTAAGCTCATTTGATCCTCACACTAATTCCATAGAATAGAACAAGGACAAGGACATGGACATGAACATGGGCATATGATCCCAATTCTATAGCTGAAGAACCTATAAAGTGAAGAAAACTGTGAAAGTCTGACCACATCACATCCTTATTCAAAAGCTCCAGTAACTCGCTATTAAATCTGGGATAAAATCAAAAGCAAAATTTGCTCTCTGGAATTTAAAACCCTTCATAACCTGGCCCCTTCATATCTTCCTTATATTCTTACACCTTATTCCACAGCCCACCCAATTTCCACATAATCTGTGACCCAGAGACACTGGCATCCTTGCTATTACTCTTATAAGATATTCCATCAACAAATTCAGGGCACTTTCACTGGTTGTCCTCCATGACGAGTACTCTCTCCCTCCTCACCTCTGTTTCCTGACTCCACTGAATTCCTTCAAGTCTCAGCTGAAACCTTACTCTCTATAAGAAACCCTTCTCTAATCCCTTTTAATCCCTTTAATCTCTGATCCTCCCAATCCCTTCTAATACCGTACCTCTTTTGATCATCTGTAATTTATTTTGTATATATCTTATTTGTACATAGTTTTTTCATAGTCGTTTTAGTCTGAGGCAGTAAGGATGGCATAGTGGATACAGAGCTGTTTGGAGTCAGAATGACCTGAGTTCAAATATGGCCTTGGCAAATCATTTAACCTTTGTCTGTGTCAGATTTCTTTTTTTTTCTTTTTTTTTTTTTGGAGGAGGTGATGCAGGGCAATTGGGGTTATGCGACTTGCCCAAGTCACACGGTTAGTTTTGTGTTAAGTGTCTGGATCCGGATTTGAACTCAGGTCCTCCTGACTCCACGGCCAGTGCTCTATTCACTGTGCCACCCAGCATCCCACTGCCTCATTTTTATCAATTATAAAATGGGGATAATAATAGCACCTACCTCTAAGGGTTGTTGTGATGATAAAAGGAGACAATGTTTATAAAACATTTGGCACAGAAACTGGTATAGGTGATATATAAATACTATGATGATGATATATTCCCCCATTAGACTGAAAGTCCCATGAGAGCATGGAATATCTTTTGCCTTTTAAAAATGTATCTCTCTCTCTCTCTCTCTCTCTCTCTCTCTCTCTCTCTCTCTCTCTCTCTCTCTCTCTCCTTCTGTCTGTTTGTCTTTCTACCTACCTACCTAGTAGACATTTGGTAAATGTTTGTGGACATGAATTTTACAGTCCTGAATGTCTTGTTTCTATAAGTGTTCAAGCAGAGACTTGATAGCCACTTGCTGGAAAAATTGGAAAGTAGATTCATGCTTTGGGTAGGTGTTTCACTGCAACTTTATAATTCCATGAGATTGAGAAAAAGAAAATCAGTAACTTCAAGTCCTAGTGCCAGAGTCAATATTAAAAGTCAGTTTTGTTAACTTCCTCAGAAATACTGTGTTATTTCTACCAATTGGGCATCTTGGACTGCATTGGGAGTCTGGAGAAGTCTATGGATCCTTCTCAAAATAATGTTTGTTGACTATATTTATAATTGGAAGAAATACTTAATTTCATTGAGGGTTTACTGAAAATAAAGGTGTATTTTGCCACCATCACATTTTACAGATCACATTGAATTAATCTAGAGACTTCTTGAAAGTCCATCGATTTCAGTTTAAGAAAATCCTATGCTATGGTGCTTCAAGGGAAATGGAAAGAGATCTAAGAAGGTGCATGTTATGGAATACTTGAGAGGGAGGGAGTTCAGAGAGAATATGTTTCAGATGAAATGATTTATGCAAAGCCATCAAGGCAGCAATCAGTCAAACCTTGGTGAAAGAAGACAATCAAATTCTAAGCTTGCCTGGATGCTAAGTAGTAGTAATTGAAGAAACTTTAGAGACTATGTTGTCTGTAGCTAAAGAGGACTCCTTTCTACAATATAACAAGTAAGAGATCTTCCAGCCTTTGCTTTGCCTGTTTCTTGGGAAGGGTAAAACAGTAGCTACAGAAGAAGGTGATTCCATTCTTGGATAACTCTACTTCTCAGACAGTTTCCTTACAGTGAACCAAAATCAATCTCTTAACAACTTTTGCCTTATTTTTCCTAGTTCTGACCTCTATCAGGCAAGTTGTCTAACTGCTTTCCTATATGACAGACTTTCAAGAACTTAAAGTTTCAAAGTACCTGTTCCCCTCTTCTCTAGGTTAAATATCCTTATATTCTTCTATTGATCCTTATGTAGTAAGACTTTGAGACCCCCTCACCAGTCAAGTTGCTCTTCTCTGGATATTTTCAAGTGTATTGATATTTCTCCCTAAAATATGGTGCTTAGCCCTGGACACAATACCTTAGATGAGGTCTGACCAAGTCAAAGCAGAGCAGGTTTTATCATTTTCCTTGTCCTGGACATTGGACCTCTCTTAAAAAGCAGATGAGGAATAATGGGAATCTCTTTTCTGACTACCATATTACATTGATGACTCATTGTCCTTGCATTGAAATATTAAATATATTTTAAAAACAAAGAAATATTTAAATGACAAATATTGATTGTAATCTTCCAAAGAAAATAATTAGTAGGAGATATAAGTTGCTTTCAAATATTTGAATAGTCATTAAAGAATGAGCCATTTTGTATGACTGCAATTCAGTTCAATTCAACAAGTATTAAGTGCCTAGTATTATGAATAACGTTATATCAGACCTGAGAATACAAAGAAAAAAACAAAAATCAAAAACAATAAAAAGTAATCTCTATCCTTAAGGAATTTACATTCCACTGGCAACTTAAGTATATACAGATACACAGTATAAAATATATTATGAGTAATTTAAAAAACTATAAAATTATTTGGGAGCTATGTAAAATATTGAATTTTAAATAGGGACAGGGTGCGTATTAGGCCTTATACAGGAAATAGTAATTGAACTGTGCCTTGAAGTGAACTATAAAATTTTAAGAATTGGAAGTTAGAAAACAGAACCTTCCAAGCACAGAGTATGTTCCATGCATAGCTATAAATGTGGGAGAGCGAATTTCATGAATGGATAAAAGAAAGAACAATTTGACTAAGAGTATGTTTAAAAGTGTAATGTGAAATAAGAATGTAAAGAGATTGGATCCAGACTGATATCATTAGGATGTAGAATAAGGAACAATGGGCATAAATTTCAGAGAAGCAGTCTTGGTTTAATATTAAGAAAGAACTTTCTAACAATTAGAATTCTTAAATAACATAATGAGACACCTTGTAGATTGGTGAGTCCTGGCACACTAAAAGTGTTCAAGCAAAATTTTGGTGAGAACTTGATGGAAAGGAGGTTATTCTAAACAGTGGGATGTTTAGATGACCTCAAAAGTCCCCTCCAAATGCACAATTCAACATTACTGAATTGAGCATTTGGGTAGAGAAGAAATATTTCTAAAATCCCCCTTGCTGCTCCCAAACCATTAAACCTAGTGGTTTCCAATGAGGAAGAGGTGCTAACTATAATGAAACTAGAAAGTAAAATCTATGAGTTTCATTATAGCTGGCTTGTAGGATTCCTAGACAAACACATTCTTATGGAAAGCTTTGCTACAGACGGCACTCTAGAGGGATTCAATAAATTTGCTCCCAGAATTACACTGCAAACCACTTAGAGGGCAACGTGAAAGCACTTATCTCATTATGGTACATATTTATGCAGTTTTCAACTTCTGGCTTGAGGCTTCAAGAGCATTCTCAGGATCTCTGGACTACTGGGCTACCTCCTGTCTTTCTGTCGTTTGATTAACAAACTACAGAGATGTCAAAACTCAAATGTATAAAAATAAAACAAAGCACCAAATGGAATGGAATGTATTAATAAGAAATAATTTCCAGGACACTTCAACAAGACCACCAAGTTCTAAGAAATCATATTTTTATTTTTACCACTAATTCAACTGATTCCTCCCCTGAGCATTTATGGAGAGGTACCCTTCTCTATTTATCTCACATACTTTTGTTCTCTTCTACTTTCTTTCTCTTTCTTACCTTCCCTCATTTTTCTTCTCCCCCTTCCTATCCTTTCCACTATCCCTGCCCTAGAGGTACCTACCATGCTTAACCTTTATGTGGTACTTTTAAATGAACCGAGCACTGTCCCATAGACTTTTTCTCATTGTATTTTCATGAAAACATCGGGGATCTGGCAGATAGCATTTGTTATCTCTACCTTACACATCAAAAGACTGGGACATAGAGAGAATAATGGACTTTGCCCAAAGCCACAGAAGTAAGTCACAGAGCCAAAGCAGGGGTTCAGGTTTTCAAACTCCTCATATAATGCTTTTTCCCTTCTAGAGAAAATATGTTGACTCCCTTACTGATCAAGAAGGAATGTTGTACAAAGTACGGCAATGTGTACTGCAATACTTTGCACTGAGTAGGTAGGTACAAAATATTTGTTAATTTGGCTTCATTTGAATTGTCATGAACTAATTGTATGACTGGCCAAATCTTTTAAGTTTCTCTCTATGTCAACATTTTCTTATCTGTAAAGTCTTGGTCTATGTTTCCTTCCTTCTCTAAAGTGTCTCTGAGTTTATGCCTTTTCTACATAAAATAAATCATTGTACTCTAAGTAGAAGACTGGATTTGGGGTCCAAAATGAGAAAGTAGTCCTAAGATTAATATATCTGTTTTCTATGAGTTGCTTTATTGGGCTGATGCACTGGACACAGAGTAAGCCTCTTTGTCAAAAGGATCCAATCAGGAGCCTTCAGTGTCTTGCTTGCTCCCAGATGCCTTTGCTGATATTTGATAACTGAACTTCCTAAGCTGTGTACCCCAAACTAGCCTAAACCAGTCTTATGGTTAACTGTTCCAGCAAAATATCCTGCTTTTGGGGGCAGCTCCATGGCACAGTGAGTAGAGCGTCAGCCCTGGAGTTAGAAGGACCTGAGCTTAGATCCGGCCTCAGACACTTAACACACACACAATCAAAAACCTACCCGTGTGACCTTGGGCAAGTTACTTAATCCCAATTGCCCTCCAAAAAGAAAAAAAAACATATATATATATATATATATATATATATATATATATATATATATATATATATATCCTGCTTTTGTGTCCCACCTGTTCCCGAGAAGGATTGCCCATTCTTTACCTTAACCCCTCCCTAAAACTCTCCTTTTTGATTTTCAAACATAAATTACCTCTGCCTCTCCTAGGTTCTGGACTCCTCTGTACTTTTACTGAGGTGCCTCTGTACTAGTGTCTGATTTTCTTCCTAATAAAACATTTTTGCTTTCACTTCACCTTGGATTCCTCTGCATTTTAGGGTGGGCTTTGCCTGGTTGACAAGAAGAACTGAGTTCAAATTCCACTTTGCACATTTACTTGTTCTGTGATCCTAGGCAAGTCACTCTATGTCTCTTTGTCTTAGTTTCCTCATCTGTAAAATCCTAACCTCTGGGATTCCTTCCAGCTCTAAATCTATGAGCTGATGAGGCATAAAAGCATTCTTGTCAGAGGAAAAAAATGAGCAAAAGTATGAGTACACTATATTTGGGGTACAATGAAGACTGGAAGAAACTGGTGGTGGGTATTTGGAAGTAGAAGAAGATAAAAGTTGGAAATATTAGATAGAAAAAAGACTGAGAGTCTGAGAGTCTTAGGCTCAGAGAGTTTAAACATGTTCTTATTTTTGAATGAGATCTACCATAGATTCTTTTGAGAAACATGTTAAATTTTCCTTTGTGGAAATTCATCTGGATTTGGAGATTCATTTTTGTATTACCATTAGATTTTTAAGGACTGTGTATCCTTGCTCAGGTGAGGTAATATGCTAATGGAGAAGCCCCACACAGTGCTATTCCAATCCTGGGCAAAGGGTCTTGGCATTCTTCATTTCCTTTCAAATAACCAAAGGCAGATTCCAGTTTTTATCATTCAGCAGGAGAAGCCATCTGGCTTTTTTTACTTTTCTTTTTTCCCCTATATCTAATTATTGAGGCCTATCACACAATAAAGTAGTTACTTTCCATCACTTCCTCTTCCAGTATGACCTTACAAGGTGTTTACATGAAGATAGATGAAGAACCTTACTTAAGCCTCCTTTCAGTAAGGTCAGCACCACTCTGAAAATCTTGATCTGAAAATCCTTGCTGGATTAGAAAATTGCTTTTGTCTTTAATGCCATTCCACTCCTCACATTCTTCATCATTATAATAAGTGTAGTTTTTTTTTACATGTTTTGATGGTCAATTATAGCTCTCAGGACATTTCTTGATGACTTGCTTGTGAATACAAATCTTGCAGTATTTAGAAGACTTCCATGATTTCTCACCAAAATGGCACAAGGGACTTCTGGGTAGAAGGCATTGGGCCTCACTTAATTTCTCTTTTACAAATTAGAGATGTTTTATTGCACATGTCATATTCCTTGAAAGTGTTTTATCCAAGGTTGCTTTAGTATACCTAGCAAAAATGAAATACAGCCAAAACCCTGGAGCCTGGCATTTCTGATATCCCTCAATACAAATCCCCAATCTAGTAATAAACACAGGCAGGCTGACTGCTAGCTAGGGTTGTTATTTACTGATATTGATGTTTGTTTGTTGGGGTGGGGGGAAATTGTTTTTTCTGCCTCACTAGCTTTTCACAAACAATGGTGATTTCTAGGGATAAATCACAGGCCTTCCATTCATTCCTAGAGCTTAGGAGAACTATCAAAGACAGTAAAAATAACAGAGTAGAAAGAGATCACCTGATACCACATAAATTATCTCTTTGTTAACTGGAAGTTTTGACTCCAGTGGATAGTGCTAGAGGGCAGAGCTTTTCTTATGTCAATACTATGAGTATCAGTATTAATAAGAACAATCCCTTATGCAGTATGGTAAAAAAAAAAACAGCAAAAAACAAAACAAACAAAAAAACCTTTGGGGTCATATATTTTCATCATCAGGGGTTGGACAAGTAATTTCTTTGCCTTAAAACATACCTAACAGATTTACCTTTCTACAAACATCACCTAGCTGATGCTCTACACATACACATATACACATACAACAAAAACAGTCCCTGCCCTGAAAGAGCTCACAATCAAATGGGTGAGATAAAAAGCGAACAAACTAAATATGTGTATGTGTATGTGCATATACGCATATGTGCATCTATCTGTATATATATGTACACAGTGTGTCCACACACATGTATGTGCATACATAGTCACACATGCACATACGTGCGTGTACATTTACACACATATACACGTATGCATGCATACATATACATATTGACAAAAACAGTCCCTTCCCTTAAAAACCTCTTAATCAAATGGGGGAGACAACAAGCAAACAAGATATATACAGACTCAATAGGAAATAATCAACAGAGGAAGGCACTGGAGTTAAAGGGAGGGGAGGTCAGGAATAAATAACTTCTTCTAAAAGGCAGGATTTTAGCTGGGACTTGAAGACAGTCTAGTAAAGCAGACAAACATACAAAAACACCACAATATAAAAAGTGGAATTTCAAAAATTTTCCACCATTCTAATACCTAAGCTTTTAGCCATAATTCTCACATATGCATTTAACAATAGTCTCTTATTTTCTTAGTTTCCATAACCTTATCACATCCTTAGTTCAGCACTGTGAAATGAAGATTAAGACAACTAAGTTTTCCCCTCCAAGTCACCACCAAATCTTTCCCCTAATAATGAGGAACATGTGAATAGCACACTAGAATAAAACGATGATCTCCCCTGCCTCTTCTCCTATTGCTGCTAAAGGAACTCTGTTTCTCTTGAAAGCCTGATTTTCCTCTTTGATTTCATACTGGAAATTAGGTTTATTCATAACTTTCCCTTCACACTGAATTATTATTTCTAATACTATGACTTTACATAAACTCTTCTGGGACATTTAAAATATTTTACACCTGTACAATTTCCTGGGAATAAAAAAATACATGCTTTCAATGCCTACTATGTTGAGATGTCCTTTATTTCTCTTTATTTTCATCAAGGTTACCTTTACCCTTTAAATGTTTTCCCCATATTTTATTGTATTATTTTTCATTAAGTAACCATTCATATATGTTTTTCCTATAAATATCCTTCATGGGTATGGCTTTGATTTGATTCACTTTTTGACCATCATCTTTCCCAATTAAAAACTCATCTAATCTTGAAACAGTATAATTTGGTATACATTTCTGGATTTTTCTAGTTACTCTGACCTTCCTTGAGTACAAGCAACTAGAACTTCATGTAGTTAAATATAGAAGCATCATAACTTTCTAAAAAGTACCAATACCCATGGCCCCACAACTTCTAACTTAAAGTCCCACAATCCCCAACAAAAGCACACTTGGAATAGAGGAAATGGTTAGAAAGGTGTTATCTGAGACAGGTATCATTGCTTTTTAACATGGTTCATCTCCACACAGTCTCCTTCTGGTGTTCTCTCTACCCCTAGCCTCAGGTGATTCAGCAATATGGCCTGCCATACATGATTTTCCTTGAGAACACCACAAGGAGATGTAAAGACACACAAACTTTATCTGTTTGTTAACTAGAAGCTTTGACTTCCCATCTAGTAAATATTTTTAGGGAGCAAAACTTTTGTAATACTAATAATATTAGTCTTAGTAGTAATGACTCATAATACAATGTGAGGAAATTGACTGATGAATTCAGGCCCTAGAGCTGCAATGTTCCACCATGAAGAGTTATCTACGCTTCTCTAGTTCTGGCTCTTCACAAGACATATAGTTTTGTAAAAGTGATAAAATGGACCAACCTAACAAACTAATCCAAAATTTCTTTTTAGCTCTCTATATACCTGTTGTTCACAGGGAGACCCAAAATGGAAAAAGAGGCTAAGGAAGCAGTGAAACATATTGTTTGGAGCTTCTCCTTTGCTCCTCACAAGTCAATTGCCCTGGATTCCTTCCTGCCATAATAGTATATTCTTTGGTTTCTAATAAAATTATTTATAATGCTTCATATTTCCTTAGCCTTCCTGACTACTGCTGCACAAGCATACAAATACACTGGGCTTATGTCTTCAGGGAACAATCAACAGTGACACAAGTAGCCCTTTCACAGATCTCAACTGATAGTTAAGGACTTAATTTTATCAGCCCAGTTCATATTATATCTCCCTAGAGACACTGTCTCACAGTTGACCACATTGAATCTCATCTATCACTTTTCTGCCTACTCACCAAGGATTTAAAAAAAAAAACAAAACTTCACCTATACCCTCAGTATTTTATCAATTGGAAAACCTTAGTGCAATCTGAAAATTTGAAAGTTTCACTGTGGCCTCCATCCTCCAGCTCATTTAGTAGATTATTAGACATGAATGGTCTCAATATCGATCCATGGGATAGCTGAACATTCACAATTATTGATCCCAAAGAGTGCCCGGTTAACCTTATCAATTATTTACTGAATTTACATCAGCTTTCATTTCATTCACATATTCATGAATAATAAACATTGCCTCAGTCATGTGGTAACTCTGTTTTGGTGGTGATTAAGTTCTTGGCTCTTAATAGCTTTTTAACATGGTATTTGTGCAGCTATGATGGCCTGGGTCACATTGTTTGAATGCCAAATGTATGCTTTCCTAAAAGACAGTTTTATGGAGAACTCACACAGGGCAAGTGTTCACACAGTGGTCAGAAGAAGCGATACAAGGACACTCTCAAGGTGTCTCTGAAGAACTTTGGAATTGATCGTATGGGTGGTTGGTTGGACGGGACTCACATATTTGTTGAGGGACTCATATTTTAGGGTCAGATATTCAAAACTGAAAAAAAGATATTAGAAGGAATATAATCCTACTTATTCATTTTACAGGTTAGATACTGAGGTTTAGATAGGTTAAGTGTCTCCCATAAGATTACACAGGTTGTTAAGTGGCAGAGGTGAGATTTAAAGCTGGGTCTTCTGACTAAAGGCAATGGTCTTTCCACTGTAGTGTGATATCCCTTCTCATTTGGAGAAAGGGCTCCCCCTACCAGTACAGAGTGTAACCCACTCACAGTTTCACCTTCTGCCTAGGATTGACAAAAAAGTCTGGACTCTTTCCTTTGGTTCTATGTTTAGCTTATGAATAGCAGTGCAACAATTAGGTTTTCCATTTGTTGTCCATGATTCTGAGGACTGTAGTAATTTGGCTGTTTTGTCATATGTGATATTTTATAAACTCCTGTCATATATCTGCCACAGGAAATTAATAGGCTTTTGTAGCAGGAAGCAGTTTGGGGACATTGAACAAGTTTATCAGCTTCCCAATGTTATACAGTCTGGTTTCTTCCTTAGAGTCAATTCTGGGTCCAGCTTATTATCCATTCGCAAACAAAGGCTCTAGAAACCTCACCTTCATGCTTTATAGCACCAGTTCTATTAGTGTAAATATGAGGAGGAGAAGGAAGAAAATTGCCAGATCAAAAGTTCCATGCCATCTAGGGTAGATGCTGAAAACTGTGATATTCTCCACACCCCCAAACAGGGATGCTATAAAGGAGGAAACTGACATACCAGAATTATCCCAAGAGAGGGCTATTACCCACAAGGTAGATGGCAATGTTCTGTTTCTGTTCTTTTAGAACAAATTTGTGTAAAATGAGATGCAGAGGGGAAAATGAGGATATTCCTCCCATGCTGTATGGACTCAGGGAAGTTTTATTTTCTTTCCAAATTCAAAAAAAGAGTGGGTCCCTCTGCTCACCCTACCTTTCTGCATACATCTACATAATGGCTCAGTGTCTATTATATCCCAGAGGTAATTTGCAAGGCAAATTATCATTCTAGGGGAGGAGTTTAGATTTTTTTGTACACCCCCTCCCCCCTCCAGTTCCTTTAAAATGTACACACAAAACAGGTCATTTGAAATTTCTTTTGTTTTCATGCACTGTAAATTAGTGATAAAGTGTTATTACTGAGCAAGCAGCAGTCAAACTCACTAACTGCATTTTGAACGTCAGGAAAAACATACCAAGGGAAAATTGAATTATATAATTTAATCACTTGACTAATTATTTTCTGTTCTGGTCCTTTAAAGAAGAGGTAGATGTAAGCTCACAGTGATTTCATTTTTCTTAGCAGGAGGGAACCATTGCACTGTGATTAAAATTACATCACGGTAGTTTTCCATAGAATGGGTAATGGGTCTGAACTGCATGGGAAAAGCATCAGTAACACCCATTAACTAGTGGTAAAATCCCCTTTTAATTGGTTAGGCGGATTTCAAAGAAAATCATATCACAAGTTGCAATAGTGCTCACCCCATTTACTGTCACTTTAGTGCCCATGTCACGAGGTTTTCCCTTGGCACTTCAGGACATTGGCACCAAATGTGTAGATTTCAGTTGGAACCACTGGGGTACATAGCATTTGCAAAGGATGGGCTATGAGGTTAAGCTGCTATAGAGGTGCAACCTAGATATTTCAGTTTTTATTTATACATGATACTTCTCTTGTCTATTTGCTAAACAATAGTACTAAGCATTTTTGTCTCCCTCTATTTTGTCTTCTTGGCTCTATTTCTATTGCTTGCTTCTAAAAGGGTGGGGGTAGGGGTAGAAGCCTTCATAAATATTTAAATTGGAATTTAATAACAGTTTTCATTTCTTAATTACAGTATATTTAACATTTAATGAATAATATCAGCATCTCTGAAGAACAAGGGAATCATGTAGAAAGCAAAAGAAGTTTTATAGCCAAAATAAGTTTGTACAATGGCCTGAAGAAGAAGGAAGAGGAGGAGAAGGAAAAGAAAGAATGGCAAGACTATGAGAGGGGTAGTTTTGTTGAGGGGGATATAGAAGAGGGAAAGAAAAGACAGGAAAGGTAAGAGAGAAGAGGAGAGGAGAGGGGAGGAGAGGAGAGGAGAGGAGAGGAGAGGAGAGGAGAGGAGAGGAGAGGAGAGGAGAGGAGAGGAGAGGAGAGGAGAGGAGAGGGAATCAAGTTTAATCTATAATCTATAACTATATAATCTATAATCTATAACTATAATCCTCTGAGGAGAGGATTTAGAATTCAGAAGGGAGATCCTGTACAGTTATAGAGTATGGATATATTGGCCCTAATGACTGAAGGGTAGGTATTTCTATGCTGAAGCCAAGCCTCATGGGTCTACCTGAAGACACTGGAACGTTACTCCTTTTTGCACCTTCCAAATGGTTAATAAATGTATGCCTTGGGGTTGTGCCACTGCACCCACATTAGAATCCAATGATTCCAAAGTTTGCAATGGACTCCTAAGTTTGAATCTAGCCTGAGTTCAAGTCCAATCTCAATCATTTACCTGTGTGACCAGACACTTAACCTATGCTAATGTCCATTTCCTCATCTATAAAACTGGCATAATAATAGCACCTACCTGCCAAAGTTGTTGGGGGGATTGAATGAGATAATAATTACAAATTGCTTAGTTTAGCATCTGGCACATATAAATGTCAGTTCTCCTTATCATCATTAACAATAAATTTCTTTTAACACATATCTCTCCCTCTAGTATATCTTCCATCTAATTCCTGTTGTGCAGAAATTGCCAGATTAATCACCTTAAAGGACCATTTTGGTTGTATACTGCTCAAGAGCCCCCTTGCCTGTTTGACTCAGTGAATACAACTGTCCTACAAATAGTTGACATATGTGAATTTTCCAGATGGCTCATGCATTATAATGGCAAAGTCGTACTTTGCTCTTTGTTTCAGTCCTTATAATGGCAAGCAAAGCAGTATTTTAGCTCCTTGTTTCAGTTATTCAGGTACCTTTGAGCCTCAACTGTGATTAGATCAAGTCTTTGTTGGAAACAGTATATATTGTCTTGCCCTTAATAAGCCTAAGGTAGTTTGGGGACCTTCCCTATCCTTAATAGGCCTAATGTCATCACATGGAGCCCATTGTGGGAAGAATTTGCTGAAAGAACTGAACAAGGAGGATGCAACAGGAAGGGTGGAACAGGAAGGAGCAGAGCAGATAAAAACTCAAGCAAGAGCTAGGACCAAGAAGAAATGAAATTGAGAATGCTTGTGATTTCAGTACTCTGTAGCACTCTGTCTATTGGTCTGTCAGACAAAAGCCTTGTCTGTTGTTTTTAGATAGAAGTTCCAAAAAATTACTTTACTGCTGATCCAGAAGCCCTGAAAGAGGACTTTACTGCTAATCCAGAAGCCCTGTGAGAGGATTTTACTGCTGTTTACAGAGGTCCTGAAAGAGGATTTTTACTGCTGTTTATAGAAGCTTTGAAGGAGGACTTTACTGCTGTTTACAGAAGCCCTCAAACTTTACTGCTGATGTGTGTTTGATTTCTCAGACAGAAACCTTGTCTGTTGGTTTGTGTTACTTTGTCAGACAGAAAGTGAATTGAGATGATAGTGCCAACCATGTGTGTGAATATTGTTGTAACTCTGCTAAGCTTAACGTGTGTAAATATTGTTGTCACTCTGTTAAACTTTGTCTTCCCAGAAAGAGAAATTGCAAAGGGCTTGGAGTGAACTAGTCATTGTGAGATATAGTCATGAGCTGTGATAGGAAAGCTTTCTACCTGTGAATCCAGGAAACAGTTGGGAGCCTAAAAGAAGAGCCATGGGGTTTGGAAGTCTGGCCTCAAGTGAAGATGAAAAAGGATCTTTACTTGAGTATTCAGTGCTGACTAATGAGATTACTTGTGACCTAGGGGTGGATAGCTTTTGTACTTTCCATTACCTCTTAAGGATAATTGACTTAAGAATGATTGGAAGTCAGCCTCTATTTAAGGATGAAAGGAGATTTCACTTGGATACCCAATACTAATTAATGAGATTGTGACTTACTGAATATCTTTTGTTTAAGACTACCTTAGTAATAAGTTTTTAAATAAGTTAAATTGTTGTGAATGTTTTGCTTTACTTTATTTCTGAATAGAGAGTTCACTATACTATGTGATTAGATCCTTAAAGTTATTCATAGCAGCAGTCCTCAGGAGAGTTGCTCCTGCTTGGTTTTACATGGATCTTCAAAAGGGACAGTAAGATGGAGGGGACTACCAAAAATAAGAGGAAAGAGGAAAAGGTAAACCCAACAGATTATAAGGAAGGAGTAATCAGGGGGAAAAAATGTTTGACTTTACAGTTGCATTAAAAATGTGTCAGGAGAAATATGGAGAAGACATGGGAATCACAGGGGAGGGAGAGAAGAGGTCACAAGTATAACAGATATAATTAGCAGAATTTATTGGATTCTGTTTATTATCTGAAAGAATAATATTCCCAGGTAAATTTAAGGATACCATGTTGCCAGTAGGATTCCCTGACATAAGCTCAAGGGTAATGCATTACAGCTGTCTGTGTTAGTGACAGAGCAACTGAGTGCTATCTCCATATTACTAGGCCAAAGCAACTTTTGGACCAAATAGGTAGGGGAAGGGAGGGGTATTCACTTCTTCATTGTTTAAAGCAGGACTGAACATACTGGAATGTGTTGTGAAGATGGAAGAAGGAGAGGGTTCTAACAGAATTTTAGATGATGTGGTGTGTTTGTGTGTGTGTGTGTGTGTGTGTGTGTACTGGTCACTACAGGATGTCAACTGAGGGAAAGAGAAATATAGGATATATTTATATGTCTCTAATAACTCAAAAATCATATGATTTTATGATTTCACTTTCTCTGTTAGTGGACCAAACAGTGCATCCTGTTGAATTCAAAGGGTTTTCTTTCCACAGACATCTATGGTTCCATTCTCCTTTAATTTGAAAGTAGGAAAGGTATGACAAACAAGTATATGTACACAAAGAAGAAAGTTTAAAAAAGCCATCCCCTAATTGGTACTTTGCACAGCTTTGCATTTTGTTTTAGCTGATGAAACAATCTCCTCCAATCCCCACTACCCACCCAAATAACTATTAACTCAAAATCTTACCAAAATCTAACACTTTAAATATGATGGCACTTCTAGCAATCGCAAAATATTGCCTTCTTTAGAGTAAACAAAATTTTTTCTATTTTGTATTTATTTATTTTGGTATAGAGATTCAAAGTGGTTTTTGTGCCAGCTCCATTCTCAGATATTTGTCAAGTAAGAAAGTCTTAGACAAATTCACACATGCTAATGTGTTAACAACTGATTAAAACCTAATGGGTTACCTTTTCAGTCTTATTTACATTTTATACCTGGATGGCTCAACTTTAAGGAGTGAATGATGTTGAAATTTTAGACACTGTGATAAAGGGTAGTGGAGATAGATAGACAGATAGACAGATAGATATATATTACAAATATATATCACATATCAATATTTAGATCTATCTAATCTCAGATTTTGTATATCCATATGCTTGTCTACACAGATATATGTGGGCAAAGGGACTTTCTTGGTAACATCAAATGACCACATGTTGCTTACTATGTTCATGCTCCTCCGAGACAAGTCTAACTTTTAAAATTCAATATTCATCCCACAGTCAAGTTTTACTTTGAGAAAAAAAAAAACCAACTTTCCTTCCTCTCAGCTGAGCATACTCAGTGTAATACCTCAAAATCCCCAAACTGCCTAGTCCATTTCCATGCACTACATTACCTGGGGATGGAAACATTGAATAAGAATAGAATGCTTTATAAAATGCTTTTTGCCACACCTCCAGAACTTTTGGTCAGTTGAAATACAAATATGCAGAAGGCAGATTGAGGATGCCTACAAAAGATTTAAATTCTGCCTCTGCCACTTCTGAGAAGTTTGGTAAGTCACTTCCTTTCTCTGAAATTACTTTTTTTTTGTCAGTAAAATGAGTGGGTTAAATATGATGAGCTCTAAAATCTCTTTGAGTCTTAAATCTATGATTTGAAGGTAAAGGATTCCACCTGCAGACCTTAAAATGCAGGCTATAAAAATTGAAAGTAGGGATACCCACTTTCAATAGTCAACTCCAGTATTTAGTTAAAATATACACGCTGCCACAGCCAACACAGTGTTATTTAAAAGCTTATCAGCTAGATAAATTTCTTCCAGGCCATAATGACTTCTACATATATGAATTAGAGAATCAAGACAATAAATAAGACACAGCCAAACTTTTTTCCAGTCCTCACTAAACTTTGGATTGCATAGATACTGCTATTATTTAATATGTATTTCAAAAATTAAAATTGAACTTTAAAATTTACTGAATCTGTAAAACCATATGAACTAGGCATAAAGGATACAAAGATCAAAAGGACAGTTGAGGTGATCTAGCCCAATCCCCCTCATATTGTATATGAGGAAACTAAGATCCTGAGAGTATAAATGATATGTCCAAAATCACACAGGAAGTAACAGAGCCAAGATTTGAAGCTAGTTATCTTGACTTCAAATTCAATGTTCTATCACTGGCATGTCAACATACAAATTTATGGGGTTTACAGAAATTGAATCAAAATTAAAAAGCAGAATAACATATTATACCTAATAATGGCCCACCATCATGAACTAAATTGTATGTAATTTAAACATATTTACTGGCTAAATAATAAGTGCATTCATCTACTTCATGCATTATGAGTATAAAGAGACAGAAAACATCAGTTGATCAACCAACAAATATTTGATAGATACTTATTAAGCAGAAATTACTGTGCTATCCTAGGTAGTTACAAAGAAATGTAAGTTTTAGTCCATGAAATACATCCTGAAAGCTTAGAATCCAGTTGAAGAACTACAGAAAGTATTATAAGTTAATAGCAAATACAGAAGTTAACAAATATCACAAAATAGCATTATAAGATACTATAGGAGTTTTAAGGTTATAGCTCAAAGGACCTTTGAATCCCATCTATTTCAGCTTCCTCATTTTACAGATCAGGAAACAAAAACCCAGGGATAAAGTTGTTTTCCTAGAGCCATATAAGTGAGTAACAGGCAGAGTTCAGATGTCATAAGTCAGGATAGATAGAAAGACAAATGATAGATTAAATATTTACAATGTGCCAGGCATTATGTTAAATGCTGAGAATAAACATAAATAAGTATTCACTTAATGCCCTCAAGGAAAATATTTTCGAGTAGGAGAACATAATACATAAATGGGTGTTAGGGGATAGCAACTTGGTCTCTGTATGATAGAGAAGCAAGATCAATGCTTGGAAAAACCTGTCTACCTGAATCCACAGTAGTATCAGGGGCATGGTCCAAGTTTTTAATGGTGAAGGGGTAGGAATGAAGGCCAGAGAGGAAGTGTACTGTGTTCTGGAGACTCCTGAGATATGAAATGAAGGCCTGGGTCTGGGCAAGATACAACAAAAAACAAACTTTTAGAGCCCTGGGTTGTTAGAGTGGAGAAAAAAATTCTAGTAATGATAAATCAATTTCTGCCCTATTGGTATATGTAAGAAAATGACAAATGGAAACAATGAGGACTGTGAGTTGTGAAATGGGAATTATAACAGTGGGTTAGAGGACATTAATCTGGCTGGGTGGCATGATGGCTAATGGGCTGGTCAGAGGGAGAATTTAAATCCTACCTCAGACAATTAATAGCTATTTGACCCAGAGCAAATCACTTAACTTCCCAGCACCTAATTCTCCTTATCAAAAAAGAGGGGGTTACGGGGCAGAGCCAAGATGGCACAAATGGCATGGGCTCTGGCTCCAACCATTTCTAATACCTGTAAAAAAGTGACTCTAAACAAATTTTAGAGCTACAGAACCCACAAAGTGACACAGAGAAACAAATCTCCCACTGAAGGCACCTTGGCAGGCCAACAGGAAAGGTCTATTGCAGAACTCTGGGAACTGATCTCAGTCCCCTGTGAGCTGTGGTTCAGGCCCCAGGGTGGCCCAGACTGCCAGAGCAGACTTCAGGAGAGTGAATCACCAGCAGCTGTGATGGTTTCCAGACTTCTCAACCCATAAATGTTAAAGAGAAAATAAAAGGTCAGTGGGGAACTCTGTTGGAAGGGTGAAGGAAGAATGTGGTCCAGCCCCTGCCCTTGGGGTGAGAAGTGGCAGAGGTGCAGTGGCTGCAGCTGTTGCCCCATGGCTACTTCCAGAACTCTTGGCCTGCAGATTGTAGGGGGACCACAGGACCATTCAGAAGGTTATCACTCTTGCTTTAACTTGCTTGGGTCTGGATCAGTGTCTTGGATGGTGGTCCTGGGGTGGGCAGCCAGTGTGCCAGAGCTTGTGGGGTTTGTAGAAAGGGAGTCCTCCTAATAGCTCCAGTAACTGCAAAACCAGCAATTTGGGACAAAGCTCTCTCCTTCCTGGAAGCAGAGTTCTATTGTGGCAAAGAGCTCAAAAGTCAAGTAATGGGCAAGATGAGCAAGCAGAGGAAGTGCAATCAAACCTTAGATTCCTTTTTGGGGGACAAAAAGGATCAAAGCATGAAACTGGAGGAGGGCAATGAAGCCAGAACTCCTGTATCAAAAACTTCCCGGAAAATTAAGAATTGATCACAAGCCATGAAGGAACTCAATAAGGATTTTGAAAACCAAGTAAGAGAGGTGGAGAAAAAATTGGGAAGAGAAATGAGAATGATGCAAGAAAATCATGAAAATGAGTAAACAAACTCAAATGGCCAAAGAGGCCCAAAAAGCTAATGAGGAGAAGAATGCCTTAAAAAGCCAAATTTGCCAAATGGAAAAAGAATTTCAAAAACTCATTGAAGATAATAATTCCTTGAAAATTAGATCAGAGCAAATAGAAGCTAATGACTTTATGAGAAATCAAGATATTATAAAAAAGATCCAAACAAATGAAAAAATGGAAGGCAATGTGAAATATCTCATTGGAAAAACCACTGACATGGAAAATAGATCTAGGAGAAATAATTGTAAAATTATTGGACTATCTGAAAGCCATGATTAAAAAAAGAGCCTAGACACTATCTTTCAAGAAATTATTAAGCAAATTTGTTCTCATATTCTAGAACCAGAAGGCAAAATAGAAACTGAAAGAATTTACCAATTGCCTCTTGAAAAAAAGAGTGGGTTAGATTGTGTGGCATCTATGGTCTTGTACAGCTCTGAATATAAGATCCTAGGATCCTGAGACACAATGGGAAAAGCACTATAAAAGTGTTAGAGAAATGTTTGCAAAAGGTTTTCTCTCCTTTTCATCAGATCTCTCTCAAAGTGTTATATATCTCAACATACAAGGGGAAATAGACATATTATGCAGCAAGAGTAAGTTGTTGATTTACACCTTACTTTTAGGATTCCTGTTTCTTCTTTCTTCCAATAAGATGGTTTTTTTCTCAATATTTTAGTGAATTATCACTCATTTCCTATGAGCAAGCCGCATGTCCAAGAATCTTCTGTATTAAGCTTGCTTCTCTTTTCTCTTGGCATTATTTCATGATGAGCTTATCAGCTACTGGGAGTTCAATTACTCTTTCTACACAGATGGCTCTTATCTGTATATCCATCTCCCTTCCCTGAACTCCCATCCTATATCTTCATATGTCTACTGGATAGATTCATTTAGATCTCGACAGCATCTCAAGCTCAACATAGCTAATATGGAACTCATTTCTTTCACTTCTCTTCACTCTGATGGCCCCCTCCCCCAAAAAAACCCCCAAAATAAACACCCATCTCTCCTCTAAAATTCTTATTTTTGATGACCACACATTAAGTCATAGTGATCTTAAAATCTAGGAATCTATCTTATTGTTTTCTCTTTTACTCAACCCCCATATACAATCATTTGCAAAGTCATGCTGAGTCTTCTCCACATTTCTCACCCCCTTCTCTTTTGGAGCTCCCACCATAGTGCAGACTCAGGTTATGACTTATCTAAATTACTGAAATAGTTTCCCATTTGAATTGGCATTCCTGCCTCCAGTCCTACCCACCTTCTAAATAATCTTCCTAAAATAAGATTCCTAAAGCACAAATCTAGCCATATGACTCTTGTATTCTAAAACCTTTGGTGGATCCCTCCTTATTTCCTATAGTATTGACAATTCATTCAGTATAGAATGAGAACTTCTCAACATGACTGTTATACTGGATATAATCTGGCTCTC
This sequence comes from Gymnobelideus leadbeateri, assembly GCA_011680675.1. NCBI lineage: Eukaryota > Metazoa > Chordata > Mammalia > Diprotodontia > Petauridae > Gymnobelideus > Gymnobelideus leadbeateri. Next base: position 289,344 of record WOXC01004664.1, on the reverse strand, counting down.
ATCTACATTTTCAGGCTTAATTCATTCTATTTCCCTTCAGATACTTTTAATTTCTAGCCAAACTGGACTGTTTGCCATTCCCAGAACAAAGGAACTGACAAATAATAAGCACTTAATAAATATTTGTTGACTTTTTAACTTGATCCAGCATTCTATAATCTTGCTCCACATCTTTACACAGTCTATCTCCCTATGCCAGGGAAATGTTTTTCTCCCTTCTGTCCTTTAGAATCCTTAGCTCCCTTCAAGTCTTAGCTCAGGTACCACTTTCTTATGCAACTACTTCCCAGTACTTAGTGCTATCAACTCTAACTTTCCTCCCTCCTCCCTCAAACTGACTATTATTTACTTGTATGGAGTCTAGGCCAGGCATGAGGACATATTTTGGGGGAATCTTCCCATTGTTCTTTTCCATTCCTTTCAGGGTAAGCACCAAAGGAAACCCCCTAACCCCCACCCCTTGACCCCTTGGTTTTGTTTGTTTGTTTGGCTTGCACAATCCAGGTTTTGTGTATGCCTATATCTATATGCATCTTATGTTTGTAGTAGAATATAACCTTCTTAAGGGCAGGCAAATGGCAATTTTTTTTAAATTTGTGTCTATAGGATTTTGTGCAGTCAGCATTTAATAAATATATTTTGAATTGAATTAGATTGGACTGAGCTAAACTGAATTCCCTTGTATGCTCAATGTAGCAAATTTATTTATATATAATCCATATGCATTTTACACTCAGACTTAGGTTTCTATACCTTCATTTTGTCTACATTCCACTGTATAACAGCTGGCAAGTAAAATAATTTAATCAACCTTTTGTTATTATGCGCTCTTTCTTTTCTTCTTCTGCCTGCACAATTCCTAACATGCAGAGTTTAGCTGATACATTTACCAAATGGAAAGAATTTCAAAGTTTCAATTCACCTTATATGGAAACCCAAGTCTCTTTGGTATATGCAGGTATGAGTCCATTCTGCTGTATCCTTATGTGATTTCAGGAAAATCATCACCTATCTTTGCATCTGTTTTTGTTTAAAAAGGAATCAACACTAGGAAACAGAAGAAGCAAATGTCAGCACTAAAAGTACTTAATTATGTGTCTGTAATTTGGAAACATTTTCTAAATTGCCCTTTTATAGTTTTCATAGCAGTTTCTTTTTGGAGGGGAGAACATTTCCCCCTTTCTGCAATCTATTGTTAGCATTCAAGTGGCTGCTTTTGATGACAAAGATAATCACTGAAATGTCCAGAAAATCATCCATGGTTGTCGCCTATGTACCCTACCCTGGTCCCCTTTCTGCCCCCTTGCTCTGCTGCACAGCTAGCATGAACTATTTGTAGCAACAAAAAGGCACTGTCTTGCCTGATGCTAATCCTGACTCTATTAAGACAGGTTTGGAATGTAAGAACATTTTAGCTTCAATCCTGAAAAATAAAACAGTCAGGACCATGGCAATGCATGGCAACTTATTTGATGCAAACATGAAGAGATTCAAAGAACATTTAGATTTCCATGGTTGGAGGCATGGGGAATGATCACTGGAATTCTGAGAGTAAAAAAAATCAATATTTTTTCATATAATTCATGGAAAAAATCAAGAAAGAAAAAATGGTTTATATTTCTTTTGAAAAGGATACTACTGCATTACAATGCTGCCACAACATACTGTTTTGTTCACAGGAGTCTTTGTAAATATTTTATATAGATAGACAATACTTAAGCTTTTAATATTTCAGATTTTATTTTTTCTAACATTTCTATAGCTCCTGACAATGGTTTCCTATCCCCCAAATCCTAGATTACTTTGAATGTACTTGTATGTGTTATGATGCTTACTCACCTGCTTCCCAGTAGAGTAAAAACCACTTAAAGGCTGAAACTGTTTCTTTTTTTTCCCCTTTGTATCCCTAGTATCTAGCACAACATCTAACACAAATAGATCATTAATAAATCAGCATCGAATTAAAGCATTTCATTCTGCTATCTTGTTACATGATCCCATTTAGCCCCTAGTTTATTTATGGGATATGATGGATACATGTCATTCTGCTCAATATGGAAAACAGCATTAGTGGTTAGAGGAAGAGCTAAAGAAAGAAACGGGGGTTCCCCACAAAAGCCTTACTCAAGCCCTCTATGAAGGGTGATTTCCATTGAGCTTCATGATCAAAATTCATTACAAAAGTACTTGAAAATTTCTGGTTGATTAAAAATTTTCTAATTAAAGGGGGCATCCCTTGGCTCTCTTCCTAAAGAGTCCTATTTACTGAATGGGTGTTACCTCACTCTAAGTGAGTCATGTGAAAAGGTCTTAGCCTAAAAGGGCCAGGGTCTCCCATTGCATCCTGGGTCATCTCTAGTCATCCTGGTGAATATCTGGTCACTGGATCCAGCTGGCTCTGGAGGAGAAAGTGAGGCTGGTGACCTTGCACAGCTCTCCCTCACTCAAATCAAAATCAACTGCAAGTGCTGTCATTATTTCCCTGATGCAATAATCTTCTTTGAGAATGAAGGATAAGCACAACTTATTGAAGACAATACCAAACATTACTTCTAAATGATATCCAATAAAATACTGATGATCTGGTCAAATACTTTTTGAAAAATGACTTGGTTGAATATTTTGTGTCAATGAACCAGAAGGAAAAAATAAAGTTTATCAAAACCATCAAATACAGCAAGAACAACTGAAAGAATGTGTGACATTTTATATCCATAAATTACCAGCTCCCTCCTGAAAAGAAAAGAATGTATTCCAATGTCAGTCACTTGGAATCAAAGTCTCTTACCCATTTTTAGAAAGAATAAGTATAGTGACACACATAGCTAAGTGATGAAAAGTAGAAGTCATCACAATTCTAAAGTGGAAATGTCCAGGAAGGAAGAAATAGTCACAAACACAAACTCTAAAAGTACTAGGTTCAATATAACTTTGCATAGCAGCATGACAATATGGCTCAGTGGACAAGTAGAATTTTGAATGGAATAAAACATAGAATTTCATAACAAGGATAAAGCATTACACAAATAGGGATGGAAATTTCATCTCTGGAAGGCATATGGAAAAAAGAAAAATCTAACAAATTAATAAATAAATGATGACCCCTGTTGTATCTATATGGATCTGCCCACCTGATATCAGTGGGTAGGGACAGATTTTTAGTTAATTCCCTTTCAGGAACATAATTTTAAGCATTTTTGAATACTACTAGTGGTACAGTATTCTGCCAGACTAGTCTAATTTCTTTCAGTGATTGACCTGTCATCCTCTTCAAGGCTGAGGAAACAGGACAAATTCTGCTTCCTGATTTTACATTAAAATTTTTTTCTGTATTCTCAGCTTGATGTCTCCTGTTCCAAATGATCCAAAGGCCAGGTCACCACTTTACAGAATTATAGGACCATAGCTGGAAGAGATCTAGGAGGGCATCCAATGTTTTTTATATGTGCCTTTCTGAAATAACTGGTAAATAAATTCCTGGTCCCAATATATTTAAAATGGAATGCAACGTGGTTATAAATGCAGTTCAGATAATTAGGAGAGAATACTATTACTTCATCCTGCCAGTTCATTTTCCCTTCTAGGGTCCACAAGAATGACATCTAGGTAGTTATAATTCCTAGTTAGTATAGTAGAAGAAAAAAAATTTTATTATCTTGACAGCTGAAAGCTCTGTCTACTGTGATGTGAAAAATCATTTAATCATGAAATATAATATTTACCTCTAATTTAGATGCTGGATTGCATTATATATTTATTTTCATATCTCAGCTCATGTCCAGAAAGAGGATACTACTATGAACAATCCACCAATCAGAATTCCCTTTGTAGTTAACATTGTTAAGGATAATTAATTGTTAGCTGAAATAAGAATTCAAGATTGTTGAAGTCCTATGAAAATGTTGAGTTTGGAAAGCCATGATAGCAAAGACAGTTCAAACATACCTGGGAAATACAATTAGAACTGCTCTTAGTAATAAACTCAGCAAGCTTCAGTTCAAATAAATGGTTACAATTATCACTAGAAGCATTAGTGGTACCATTACCAATATATTTCCTGTGAATAAGAGGAGCTATACTTAAATTTCCCCATTAGATGAAAATTGTCTTTTAAACAAGGAACTTTCTTACTTCCTTACATTTATTTTTATATATTAAAAAACTTAACCAAGTCTCAAGTTCAGTATGCTATATATAAGAAAGTGTTTATAAAATATGGTCTTGACAACCTGTTAGAAGTAATACAGAGGGGCAGAGCCAAGATGGCGGAGTAGAAACAGTGCATCCAAGCCTTTCTCCCCCCAGATCACCTCCAAACTATGTAAAAGGGGACTCTGAACAACTTCTGGAGCCCAAGCACCCACAGAACAACACAGAGAAGCTAACCTCCTGCTAAGGACAGCCCAGCAGCCCTGCAGGAAGGACCAGCCCAGTGGTCTGGGAGCCGGCAGCACGCAGCGCGCAGAGAGAGCCGAGCACAGCCGAGCGGCTGAGTCACGGTTTTAGCTCCAGGGCAGCAGGGCCAGTGGCCGGCTGGAGGGACCCCAGAACACCAGCAGCTGTGGCAACTCCAGATTTATCAACATAGACATGCCTAGGACAAAGTGAGAGGTTAGTGCCCTATGGACTTTGGGACCAGTATTTGGGGAATGCCTCGGCTTCCTCCCCTGGGGGCTAGAAGCCTCTGAGGAGACACGCCATTTTGTAGTTTTCAGAGGCAGCTGAAAATAATAATAATAATAAAAAATAATACAGCTCCTGCCCTGTGAACTGTAGGGATATCCAGCAATCAGTCTTAGGGGGTAATCACTCTTGCTTTAACCTCCCTGGATCTGGATTGTGATCAGGATGGAGGTCGTGGGTGGGTTTCCAGCTTGCCAGAAATGGAAGTTGACCCCCCCCACACACGTTTGGGGCGAAAGTTCCTGTCTGGCACCAGGCCATACTGTGGCAACAAGCCCAAAAATCAAGTAATTAAGTAGCAACATGCCAAGGCAAAGGAAACAAATTAAACAAAAAAATGCAAACTTAGACTCCTACTTTGGGGGCAAAAACAATCAAGGCATAGAGAGAGAGGAGGACTGTGAGGCCAGAAGTCTTGCTCCAAAAACCCCAGGGGAAAACATGAGCGGGTTGCAGGCCATAGAGGACCTTAAGAAGGACTTTAAAAATCAAATAAGAGAAGTGGAGGAAAAATTGGAAAGAGAAATGAGAAGGATGCAGGAAAAGTATGAAATGAGGGTCAACAGCCTGACTGAGGAAAACAACACCTTAAAAAATAGACTAACTCAAGTGGCAAAGGAGGCCCAAAAGGGCACTGAGGAGAAGAATGCCTTAAAAAGTCGAATTTGCCAGATGGAAAAAGAATATCAAAAGTTCACTGACGAGATTCATTCCTTCAGAGTTAGACTGTAGCAAATGGAAGCTAATGACTTTATGACAAATCAAGATACTGTTAAGCAGATCCAAACAAATGAAAGATTAGAAGGCAATGTGAAATATCTCATGGGAAAAACCACTGACCTGGAAAATAGATCCAGGAGAGACAATTTAAAAATTATTGGACTACCTGAAAGCCATGATCAAAGAAAGAACCTAGAAATCACCCTTCAAGAAATTCTCAAGGAAAACTGCCCTGATGTTTTAGATCCAGAGGGCAAAATAGAGGTTGAAAGAATCCACAGATCACCTCCTGAAAAAGATCCCAAAAAGAAAACTCCCAGGAATATTATAGCCAGGTTCCAGAATCCCCAGATCAAGGAGAAAATACTACTAGCGGCCAGGAAGAAACAATTTCAATATTGTGGAAACACAATCAGAATAGCCCAGGACCTGGCAGCTTCTACACTGAGGGATCGAAGGGCATGGAATATGATATTCCAGAGGGCAAAAGAACTGGGAATGAACCCAAGGGTCACCTACCCAGCAAAACTGAGTATTTTGTTTCAGGGGAAAATATGGTCATTCAGTGGAATAGAGGACTTTCAAGCATTCTTGAGGAAAAAACCAGAGTTGAATAGAAAATTTGACATCCAGATGCAAGAAGCAAGAGATGCCTGAGAAGGTAATCAGGGAAAAAGAAATCAAAAGAAGCTTATCAACGTTGAACTGTTTACATTCCTACATGGAAAAACAATAATTGTGACTGATGAAATCTTTTTCAGTATGAAAATAATGGAAGAAGGGTGTATGGTCATATGAATACATATGTGAATGTGTGTATATATGTTTACAGTTATACATGGATAGAGGGCACAGGTTGAATTTGTTGGGAAGGGATGATACTTAAGGGGTGAAATTATGAGGTGAGAGAGGAAAGTGGCAAGAGGAGATGGGGAGAGACAGGGTAGGGCAAACTATCTCATGTAGAAGAAGCAAGGGGAAGTGGTTGTAAGGTGGGGGGTGAAGAATAGGAAGGCAAAAAGGCAAAACCACATTCTCATTGAATTTGGTTTAGGGAGAGAATGACATACATACTAAATGGGGTATCTCAACCTGCAGCAAAATAGGGGGAAGGGGGATGAGAGGAGGGATGATGGATGGGAGGGCATCCTTGGGGGGAGGGGAGGTTGGAAGTACCCACTATTGAAGAGGGACAGGATCATGTAGGGAATGGACCAGGTGGGGGTGGGATGAGTGGGAGGGAATTATAAGCTGCCTTGTACAATATATCTACTATGGTAATGTGTAGCATAGCTAGACATGTACAACATATACTGAATTACTTATCTTCCCAGAGGGAATGGGTGACAAGCTAGGAAGGAAATGGATCTGAAATTTGAGGTTTTAAGACTAAATGTTTCAAATATATATATATATATAATACTATTATTAATACTCTTTTGCTTGTAATTGGGAGATAAGATGTGCAGGCATTGGGACACAGAGATTCACCTTCCTTTAATGGAAAAATCGAAGGGGGTATGGGAGAAGATAGGGGAGAGAGCAGATTGGAGGGAGCGATATCTTGTGGGACTGCTATTCTGGGAGGGTGGGTAGGGGAAAAACAGGGAGGGAAATAATTGTAATTCAAAATCTGGTGGAAATGAATGATATAAAACAGAAGTTAATAAAGCATTTGTTGGGGGGCGGAGCCAAGATGGCGGAGTAGAAACAGCTCGTCCAAGCCTCTCTGCCCCCAGATTCCCCACAAACTATGTTAAAAAAGGACTCTGAACAACTTCTGGAGCCCCAGCACCCACAGAACGACACAGAGAAGCTAACCTCCCGCTGAGGACAGCCCAGCAGCCCTGCAGGAAGGACCAGCGCAGCAGTCTGGGAGCCGGCAACTCGCAGAGCGCAGGGAGCCTAGCCAAGCCCAGATCCACGTGAGCCGAGGTTTTAGCCCCAGGGCGGCAGGGCCAGCAGCCAGCTGGAGGAACCCCAGAACACCAGGAGCTGTGGCAACTCCAGAATTATCAACATAGACATGCCTAGGACAAAGTAAGAGGTTAGTGTCCTATGGACTTTGGGACCTGTATTTGGGGAATGCGTCAGCTCCCTCCCCTGGGGGCTAGAAGCTGCTGAGTAGACACGCCATTTTGTAGTTTTCATAGGCATTTCCGGCTCCCAGCCTACAAATCGTGGGGAGATCCAGCGATCAGTCTTGGGGGGTAATCGCTCTTGCTTTAACCTCCCTGGATCTGGATTGTGATCTAGGGTGGAAGTTGTGGGTGGGTTTATAGCTTGCCAGAAACGGAAGTTGCCCCCCACACGTTCGGGACGAAAATTCTTCTAGCTGGCCTTAAAGCCATAGTGTGGCAACAAGCCCAAAAGACAAGCAATTAAGTGGCAACATGCCAAGGCAAAGGAAACAGAAAAATGCAACCCTAGACTCCTATTTTGGGGGCATAGAGCGGGAAAAGGACTGTGAGGTCAGAAGTCCTGCTCCAAAAGCCCCAGGGGAAAACATGAGTGGGTTGCAGGCCATAGAGGACCTTAAGAAGGACTTTAAAAATCAAATAAGAGAAGTGGAGGAAAAATTAGAAAGAGAAATGAGAAGGATGCAGGAAAAGTATGAAATGAGGGTCAACAGCCTGACTGAGGAAAACAACACCTTAAAAAATAGACTAGCTCAAATGGCAAAGGAGGCCCAAAAGGGCAATGAGGAGAAGAATGCCTTAAAAAGTCGAATTTGCCAGATGGAAAAAGAATCTCAAAAGTTCACTGAGGAGATTCATTCTTTCAGAGTTAGACTGGAGCAAATGGAAGCTAATGACTTTATGAGAAATCAAGATGCTGTTAAGCAGATCCAAACAAATGAAAGATTAGAAGGCAATGTGAAATATCTCATGGGAAAAACCACTGACCTGGAAAATAGATCCAGGAGAGACAATTTAAAAATTATTGGACTACCTGAAAGCCATGATCAAAGAAAGAACCTAGAAATCACCCTTCAAGAAATTCTCAAGGAAAACTGCCCTGATGTTTTAGATCCAGAGGGCAAAATAGAGGTTGAAAGAATCCACAGATCACCTCCTGAAAAAGATCCCAAAAAGAAAACTCCCAGGAATATTATAGCCAGGTTCCAGAATCCCCAGATCAAGGAGAAAATACTCCAAGCGGCCAGGAAGAAACAATTTCAATATTGTGGAAACACAATCAGAATAGCCCAGGACCTGGCAGCTTCTACACTGAGGGATCGAAGGGCATGGAATATGATATTCCAGAGGGCAAAAGAACTGGGAATGAACCCAAGGGTCACCTACCCAGCAAAACTGAGTATTTTGTTTCAGGGGAAAATATGGTCATTCAGTGGAATAGAGGACTTTCAAGCATTCTTGAGGAACAAACCAGAGTTGAATAGAAAATTTGACATCCAGACGCAAGAAGTAAGAGATGCCTGAGAAGGTAATCAGGGAAAAGAAATCAAAAGGAACTTATCAAAGTTGAACTATTTACATTTCTATATGGAAAAGCAATATCTGTGACTGATGATATCTTTCTCACTATGAAAATAATGGAAGAAGGGGGTGTGGTCATATGAATACATATGTGAATGTGTGTGTATATGGTTACAGTTATATACGGATAGAGGGCATAGGTTGAATTTGTTGGGAAGGGAGAATACTCAAGGGATGAAATTATGAGGTGAGAGAGGAAAGTGGCAAGAGGAGATGGGGAGAGACAGGGTAGGGTAAACTATCTCATGTAGGGGAAGTGGTTGCAAAGGAGGGGGAGAATAAGGAAGGCTAAAAAGGCAAAACCACATTCACATTGAATTTGGTTCAGGGAGAAAATGACATACATACTAAATGGGATATCTCAACCTGCAGCAGGATAGGGGGAAGGGGGATGAGAGGAGGGATGATGGAAGGGAGGGCATCCTTGGGGTGAGGGGAGGTTGGAAGTACCCACTATAGAAGAGGGACAGGATTATGTAGGGAATGGACCAGGTGGGGGGTGGGATGAGTGGGAGGGAATTATAAGCAGCCTTGTACAATATATCTACTATGATAATGTTTTGCATAGCTAGACATGTACAATATATACTGAATTACTTATCTCCCAAGAGGGAATGGGTGACAAGGGAGGAAGGAAATGGATCTGAAATTCGAGGTCGTAACATTAAATGTTTCAAATATATATAAAATACTATTATTAATACTCTTTTGCCTATAATTGGGAGATAAGATGTGCAGGCATTGGGACACAAAGATTCATCTTCCTCTAATGGAAAAGTCGATGGGGGTATGGGAGAAGGTATGGGAGAGAGCAGATTGGAGGAAGCGATATCTTGTGGGACTGCTATTCTGGGAGGTTGGGTAGGGGAATAATGGGGGGAAAATGATTGTAACTCAAAATCTGGCGGAAATGAATGATGTAAAACAGAAGTTAATAAAGCATTTGTTTAAAAAAAAATAAAGCATTTGTTTAATAAAAAATGAAGAAAAAGAAAAAAATGGAAGTAATACAACTAAGATGGCAATGTAGAAGCAGGAAAACTCCATGAGCTCCCCCCATAACCATCTCAAATACCTATAAAATATGATTCTAAACAAATTACAAAGTGACAGAGAGAAACAAATGTCCTGCTGAAGGCAATCAAGAGGCCTACAGAAAGGGTCTATCACAGAGTGCTGGGAGCTGAACCCAACCCCATGTAAGGTTGTGGTTTTAGCCCCAGGGTGGCCGCAAGCAGCATTGGCTGGAGAATGAATCCAGAATTATCAATCCATAAATGCCAAAGACAAAATAAAAGGTCAGTGTAGAAATCAGATAGAACTTGGAGGGATGTAATGAGGTTCAGCTCCTGCCCCCTGGGATGAAAAGTGGTGGATGCATGGCAGCCCTGCAGTTGCTGCAGTGTAGTTGCTTCAGAGCTCCTGGCCTACAGATTGCAGGGGGACCAAGGAAACATTCAGAGAGGCAATCGCTCTTGCTTTCACCTGCTTGGATCTGGGTTTCTGTTTTGGGTTGAGGTCCTGGAGTGTGTGGCCAGTGAGCCAGAGATTGTGGGGGCTTCAGAGAGGGCAGCCAACTAATAGCTCTGGCAGCTGCAAAATTCCCAGGCAATTTGGGACAAATCTCTCCTCTCTGGAAGCAGAGATCTACTGTGGCAAAAAGCTCAAAAGTCAAGTAATTGAGTGACAACATGAGCAAGCAAAGAAAGCAGAACAATTCAAATTTAGATTCCTTTTTGGGGGACAAAAAGGATCTAAGCATGGAATGGGAGGAAGACAACAAAGTCAGAAATCCTGCACCAAAATCTTCCAAGAAAAATATGAATTGCTTACAGGCCATGGAGGAGCTCAAGAAGGATTTTGAAAATCAAGTAAGAGAAGTGGAGGAAAAATTGTGAAGAGAAATGAGAATGATGCAAGAAAATCATGGAAAGAGAGTCAACAACCTGACTGAAAAAAAATAACACCTTAAAAAATAGACTCATTCAAATGGCAAAAGAGTTCCAAAAATCCAATAAGGAGAAGAATGCTTAAAAAGCTGAATTTGCCAGATGGGAAAAGAATTTCAAAAGCTCACTGAAGAGAATAATTCCAGCAGAATTAGATTGGAGTAAATGGAAGCTAATGACTTTATGAGAAATCAAGATACTATAAAACAAATCCAAACAAATGAAAAAATAGAAGGCAATGTGAAATATCTCATGGGAAAAACTATTGACCTGGAAAATAGATCCAGGAGAGATAATTTTAAAATTATTGGACTACCTGAAAGCTATGATCAAAAAAAGAACCTAGGAATCATCCTTTAAGAAATTCTCAAGAAAAATTGCCCTGATATTTTATAACCAGCAGGCAAAATAGAAATGGAAAGAATTAACCAATCACCTCTTCAAAAAGATCCCCAAAAGAAAACTCCTAGGAATATTATAGCTAGGTTCTAGAGTTCCCAGATCAAGGAAAAAATATTACAAGAAGCCAAGAAGAAACGATTCAAATATTGTGGAAACACAATCAGGATAACACAAGAGCTAGCAGCTTCACTTTAAGGTATAGAAGATCTTGGAATATGATATTTTGGAGGTCAAAGGAGCTAGTATTAAAACTAAGAATCACCTACCCAGCAAATCTGAGTATAATGTTTCAAGGGGAAAATATGGTCTTTCAATGAAATAGGTGACTTTCAAGCACTGATGAAAAAACAAGAGTTGAATAGAAAATCTGACATTCAAATATAAGAAGCAAGAGAAGCATGAGAAGGTAAACAGGGAAAAGAAATCATAAAGAACTTATCAAGTTGAACTATTTACATGCCTACATGGAAAAATGGTAATTGTAATTTATGAAACTTTTTTCAGTATGAGGATAGTTGAAGGGAATATAGACATATATAAATATACATACATACATACATATATACATACATATATACATACATATATATGTCTATATAGGAGGGTATATGTGCATATGAATACATATGGGAGTGTGCACAGGATCAATTTAATAGGAAGGGATGATATTTTAAAAATAAAATTAAGAGGTGAGAGAGTAATATAATGAGAGGAGATAGGAAGAGACAGAATAGGGTAAATTATCTCATATAAAAGAGGCAAGGGAAAACTGTTACAATGGAGTGGAACATTACTGTCACCAAATTTGGCTTAAGGAGGTAATAACATATATACTAAATTGGGTATTTTACTCTACAGGAGAGTATGGGGAAAGGTGATAAGAGGGGTGATGATAGAAGGGAAGGCAAATTGGGGTTGAGTGTATTTAGAAGCATACACTTTTGAAAAGGGACAGGGTCAAAGGAGAGAACAGAATAAGTGGGGGGTGGGATAGGATGGAGGGAAATACAGTCAGTCTTTCACAATATATCCACTATGGAAATGTTTTGCATAACTACTCATGTACAACCTATATTGAATTGCTTATCTTCCCAGTAAGGGTGGATGATGAGGGAAGTAGGGAAAGAATCTGGAATTCAAAGTTTTAAAATAAAATGTTTAAAAATATTGTTATTATTATTATTATTATTATTATTATTATTATTATTATTATTATTACATGCAACTGGGAAACAAGATATACAGGCTCTGGGGTATGGAGATCTATCTTGCCCTACCAGAAAGTCAGAGGGGGTTGGGTGAGGATAGAGGAGACAGCAGATTGGGGGAGGGGGTATTCAATGGGATTGCTGTTTTGGGGTGGTGAGTAAGGGAAAGACAGGGAGAAAATTTGTAACTCAAAATCTTGTGAAGATGAATGTTGTAAACTAAAAATAAATATAAAATTTTTAAAAAGAAGCAATACAACTGCCTAAAAATACTGAATCAGAAGACCTGTAAGATGCCATCAATTCTTACATATTTGCAACATAGATTACTCATAAGATAAACAGATACTTAATAATTTTTTTTATTGAGGACATGTGGTATAAAGTGTGATCTAGAGTCTTATCATTGTTCCTAAAAGAATACTTAGACAATTAGCAATACAATTAACTTTCAAATGTATTGGGTATAATCTTTGTGTATTACCTATGGCAAACTTTTAATCCAATTATTCTCTTTTCCTTTATCTCAACATATTTTTGGATCACTTTCATGTTGCAGTCAACAGGTTGTTATTAGGATTAACTAATGATAGTGTTCGTTTTAGTAAGTAATTAAGGAAATAACTCAGATGAAGGAAGAAACAGCTATCCCCATTCCCCAAAATCACAACAACAAATATAGAATGAATTATGAATCTCTAAACAAATTAATTTGGAATCAGTTTGGAAAAAGGATAGATGGGGACATTTTTCACACCCTACCACTTTGATCTGGAATTTAACATTAATGGGGAATTTTTCCTTTGTCATACTTTGTAAATCATAAGACCAACCCCAGGAGACAGGGAGATGGAGAGAAGAATATGGGGAAGATGAGGGGGAGACTTAGGGAATGGGAAGGGGAGGAGAGATGAAGCTTAGCAAGGTTTTAAAAAGTCTTCAGGAAGCCAGCCTTCAAGAGGCTATGCTCTTGCTCATTCCAAACTCTCATACCCTTCCATGGAGCAGCAAAGTAGAACTCAGGAGACCGTGGATCCTGCGCCCCTCACCTCCCCTGCCAAAACTCTTTGCTCCAACCCTGCAACCAAACCTGGGTAAAGGAGCCAAGCCCAGCTGCCACTCCTGGGAACCCACAGACTGGTCCTGCTGTGCCAGCCCAATCCCACCACTCTCCCTCACAGCTGCCCGGGAAGGAAGTTTTTAAGTCAAAGATGGGTAAATCTGAGATTATTATCTCCCTCAGCCAATTTGTTCACAGAATACATTTGTGTGAATAACCAGAGATTAATAGAGAGAAAAGCAAATGTAACATGCCACTAAACAAGATCATTTCTGTAAAAAGAAATGAAAATAAGTTTTGGCAGGATTTCATATCATCTGAAATCATTCATAAGCAGGAGAAAAAGCCTTTTAAAAACACCGAGAACATCAGAAATATGAAGTTGAAGAAATCAGCTTTTCAGACTTAAGTGAAGCGAAAAGGAAAACTATTCAAGAGCAAAGTTTAGTGATCCATTATATGTTAGCATCCCTCCAAAAGCTCCAACTCATTGGATGGGGAACCAACCAAAATAGGGAACTGATGACAGTTCATTTGAAAACTCTATTAAAAGTTCAAGCTTAGCTTCCAGATTAGAACTATTTATGAAAAAAGTAATTTTTCAAAGTTTTTGGATTCTTTAACAAGAACAAAAAATCAGTAGAGAAACTGATATTGGCCTTGCAACCAGGACTGCAAAAAACCAGTTTTTAAAAATATCATTCAAATAAATTTGTATTTTATATTTGTAAAAACCATAAAATGTGCATAGTGTCCATATCCTGAGAGGCACATCATAATTTTGTTAGGCAAATATTTTTCACTACTTAAATGATATGTCTTTTGTGTGTATGTACATGTACACATATATAAATTGGAAAAGTTTAATGTGTGCTAAGGCACATAGATGACTGAAGCATCTGTAGAAGGTATACTGAGAACTTTTCAAGGAGAAAGTTCTTATTTTAAGATGAAGATCTAAATGTAAATAATTTATTACATGTGCTACTGAAATTTTAACTCTGCCACACTCATTGTAAATTGGGGATTTATGTGTTGTTCTGAAACAAGTTTCTGCTTTCTTACTGCAAATATTGGTCAATTTACTGTTTCTGCTTTTACCAAGGTTAACTCTGTGTCTGGTCAAGATCTAGTCATTTTAAAGTATATCTAACTTACTTTAATGCCAGAAAAATTGTTATATTTAAATATTAAAGTAATAATTTGACTTCCCTTAAAAAAACCAAGTATTTTTCTCACAACAGCACTGTGAGTTACTAAAGCAAGCATTATCATCTCCATTTTAAAGATTAGAAAACACAGGGTTAGAGATATCAAATTACTTGCTGATCATCACAGATTCAAATTTAATGCTTTTTCCATTCAACAATACTATCTATAGAGAAAGTTTATGTTAGGCACAAATGTTAGTGGAGTACCACAGATACATTCAAATGTCTACCTTATCTCATTTCCTGGGGTTATATTGTGTTCTTTTTTAATCGCTTTGGTCACCTACTGTAGCGATTATTTGAATAATTTGTAGTCTTCTGCCCCACAAAATGTTGTTTACCTCCTTCTGTAGAAAAGAAGATAGTTCTCTTCCCCAAAGATAGTTTCAACATGAGCAATGTGGGAATATTAAGAGAGAAGAGGGAGAAAGAAGGTGTCGGAGAAAGGGTGGAAGTAAAACTAACCCTGGACTGTCCAGGTTGAGAGTCAGATTGAGGGCAGGGGGTTAAATTCTTGGGGGAGAAGAGAAGCTTCCAGAAACCCATCTAGCAAAAGGCCAGGTCTTCTCCCAAAGTACATGGAAAATGACAAGTGAACACAACCAAATTCCTATTGTTTATGTTTATGTTAGAGCCCAAATTTCGCTGCTGCCTTCAAAGCTGCAATGGTACTTAGAGGTAAGCCTTTTTGGGACTCCTTGCATGGCTTCTTATCCTGTTCTGCCCCATTATACCACATATTTTGGTTGGTTTTTTTTCCCTCTTCATTGAATAGTGAGAGAGGGGCAGTTTCTATCCCAGTGAAGAAGAGATGTGACCAGAAGCTATTTTCAACAATAAAAGAGAGAGATAAATAAATCAAGTTTAATGCTTAAGGGATATTGCCATGACAAAGCAAAAGCCAGAAGGCTGGGTAACCTGACATTTCAAAGGCGAATTTAGAAACAGGAAAGGACAGCAAATCATTCTTTAATCTTTTTCTTTCTTTTTTTTTTTTTTTTTTCAGATTGGATTGCCTTCTTTTTCCTTGCTCTGGAATGCATGGGCCTGGTCCTTTAAACATAATATAAACGGGCACTTGTTACACCACCCAGATGTCAGCTCTCCTCTGTTCTCACTTATCATGACCCACTGTGTTTGCAGCTGCCTTAGGTCTCAGCTTCAAATGGAAGAAAACCTGCCAACTGCGCTGAAAGATACAGATTCGGTAGTGCTTTTGAGTATCTGTAGCATTTCAGTCTAAACAAAGAAGACAAGTGACTTAATATGATTGCAAATATAAGCAACCTGAAGACAATTATGACACCTTAGATCTCTATCCCCAAAACTTGATAATGTACACAGTAGGCACTCAATAAATGTTGATCATGTAAGGCTACCAGATAGGCTACCAGAAACAAATGATTGACAAGGAAGATAACATTTCATAAAAGACAATTGTGCTATAATTGATATAAATAATGTTTTCCTTTGCTTATGCTTACTTGATGAGTTCAAAATGGGATTCTTAACCTGGTTACATGAACTGTTGAAAAAT
Organism: Gymnobelideus leadbeateri; assembly: GCA_011680675.1. Lineage (NCBI taxonomy): Eukaryota > Metazoa > Chordata > Mammalia > Diprotodontia > Petauridae > Gymnobelideus > Gymnobelideus leadbeateri. The sequence goes on along the minus strand of WOXC01004664.1, from coordinate 273,074 downwards.
GCATTGATAACTATGTTTAAAAATAATTTGTTTCTTTATAATAATATGCATTTTATTTCATGCTTTTAAAACATTTTTCTGAGTATTATTTTATTAGCCTCACAAGACTGCCAAAATAGGTCCAACAAACACATAAAAAGAGAGGTTAAGAACCTCTAGACTGTAAGTTTATTGCACTCTCAATTCCCATAGTCTTAAGCTAAAGTCTTTCAGTGATTGCAGTGGAATTTCCTGTAACAATTAGTTATTAAGCTACATGTATGTCTTCTACATTTCTGTTATTCTAGAAAGAAAATGTAGCACACTTAGGTTTCTAGATAATCTTATGTGAATTAACCCTTTTATAAATATTGTTATTTCTAATTATTTTCTTATTATTATGAGGGAAGAATTAAGAAATGATTATAATTTGTTCTTCTAAAACTCCTTCTGAATAAATTGATGCTTTTCATAGTAGCTTTTAGGCACTGAGACCATTGAAAAGCATTTTTGGAAGTTTATTCACTGATGATGGGATACTGTTATTCAGGAGAAGAAAAGTTAAAATGAACTACATCACTTTTATGACATGAAATACAAATACATTTCTACTAAATACATAACAATTCTAGTTTTAAATTCCTGCAAATGTATTTGGTACTAAATCAACTAAATCAAATGTATTTGGTACTAAATCAACTAAATCAAATGTTGATAGATTAAGACCCAGAAGGATTATTTTGGGGATCAAATCCAACTCCTTCATCTTGTAGATGTGGAAATTGAGATTCAGAAAAGTTAAGTGAAATGCTCAATGTCACACAGTCAGACTATGTCCAGGGCTTAAACACAGGTCTCAGTCTTTTAACATAGTGTTCTTTCCTCTGTACAGTGTTGACTATCCAGTAATGAATAGACTCAATTTTAAAACAAAATGTAGAGCCAACATAATTGCACCAGAAAAATTGTTACTATTGACTACTCAATATTGGCAACACCCTTTCATGCACAGTATATGATCATGATTGGGAGTTTAATTTTCAGTCATGAAGTACAAGGAATACACCCACCTATCTATCTTCATCTATTGATATATACCTATCTGTATTCTTCTTTCCGTCTACTTATCTTATCTCATTTATTCTATCTAAATACATAATAATTTGATATATATATATATCAAAAAGGAGAAGAGAGGAAAAAATAAGACCACTGCTTGGAAATGTACCAGGAAAATATGTTTTCCTATATGATTATTTCTATTTTTGTCATCTGCCAACACTTGTTAAGTATTTACTATGTACCAGGCAATATGCTAAGTGCTAAAGTTACAGGGAAAGACAAAAACAAAGCTAAACCAAAACAATAGCTACTACCTTCAAGAAGTGTACATTCTAATGGGTAGAGAACACAAAATGTAAATAATCTGGCACATATAATTTATATACAGAGTGGATGGTAGGTAAACTTAAAGAGAAAGAACCAACATCTGATGGGAGGAATTTTATTTTTTTACTGAAGATATGAATTGAACTGAGTCCTCAAGGAAGACAAAGAAACAAAGATGTGGTAGTGAAGCTGGGACAACAGTACAGTTGTGGGAGATAATACAGAGGTACATTAGAAGGCAGAAAATAGAGAGGTGATGGAGGTGAATAGCAAATAGACAATTATGGCTGAATTGTTAAATGTATGGAAGCAGGGAAGTTCAGGAACACAGAAAAGGTAGGAAGGGTATAGGTTCTGAAAAGTTTCAAATGCCAAAGGGAGAGCTCCACATTTTTTTCCTGGAAGCAATAAGGAGCCACAGTATTCCATTGATTAGGTGGCCATGTGGTTAGACCAATGCTCCAGGAAATCTACTTTGACTGTTGAACAGAGGATGGATTGAACTGCAAAAAAGGACAAGCCAAGAATACTAACCAGATGTCTATTTGCAATGGTCTTGGTGAAAGGTGACTGTTGCAGTTAAGAAAAAGTTACCCATATGGGATCTTTTTGGAAAACAGACATGACACAAGTTGGTAGTGAATTGGACCTATGGAGAAAATGTGAGAATGGATTTGAGGATGACATACCAATGCCACAAGCATGAATAACTAGGAGGATAAGGTTCTTTTAAGAGTAACATAGAAGTTGGGAATAAAAAAAAAGTTTGGAGGCAAAAGATAATTAGTTCTGTTTTGGTCATGCTGAATTTTCAATGCTAACATTCCCTCTATTCTCAGGAGTCCAAAAGGCAATGGGTGATATGCAAATATGTCTGGGAATCACTGGCAAAGAAGTTGTACCTGAATTCTGGAAGCTGCTGAAATTATCACAAAAGAGTATGGAAGGAAAAGAGAAAAGCATGATATAGCCTTGTGCTTGCCATTATTCCAATATAATTATTATACTCCCTAACTCTCAGAATGCCAGATTTAATCAAGAGGTATCCCTTTAAGCTCAGAAAGGAGTATTTTTACAAAGCTTCAAATATCTCCCATTACCTCAGGAACCTTTATCTTTCTGTTTATTTCAGACCATGGTGTAAACTGATTCCATTGTTCTTTCTTTCTCTATTCATATTAAACTTAGACCTGTGCCCCTGTGTATAAATACATATATGTGTGTGTGTGTGTATACACATATTCAAGCATCATCTTCTTATGTAGGAATGAAAAGAGTTTAACCTTATTAAGTCCTTTATGATTTCTCTTATTTATCATTTTATACTTCTCTGGACTCATGTATGTGGGAGTCAAATTTCCTATTCAGCTCTGGTCTTTTCATCAGGATTGCTCAAAAGTCCTCTACTTCACTTAATGTCTATTTTTCTCCTGAAGAATTATACTCAGTTTTGCTGGGTAAGTGATTCTCGGTTTTAATCCTAGCTCCTTTAACCTCCAGAATATCATATTTGAAGTTCTCTAATCCTTTAATGTAGAAGCTGTTAAATATTGTGCTATCCTGACTGTGACTTCATGATACTTGAGTTGTTTCTTTCTGGCGGATTGTAAGAGTTTCTTCTTATTCTGGGGGCTCTGGAATTTGGCTATAATATCCATGGGAGTTTTCATTTTAAGATCTCTTTCAGGAGGTGATTGGTGGATTCTTTCAATTTCTATTTTACACTCTGGTTTTAGAATATCAAAGCAATTTTTCTTAAGATGATATGCAGGCTCTTTTTTATCATGGCTCTCAGGAAGTTCATTTTTTAAACCTCTCACATGGATCTATTTTCTAGGTCAGTTCACTTTGTCTTCTATTTTTTAAAAAACTCTTTTGATTTTGTTTTATTGTTTCTTGGTGGATCTTAGAATCACTAGCTTCCACTTGTCTGATTTTTAATTTTTTTTAATTTTTAATTTTTGCTTTTTGGAGGGCAGTTGGGGTTAAGTGACTTGCCCAAAGTCACATGGCTAGTAAGTGTGTCAAGTGTCTGAGGCCAGATTTGAACTCAGGTCCTCCTGACTCTAGGGCTAGTGCTTTATTCACTGGGCCACTTAGCCACCCCTGATTTTTTTAATTTTTAAGGAATTGTTTTCTTCAGTGAGGTTTTCCATTTTCCATTTGTTCCATTTTATTTTAAGTAGTTTCTTTCTTCAGTGAACTTTTGTGCCTTTTTTCCCCCATTTGGTCAGTTCAGCTTTTCAAGGAATTCTTTTCCTCATTGGATTTTTGTACCTCTTTTACAATTTGGCCTATTCTTTTTTTTAAGTGTTATTTTCTTCAAAAATTTTTTTGTGCTTCTTTTATCTGGGTGTTGACTTTTTCATGATTTTCTTGCATCGCTCCCATTTATCTTCCTAATTTTTCCTCTTTCTCCCTTACCTGATTTTAAAAATCATTTTTGAGCTCTTACATGGCCTAAAACCAATTCATATTTTTCTTGGAGGCTTTGGATATAGGAATCTTAACTTTTCCATCTTTTTCTGAGTGTGTGTCTTGATATTCCTTATCCTCCTAGTCATTCATGCTTGTGACATTGGTATGTCCTCCTCAAACCCATTCTCACATTTTCTCCATAGGTCCAATTCATTATGAAATATTGTCATGTCTGTCTTCCAAAAAGATCCCATATGGGTAACCTTTTCTTAACCGAAACAGTCACCTTTCACCAAAACCATTACAAATAGACATCTGGTTAGTATTCTTAGCTCATCCTTTTCTGGTTTTTTTTTCTGTTTGTTTCTGTTTTCTGTTTGATCATTTTCCCCAGCATATTTCTTGACTTTTAACTCTTTGCTACAGGGTGGCTCTTATTCCAAGGTGGAGAGTGCACTGTCTCAAGTTTCAGGGGGTTTGTACAACTGTTTTCAGAGATTCTTCTGGGGACCTGTAAACTTTAAGTTTTTCCAAAGTGGTATGTTCTTAAGAGACATATTTACTACCCTCCTGGCTTGTGCTCTGGGCTATAAGAGACAACAAGCATTCTTTTCTGCCATGGAACTGTTTCCCTGCTCCACTGTGGCCACAAGCCCTGGTATGCTAGTGTTCCTCCTTTCCTTGGGACTGCCACCAGGATTGTGACTTGGATGTATGGGCAAAATAACAGAGTCCTGCAATGCCCCCTCTCATGCTAGCAAAGAGACCCCTCTAATCTCTTTATGACTAGTTATTTGGCCCCCTTACTGTCTGTGCATTAAGAGCTCTGGAAGCAACCACTGTTTCATTTACTTCCAACAGTACTAGGCATTATTAACTATTAATGATTTCATTTTAAATAATCCAATATTTTCTTCTGTTTTCCAGAAAGCAAAAATGCCTATCTTTTAGATAATAAAATGGGAGCACTAAAGCCAAAGTTTTTCTTGACAGGAAGACACAAATGAAATTCATACTTTAAGAAATCTTTACCAGATTATATGATCCATCGTTGAGATACTAAAAGCATCAACCCATGCTATAGGTCTATAAATTAGAAATTATAGATGTAAGTCATTCTTATCCTCATGTATATAACACACTATTGGCTACACAAATGACCAGTCCTGCCTTACTGATGATGCGGTACTATAGTGAAGTCCATTTTTGGTTTCCTTAAAGATCCTGCAAATTAACCTCTTGCTAAGGAAAAAAAATGACCCTTATTTCTATTTCTAATCAGTTCTTTGCCTTCAGGAAAATATTGGGTTTTTCCCTCTTGGTAAGCAAAAAATAAGCTTACAGACAATCCTACAAGGCTTCCATGATTTAATTATATAAAAATGGGCCATGGAGTAAAGTCTTCTTGCCTAATAATATGCAATTTTTCCTTTGGCATTTTGTGTCCTCCTTCCCCCAATATTCCAGCACCCATGACAGGTACCACCAGCCTCACTCCCAGTGAATCTGGTGAGCAGACAGCTTGACATAAGATGACTTAGTTGTTTAGTAAGGATGCTTGAGCTTAAAAAAGAGAGTCATTTGGCTCTTTATCTACTAAGTGAAAAATCAGATGTATCATTTAACCTTGATGTAGTTAATTAAATGAGGGCAAGGACACATATGGAACATTGCGATTTAACAATTTCACACTCGTAAATGGAGTAAACAATTTGTACAATGTGTTTAAAGTGGGAGATAAGTGATATTGCATTTTGAAAGACATCTTCTGAATACATCTAGAGTATTTTACTTACCCAATACTGTGAGTTCTGCAGAGGCACTGATGTTCTCATTTTTGTAGGTGACAACACAGGTGTATGTCCCAGTATCATCATCTGTCACATTGGAAATAAGTAAGTTGCTGCCACCTAATAAAGAATACTTTCTGGACCTGTAACATGGGAAACAGAGGAACTTAGTGAGTCAATCAATACTTTTAACACCTAGTAAACTAATCCCAGTCTTAAACTGAACTGTGTGAAATAGTGTAAAAATTGAAGCCCCAATCTTAAAATATTGGAACAAACCTTGCACCATTCATCTGATTTTAGTCATCTGTGTTATTCACCCCCAAAAATGCATTCAGGGTGAATTATTCCCTTGGGGTGACTATATGTAACTTCCAAAGAAATGAAATGGAACAAGGCATACCTAGCTGTGGCCCAAATTGCTTGTACATATCTAGAATTATAATTTTACATACTGAAGGTATGTCAGTGAATACTGGGACATATCAATGTTTTCAAGGTTGTCACCATGAAAACTTATATTCTACTCCATTTATCTTTGTTGTGCAAATCACTTCTGGCTTCTTGGTCAGATTGAAAGGGTTGGGTATCACCTATTATCATCTTTATGCAATAGTCAGCAAATATTTCAGAAATGGTATCCAATTAATGTCATAAGAGGAATTAATATTTTAAGGTGGGGAACCAGTTCTATTATATTCCAAGTAGAATTGCATTCTTACGCAATTCTGAGGCTTCTGCATTCTTGCTTTATAGTTTTAGAAATTGGAACAAGAACAAATAGTAAACAAAATTCCTAAATCTAAAATACCTGACTTGGATCACTTCCTCTCCTCGAATCCAGGTAAAACTCGGTGGAGGATACCCAGAAACACAACACTCTAGAATGGCATCTTTTCCTTCGATAGCTACCACATTGGAAGGTCTCTGCAGGAAAAACTGTTGTCTGTGTAAACCTGGATCTATGAAAGGAAAGGACAGGGTCATAATTGTGGTGGGAGACACTGCAAAGATAAATGATATATCTGAAGGATTCCATCCTTGAAAGATATATTAGTGGAAAGCAATGAGATTAAGTGGAGGGAAACTATCAAAACACCAAACTGCAAATATGAACCTAATAGATTTTTCCATCTTCTACATCTCCAGTTTCTTAAGGCTCTCATTTCAATATATTTTGACAGCATGGTATATAACAGAGAGTATATCTTCAAGGCCCAATAGCAATACCATTTGATATTCAAAAAATACATTCATGCTGCACATACTGTACAAACATAACACATTAATTTGCATTAGTATGTGTCATAGATAATGCTTTAGAAAGAAAGAAGATCATTGATCCAATAAGACAGAGGGGCATATAACTTTTGATGGTGGAGAAAGCAAATGAATGGCCTCAAAGCAAGGATAACTGGCCAGGGACAGTGTGCCCAAGTGATGTGCTATATGTGAGAATCTTGGGAAGTTAGAATGCAGGATATGATAACCAAATATAGGAAAAGAAACATTCCAGAGGAAGGAAGTAATGGTCAAGGAAGCTAAAGTTAAAACTTGTTTTATGTTATGATTCTACCATTGGGCAAGAATGCTTTATTTGATAACACAGAATCACAGAATCTTAGAGTTAAAAAGGTCATCAGAGGCTTTTAGTCCTATCCACACATACATAAGAATGCCTTTCAGATTTTTTAAAACAATTATTGCATCTAGCTTCCATGTGGAAAGCTCCAGGGATGGTGAGATCATTACTTCTACAGGCAACTCATTTTTGTTTATAATTTTTCCTTAGAGAACAGTAACCTGCCTCTTTGCTACTTGAAACTATGGTTAAGTTTGACCTTCTGGGGCCATGTTAAAGACTCCCCCACACACTTTTACCTGAGACCACTTAAAAAAGAAAAAAAAAAACCTTCTAGGCAATTAACATTTCCTTGTGTGTCTTCATCTTATTCAAACTAAACACCTTCAGCCCTTTCAAATAATCCTCAGATTGTAAGGATTTCAGTTCTTTTGCCATTCTTATTCTTCCCCCTTGAACATTCCTGAGCTTATTAGTGACCTTCATAAAACTAGACCTCCAAGACAGAAGACAGTTCTACAAATGAGGTCCAACCCTGATAGAGGAAATCAATCTTTTCACGTCTTTTTATTCTGGATACTGTGCCTCTGTTAATTCAATTTATGATGGTTAGATTTTCTACCATCTTACTCTGCTGACTTAGGGTTTTCAGTAAACTAAAACACAGAGATATTTTTCATAGGAACTGTTGCTAGTAAATGTTCAGGAACTGGTTGATAAGCTATGGAAAGAGACTAACTAAATTCCACTGATGGTGAAGTTAACAGTGGAATTAGTGATATCATTCTAAAGTACATCTTGTGAAAGAAATCTGAAATTTTCTGTCAGATCTTCCACATCTGCTTCCAGTTGGTGCAAAAAATAATAAGCTAAGTACAAAATGATAATAATGTAAGGATTTTTAAGATATGTCATTCTTTATTAAAATAATGTTGCTTAGGGTTTTTTCCCCCCAATGTTAGCTACAAAATATTAGAATGTGTTTTGTGTTCATCTAGTGGAAGAAATATACATCCCCCAGAAGTAGTAGCCTTAAGAAAAGTAGTCTTCAGGGTTGTATAAATGATGCCAGACTCTGTCTGATTTTTTCTCACTTCTGATCCCATCCAGGTATTTTAATTAGATTAACTAGAGGCCTCCTGTCCCTCCAAAATGGTCTGATGAGATTATCTACAGGGAAACATTTCCACCAGAACAGACTTGATCTTGGGGTGGCACCAAGTTTTCACCAAAGTTAAGACATTCTCACCCCAAATCATCAAATAGAGACATCCTGTCCCTATTATTTGACCTGCCTAAAGAGGAAAGTGGCTAAGGAGCCTCACCTGACTCTTTTTTCAGGCTGTCTGCCTGAAAAGGTAAGATTTTTGAGCTACCTGGCAGGTACCAATCAGATGATGCTTATTAGTCTAATCTTTTAGCCTTGCCTCTGTATTTATTGACCTCCAGTCACACCCTCCAGGAGGATTTGAGGATCTCTAGGCTCTGATCTTCACATAGGCTTCTCTGAAGTAAGTAGGAATAATTTGAAGGTTGATGTTTCTAAAAATCTTAGAATTAGACATAGATTTTAATTAAATTTTATCCTTGTGCATATATATCTTTAAGATAGATACCCATCGGGCCAGAATACCCTTCCCTTGACCAGTTGCTTTTCAGCAAAATGATTTTGTTATATTTAGGACTTCATAACTAGTCCTAGGAAGAAAGTTAATAGGCAAGGCTACCTCTGTTCTCTTGGAAGTAGTTGAGTGTTTATCACTTAAATAAACAAACTCCTTTTAATCATCTCTTTTTCTGATAAAAAAAAGAGTAATGGGAGTTAACAGTTGGTTCTGACACCTAAAAAGGACACTTTACCTCAGGGAAAGCTATCTCTATGTCAGTTATTTGATTTTTCTAGTTGGAAACAAGTATGTTACAATCTGCACATAATACAACAAAATCCCCTGTCTTTGTCAATGATTGCTGTCTCATTTCCCAAATGTTGCTCAAAAATCTATGATTTCTAAAGTCTGAGAAGGTGGAAACAAAATAGGACTGAAAAAGTTATTGAAAAATCCTTTCAGAAATGGCACCAGATAACCTGCTGCTTTTCACAGAAATGGAAAAGTGAAAACAAAAACTTCTCTTAAGTCTTATTTGGAATTCCAAAGGCCACTTTTTGCCATTTGGTAAGGAATTATTTATCTTTCTAACTACTTTGTTTTTTGCTTTAAAAGGTAGCTTTTTTAAAAATAAGATTCAATATGAGGTAGAGGAAGTTGCAAGAAAAATGAGGAAATAAAGAAATAATGATAAAATCTCTGCAAAAATGTTTAAGAGCACATAAAAGGTTTTCCTCTGGAAGTTTCACACATAGTGTACATGAAAGATCTCTAGGAGTATACAGATTCTAGCTAATTCCAAGCTAATGACTCTAATTGACTTAATTGAGCTTTATGGAAACTTCTTTTCATGATTATTAATGGCAGAATGAAATCTTTGGTACTATTGTATTATGGACATTGTCTCCTCTACTGTTTTCAAAATTAAGATCTGGGTTATTAAGTTTATAGAATATGAGCTGCTTTCCCATAGTCAATGATTTGTAGCTCATTTTAAATAACATAAAATCATAATCCAATAGTCTACTCCATATAATTTGGTTATCAACTTATAATCAGACTGGTGGCAAAAGTAGACTTTTTCTGATTGGGTCAGCTTTATATCTTTATTTTTTTTTAATATCAAATGGAGATTGAGATTCCAAATTCTAAAAACTATTTAGCTTTCTTGTTGGGGAAGGAAAAATAGTGTGATTCCTTGACCTGATTTCAGTGTCATACCTCACAAGAGTGGAACTAATCTGTTTCAGAGTGCCTGAATTATATGAGAACAAAGATAAAGAAATCAGACATTAATGTGATACTGATCTCTCAGTACACAGAATACATTATAGGATAGAACTACTATAGAAAAACATGTTACCTTTTTTCCCCAGTGGAAATTCAAGCTTAGCTTGATCTTATTGACAGACTGTGATAGGGTCAAACACTAATAAATAATAATTAAAAAAAAAGAATAATGATACAGAAACTGAAGCTCACCAAAGCAATTTTTATAGTTTCTGTCCTTAAAGAAACATTTTTTTAAACCTGCAGAGTTCAGTATTCTTCAACCAATAATGTTCAGGTAGTAAATGATGTCTTAGATAGTCATTATGCAATAATTCTATTCAAAGCATGAATCAATGACTCTGTCCTTGGAAAAGCCCAGCCTGGCCACTGATATAGCTTGGGATATATGTGTGTATCTGATTGTAAAGCCAAGCATGAGTATCTTTCCAGAGGCCTGCTGCTATGAACAGCTTCAAGGTTCTAATTACTCTCTATTTATTCAATAACAAACTAAGACAAAACATTCATAGAAACCAAAGTACAGCATACAGTTATGTCATGTTATGACATAACAACTTGTCACTAAAATGGTCACATAGTTTTCACCAAAATGGCCATATAGTTTTAAACAAAGTACATTTATTAATAACTCAATAATCTAGTAACTCAATCATTTAGTAAGTCCTTAATTCAATCAGGTTTGTTTAAGGGACAGAAAGTACAATCATTCAGTAAGTCCTTAATTCAAGCATCTTTAAGGAGGTTTGTCTCATAAATGGACACAAAGTACAAAGGTCAAAATTCTCCACCCCTAGGTCACAGTAAATCATAATTTTCTCAGTCAGCATCAGGTACCCAAGAAGAGATCTTTTCATCTTGACTCAAGGCTGGCTCTCAGCTTCCATGGTTCCTCTTCCATGGTCCCAGCTCCTGCAACTGTCAACTGGGTTCAAAGACTGGCAACTCCCAGTTCCTTGTCCAGCTCCTTGTGCAGTTCCTGTTCCACATTGAAGCTCCCAGCATCTACTCTACCTCAAATCCTTCACAGAAGACAAAACTTAACAAAGCCACAATAACATTCATATACATTGCAAGCATCCTCAATTCACTCTCTGCCTGTGAAATCAACATATACCCAACATCAAGGTCTAAAGAATCAATACAAATCATCAGTATAGTCCCAGGACCTCTGAAAACATCAGTAAGACCCTCTTCCAGGATATCTGTAAGCATACAACAAGAAAATCCTCTTTCAGGGCTTCTGAACCAGCACTGAGTTTCCAGGGGTTCTGTAACAACAGCAACATCCTCTATCAGCAGACGAATCTGACAAAGTAACATCAAAACATACAGACAAAGTACTGGCACCACAGCCATGCTTTCTCTCAGTTCTCCTCTCTTCTCATTTCTCAGTTCTTCTCAATTCTCTTCTCATTTCTTCTCAGTTCTCAGTTCAGTTCTCAATTCTGCTCTCAATTCTTAGCTCCTCAGCCGCCATGCTGCTTGCCCCCCAAAAGTTCCAGCTCCCAGCATTTCTCATTCCCAGCAGTTCTGTCTGGCTCTCAGAAGTTCTCAGCAGCTATGGCTGGCTCTAAGAAGTTCTCAGAAGCTCTCAGAATTCTGGCTCTCTAGCTTGGGCTTTTCCTTATATATGTTATTACCTTCCCCCTATTCCACCCCTTCCTGTTACATCAGCAAGTTCATTCCACTGTGGGTTTCACAAGTTCTGGATCTTAATACTTGACACAATCATGAACTTGAAACAAGGTGTTAAGTACCTGTTTGCTTGCTAATACAATGGGCATGGAAGATCTTCAAATCCCATTACCATTACACTGATTCAATGTCCCAGCCCTGTCAGGAGCTTCACACACAAGAATAATGGGTCAGGAGACAGAGAATGAATGGCACCAATAAGAAAATAACTGGAGTATTATGAAATTTAATTCAGAGTCCTTTGCTAGGATTCAGTTTTTTTGGGTGTATTCGTGTGTGTGTGTGTGTGTGTGTGTGTGTGCGCGTGCGTGCGCGTGTGTGTGTGTGTGTGTGTGCGCATGTACACATGTATATATAATCCTTTGAATCTTTTTGAATGTGTGTATCTTTAAAAGTATTTTTTGCAAAAGGAACACAGATGTTATCTTCTATTCTGTTCTCAGTTTTTCAGGAAAAGAAAATTAAGCGTTCTATAGTAGTTTACATCAAACAGCCCCTTCCATCTTTGTGCCCTTACACAATTAACTATCCAGGTCTGGAATGTTCCTCCCCACCCCCCACCCCCATACCTTCTCTCTAACTCCCTTGTATTCTTCAAGTTTTATCTTAATTTTCATTTGATATATAAGGTATTTTCAGATGGGTCTGATTGTCAGGGTATCCTTCTCTTGAAACTGCTTTATATAGCTTTGTATATGATGCCACTTTTTATTTACTTATCTGTGGACCTATTATATCCTCTTTGTGCAGGTTATTTTTTTAAATTTGGGGTCTATGGATCCTTTAGAGGTCCATACATAGATTTCAAGGAGTCCTTGAAGTTGAATGGGGAAAAATATATATTTTTATTTTTGCTGACTTCTAACTGATATTATCTCATTCAATTAAGAATGTAAGCAATAATTGTATTAAGCTCCATTAGTCTTCCAAAATGGTCCATGCCACAAATAGAGTTAGGAATCCCTACTCCAGCAGAATGTAAACTGCTTACGGCACAAAGATTTTTTTTTCTCTTTTTATTTCCACTGTTTAGACTACAGGTAAGGAACCTGTAACTTTGAGGCTACAGGTGGCCTTCTAGGTCCTCAAGTGTGGCCCTTTGACAATCCAAATTTCAAAGAAACAATTGAATCCAGTCAAAGGGTCAGACTTGAGGACCTAGAGCATCTACAAATTCACTAACTGTTAATAAGACTTCTTCATCTCTTTAGTAATCCAATAGACTTCAAAGTGTCTCACATAGACATGCCTTCCTAATTTTTCTTCCTCCTTGCCCCCCCATATTGGAACATGAAAAAAACACTTCTTGGGTAGTGCACTCATGCACAAATTCAAAGGCTCACAATGTTAATATATGCATGAAGCATAGGTTCAAGCAGGATCTGACTCTGAAAGAGGAAAAACATACCCTGTTTCCTCCTCTAAACTTGCTGCATTCTTCAGATAATAGGACATTTCTGTAGTAACAAGCAGTCCCTTTCATTTTTGTGGTTTCCTTGAGTGGAAAAATTGTTTTCCAACATCATGTGCTCCTCAGTTTTTGTTATTAAAGTCATGCCACAATGGGATATCAAACAAGTTTTCAATTGGAAAGGAAAGGCCACTGCAGGCTACTGTGGAGCATTCTCTTTGATTTCTTCCCAGGCATTAGAGTTACAAATTAATTTAACTCTACAGAGCTGGTTTCCTCTGTCTGCATGCAAGTTAGTCTACTATTCACCTGCTGGCTCTCTCTCCTCATTCCATATCTAGGCTTGTCTTATAAAATTTAGCAATTATCATGTATCTCTAGGTGCCAATGGGCATTTTCTCAAATGATCTCAGAGTCAAACTCTATGATGCACCTTCCTTTATATTAGTGCTTTCATCAGAAAACTGATTTCATGCAGCATGATCCCAAACATCTATATTTAATAAAGGAGTAGGGATTGAGGGGAGGGGGATCCTCCAAACTGGTCCTATGCCAAGTAGTTTTAAGCCACAAGGAGGCAGGCATAGTTTATTAGTAGTGATTAGTCATCATTCTATGATTATTCACTTTCCTTATTTACATCAAGGTAACATGAAAAGTGACATGCTGTCACTTGAACTATTTCCTTTCTCCCTACATGGAGAGAGAGAGGAAGAGGAAGAGGGAATGGAGGGGAAGAGGGAGGTATTTTTAGGATATATGTATGAATATATGCAATGGATTTTATGTTATACATATATGCATATAAATCTATATGTGTATAATATATAATTTATTATATACATATACATACCTGTGTATATAATGAATTAGGTGTTATACATATATGTACACACATATAGGAACAAACTGTTTAATCTTATTTTCAGCATATGACATATGTCTCAGGAGCAAATTCTTTGTCTATCAGTTTTATTCTGTTACTAGTTATGAGGAAAACATATTTATTTATTTATTCCTTCTGATATTAAAATTCTAGAAACCAAATGTTGCCATTTTGAGGTATCAAAGTTAGTTTAGGATACCTAAAAAGCTTCCTAATGTATGTATATACACAAAGAGGAGTTTATAGAATTCATGGTGATGAAATAAATTCTAGGTCTTATTTATGGAGTCTTTCACACCTAGAGGCAGCCAGAGGGTCCATGGGATGCAGTACTGGACCCAGTGTCAGTATAATCTGAGATGAAACTTGGCTTCTGACACTTACTAGCTTTGTGACCCTAAGCAAGTCACAACTTCTGAGTGCTTCAGTTTTAGCCTGTATAACAGGGGATAACAAGAATCAAATGAGACAACATTTGTAAAATGCTTTGTAAACCTTAAATTATTCTATCAGTGCTAGCTATTATCATTAGCTATTGTTTCCTACATGGTTAGTATTGAATCTTTTAACATCTTGACACCCTATTCTCATATGATTAAGTCTCTTTTCAGATCCCAAGGCATGAAATCAATACCAAATGTAGTCCAAGATAGGAGGTATATCAGATTTGTAACTGGCGCCTCATCCTAGCCATTGTTTCCAATTTTTCAAGCCTATTCTATCTGATTCTTTTACAGAAGTTGGAGATTAGGTCTCTGTAAAAATGTGGAGTGAAGTCAATGAAGGTCTACAGGGCAGGGAAGAAGAGCTGGTCTTTAGTTCACATACATGAGAAACCTACCATACCTCCCTCTGGCCAAGTGCATAAATGACCATGCATTATCCCAGGCATTCTTTTGTGGAAGGGAACCATGAGCAAAGGGACTATTCATTTTTAGATACAGTGAGTAAAAATACATAAGTTGGGAGATTTGTTCCCATGAAGAGAATTGCCAAAAGAATCCTTAAAGAAGTGTGTGTTTGTGTTGCACATATGCACAAACATGTACAGTGCTGTTTGTATGATATCACATTTCTGACAAAACGGTTTTGATGGGATGGTGAGGAAGTAAGTTAAGCTGTCAAGGAAGGGGTAAATAGAGAACAGGTGGAGTTAATGAATACAGATTAACCTTTAAAGGATTTACCCAGTCATGTCAAAAGAAAAGTCTCTAATCGAAAGATAGTGTATACAATACTTAAAAAAATATGTACAACTATGTTTTAAAAAAAAGTAACTGAAATGTCCATGTCCTTTGACCCAGAGATCCTACTGCTAGACATATACCCAAAGAGGTCAGTGATAAAAATAAATAACATAATTTAAAATATTTATCACAGAATTTTTACAGTAGTAAAGAACTAGAAAAAAGTAGATGCTCATTGACGGGATACATTAATGTAATGGAATATAATTGTATTGTAAAAAAAAAGATGATTTTTAGAGAGACTCATAGGAAGATAGGTGAATTAATACCAAGTGAGACAAACTGAATTGGAAAACACACACTCCCTCTTCTCTCTCTCTCTCTCTCTCTCTCTCTCTCTCTCTCTCTCTTTCTCTCTCTCTCTGTCTCTCTGTCTCTGTCTCTCCCCCTCTCTGTTTACATACATATATAATATATATGTATATGTATGTATATATATGTGTAAATATATTTTTCCATATATATGTGTGTGTATATACTTCACCAACATAAACATAAATAGAAAGACTAACAATAAAACAATTGGAATTGAATGATGTATAATTATGACTAAATTTGGCCTCAAAGAAGAGATAGACAAAGATCCATGATACCATCATTGTGTTTCCTTTCTTAACCAATGAAAATCTCAATGCCTTTTTGTTTTCAAGGATGGTTTCTTACATTCTAACTAATTCAAATGCATGTGAATAAAAGTATGTTTATAATATATACACACATACATATGCATGTCCATATATATGTGTGTGTGTGTGTGTGTGTGTGTGTGTGTGTGTGGTGTATTTCCATTATGGAAGGTATGTGGAGTAAAAACGAGACAGAGACAGAGAAATAGAGAAATAGGTGGGTGGGTAGGGCAGTGTGCAGTACAGTAAATGGAAGCAAACCTTGGAGTCAGCAAGAACAAGGTTCTAGTTCTACCTCTGACAAATACTGTTTGTGTGGTGCTGGGCCAATTATTTAATCTCTTTGTTTCTCTAGACATATATAAAAACTAAATCACTTAATAAATGTGTATATTTACATCAGAGTAAGAGAGAGAAAAAGATAAAGAACCACGGATAACAAAGCAAGGCAGAAAATCTGATTTTATTAAGTAATATACCAGCCTAGAATCATTTTAGTAAAATGTTATGTAAAATTATGTTCAATAATATAAGTCAATTAAAAAAAACCCACAGTAAATTCAAAGCCAATAGGACTCGAATATTGTGGATTACAGGTAGAACAATAGATTGGCTCACCAAATAATCAAATCAATTCAATTTGGCTATCAATAAGCAATAGAATTTTGAGTGAATATTTTTGTTATGTTAATCAAGCAGGTAACTTAAAGCAGACTAATAATTCAAAAATCCAATCTACCTCTTGGCACCTAAACATTATTATAGCTGAATAATATAGACTCCTTTGTCATAATATGAATCTCCTGTGATATGAACTATATAAAAAGTTAAACTATTTATATACCATAAATAAAAGTTTACATGAAAATAATTCCACAGATATTGGCCATTAATTAAGTAGTCTGAAATTCTATACTCTTAGTTGTTTCCTTCTGCCTTGCTGCTGCTGTTCTACTTCTCTGTCATTATCTCACCAACATTGTTTCACCTCTTAAAGTTCTTGAAACTTTGCCCTTTTTCTTCTCTTTCTATATTCCTTTGCTAGGTAATTGTATTTAATCAGATATTTTCAATATTAATTTTATGCAAGTAATGAGAAACCAATCTGTTTCTCTAGCCCTTGCCTCAATCCCAAATTCCAGAGTAATATTTCCAACTACACTACATCATTATAATATCAATAATCAGTACTTCAAACAACTTGTCAAAAGTTCAATTTTCAAAAACCTTTTCTTCCTTCTGACTTCACTATATCTATTAGTGCCATCATACCACACAATCTGCCCCTCTCTCCCATGTCCATGTTTAAAAGTTTTACATTATTTGGATATTCCTCTCTTTCACTTCTCAGATAGTTACTGAACTTATGGATTCTATGTCAGAAATATCTTTCACACCCATTCATTGGTCTTTATACCCATTGCTAGCCCCTTACTACCTTCTAGCCATCTACCTGGTCTATTTTAAGCACCACCTCACAAGTCTCTACTCTCTCTCTCTCTTTTATTTACCTCTACATACCACTATCACATTCATTTTATAAATAGATATGGTCATATCACTCCTTTGCACAAAACACTTGAATTTCTCCTTATTGGCTAAGCATCATACAAATTCCTTAGTTTAATATTCAATTCTCGAGAATCTGCTTCCACCCTCCCTTTTCATGTTTACCTCATCCTTCCATGACCTCTAAGCACCAATCAGATTGGACCATGTGATGAACCCACAATTTTCTAAAGTTTCTGACATGTAAGATTATCACTTGTTTCATGAATACCCTCTCCTTTCCTTATTGTTTCCATCTTTCTTTTGTGGGATTCTTACCAATTTTGAGGCTCTGATCTGAAGTTCTCTTCATCCACGGAAATTTTCTGATGCTTCCTAATCAGTAACAACCTCTACCCATTACACACACTCAAACATCATATAACATTTTCCTTATTCCTACTTGATTTTTCACATCCTTCTAACTGGTGATTATCTCCATGAATGCCAAGACTCCTGTATTATCTAAACCTTGTATTTCCTGCCTGTCCCTAGCATATCACTCTGCACACAATAGGCATTTAAAAATATTTCAATTAAATCAATTCTCTTTATAGAAAACTGAATCTTTTACTACATTTATTCTAAAGACCCCCAGGGTGTTAGAGATATGTAAATCTTCTCAAGTATTCAAACATTTTAGAACATTAATAGACAAATTATTTACCATTTTTCTTGTCTTTGAATAGAAACACATAATCCCAATAATAAGGAAAAAATGTCTATTCTTTTAGAAAAACACCTAGTTATTAACAATCTTCTATAATTTAACCAGTACTGAAATTAAGTGCTGATAGAGGAGAACAACTCATTAGCATTTTAAAACGGACAAATAGTAAACACCAATGTCACAAATGAAAAATCAATCTCAGTTTCCTGATGGTCTTAGACCCACCTTATAGAAATACAATTAACAGCATGTACTTTACATACTCTGATCTACACACACATCTGTAAGATCATTTATGAAAAGGGGGGGAGTCAAGTTTATTTCAACACTGTCTCTTCTTTGCCGACTGCTCTGTAGTGTTGTAAAAAAAAAAAGTGCCTGGCAAACACTCAATGCTGCAAAATAGGCAGAATAAATTATTATATCTTAAATGAAGGCAATAGAATAGGTAACCAGCAAAGCAATATTTTAATAAGTGTTAAGCTTATTATTTTTTATTTGCAAATAGGGAATTAGCCATTTATGGACAATGCATTTTACATCTCTGGCACTTTCTGAAGATTCATACACACCCCGCTCTCTCCAGACACACACACATACACACACACACACACACACACACACACACACACACACACATTTCTCAAGATTGGTTTTAAGTCATGGTAGTGATAAGCTGAGCTCCTATATTAAATGATTCTTTTCATTCTAATTAATCAAGTGTTAGAAAACTGATTGGGTAATAAACTCATGAAGCTTATTACTGCCAGAGGTGGTAATATGTGGATTTGTAGAAAGCTTCTGACACTTTTACAAATGACACATAAAATGGTTACTATGATAAGTTGAGCTGAACCATGTCTTTTAAGTTTTAAGTACCCTCTCCCATTCTCCCTGGGTTATATTGTTGTCAAAAGAACACTAGCCTAGAAGGAATGTAACTCTGACCTACAGTGGCAATCCCTATATTACTATGTCTGGTTATTGAATTTAATTCAACAACTTATTGAACACTTACTGTTTATGGGAAAATATACTAGGTACTGAGGGTGATTCAGTGATGGAAGTAACATGGCCAGTATCATTAAAGCATTTGCAATTTGGTAGGGGAAGTAAAACATATACATACACAAATATGTAAGGAACCAAATACAGAAATAACTAATGACGGGGGGTGGGTGGGTTTCCAAAGGGATATATGTGTCTTCTTAGCTGTGAAGATTTGGTAAAGGTCCTAAATAAGAGATGTGACATCTGAGCTGAACTTTGCATGATAGATCACAGCATTACAAGATCAGAGATTTAGAATTGGAAGGGACCTTAGTGGTCATTGATTTCTACCCTTTCATTTTTCAGAAGAGGAACCAAGATGTTCAGGAGCTTGCCCGGACATGGTAGTAAGGCTAATAAGTTTTTGAGGCAGAATTTGAACCCAAGTTTTCCTGACTTCAAGACCAACAATCTACTCACTGCAACACTGTGCTGCCCAGTTGACCACTGGCTGGTAAAGACATTGAGGAAATTTATTCCTAGAATGAACAGATACACAAAAGAGTAGAAAATTATGTTCTCTCTCCGCCCCACCCCTCTCACACACACACACACACACACACACACACACACACACGTGCACATGTGTGCTTCTAGAAATCTTGATTTATAAGAGATGGAAAAATCCTTTAGGTATTCTCTAGTCAAAAATCTATAATGTAGGCATGCCCAAAAAATGGATCTATATAGGTGTGTTGACAATTACATACGAACTTTGAACACTAAACCAAGGGGAGTCAAAAACTTTCAGAGAATAAAATACAGACATGCCTGAGGAAGAAAGAATATGGTACCTGATAAAATTCTAATTTCTGCTTCGTTTCCAGTTCTTGAGCTAGCTGGATTTCTGGCAAGGCATCGATAGATTCCATTGTCTCCTGGTTGAAGTCTATTAATCTGTAAAGCTCCAGAGGGCAATAGAACAATCCGAGAATCACCAGGACTCAGAACCAGGTCTTCTTGGTTCTTCTGCCAATGTATTGTTGGCATAGGCTCCCCTACAACCTCACATTTTAGTAATACTGTGTCTCCCATGAAGGCTGTGACAGATTCCGTTTGAGAAAGAAATCGCAATGGCCCTAGAAAACAAGGAAATGAAAGATAGTTTATATGAAGCACAATTATAATATGTATGCACAGGAAATATGATTTTTTGGTTAATTGTTCAATCTAAATAATACTCAGACTAATATTGTGTAGTCATAGGGAACACAGATGTATTCATTAATGAAAGCAGTCACAAGGAAAAAAATATATTTCCTACACAGAGAGCAACTACCTTCGAATTGACATATTTTCATTAGAGCTCACTTTGAACCAAACATTCAACTCACTATGTCTACATGAGAAAAGGGTTTCTATTCTACCTTGAAAGAAGCCCTATAAATCATGGCATATGTGAAAAAATCTCAGTGAGAGAAGTTGTAGAAAAGGTTTTTCCTGAAAGGGATGAGGGGGAGTTGGATCATATGGCCCTGTGAGGTCCCTTCCATATGAAAATCTAGGCTTCTACAACTTGCCTAGTCATATAACTGAACCATTGAGATAGCAACAAACACGATAAAAGGAACTGGTTTAAATATTCTTCATAGCACAACATGTGACAGAAACTTTTGAAGGCTGCCTCTCACTACTTTCTCTCTCTGTCTCTGTCTGTCTCACTCTGGTTTTCTCTCTGTCTCTCTCCACATCTCTATTGTTAGCTCTGTCTCTCTTTTCTCCCTTCCACCTCTGTTATTGGTTTTCCATTAGGTAAATATAGATGCTTTTGCTAACAAGGTTGTAGAACAGACATTAAATAAATGCAGCATTTATTCCATGAATCTGAGAAAACATGTATTTGGTGTCATAAGTTTACCTGATTTCTACAAGCAAAATTATAATAGATCTAATACTTGGGGGAAAATATTGAAATTCTTGACCACCTCAATGCCACCTTCAATCCAACCCTACAGATTGCTCAGCACAACCTAATACCATCCACACCTCCAATTCTCTTCTCATTTATGTCTCAATTTAAAGTAGGAATCTATATCTCTGCTGGATCTACCATTGGGTGAAAACCAAAAGAAATCAATTAATAAATGTACTGGCTCATTGCTCAAAGTCCAGTCTGTAGGCTTTCTGTGTAGCCCAGTCTTGTCTACTAAAAAAAGGGTCTTGCATAAAATCAGAATTGATTAACATAAATATGAGTTGTAAGTATATACTTTAAAAGATTGTACTTTTCAGAATGGTACATGGAAAATTGTAGCATTTAAACATTTATAAAAGCTTCCAATTTTCAAAATGCTTTTCTGATGGCTTTTTAGGACCTCCCTACCACTAGTATTTTCCCACCAAGTCATCCCTACTATAATTCCCCATTTTGCATCCAAATAAAACAGTTAATGGTAATAAACAGATTTTTTTGAGGGGGAATAGGAATGTTTTTCCCCCTAAAATCAGATAACACTTGTATCTTACATGACAGACTAAAGCCTCATTTTAAAATATATTAGTAAACCATTAAGTGACTTCTAGTTCAACAAAAATTTATTAGGGGCCTATGGCATGCAAGACATGGCATGAGACATCAAGGATATATTTTTTAAGTGACTGCACATAAGCAATGTATAATCTACTAGTTGTAGTCTTGGATTACAAATGGGCAGAATTGACTGCCTGGTATATGTGTGTGTGTGTGTGTGTGTGTGTGTGTGTGTGTGTGTGTTCAGTGATATCTGAATAAATAATTTCTTTGCTAGAAAATTCAGAATAATACAAATGGAGTGACAAACTCATTGTGATATAAAATTAATTTAAAAAGCTATATTTTCTGATTTCAAAATATGCTATTTATCTATTTGACATATGGAATTAACAGCATCATTTGTAGCATTTTTTGCTACCCCTATAAATAAAGTCCAGTTCATTGAAAATTAATTTATAGTTTCCATTGTCATATCACCATTGAAGTTATCCTTAGTATCATAATAGATTTGAATATTTGTATCTTATTGGACTGTGCCAAATGCACAGGCATTAGAAAAGACAAAGAAGTTATAGGCTAGAAATTTCATAATCTAAGTATTCAAGGAACATGTATTACCACAAAGTATTATTCATTTAAATTTAGAGATATTCTTAAGAAATATTGTTTCAGGGCAGTCCAAAGGATCTTTATGAGCATCTTCAAAGACTAAGACATTAAGATGTGAGTGTTGAAGACAATGAATAACTGAATGCTTTAAATATAAATTCAAGGAGAAAGAAAAGAAATTTAGGCTAGAACCAACAGTGATTATTTGAGATACCAAAGGGATGAAAGTACTGAAAGTGCCTATAGAGACAAAGACCAGATTTAGGAGAAAGTAGGCTCAAGGAAAGAGGAAAAATAAATCATGATCAGAAGGAGTAATTTCAGTGCTTGACATCTTGAAATTGGAATGATTAATAGTTATGGTGAACTCTAAGCAATGGCAGCTTTGGTGGAATAAAGTAAAGTCTTTCAGGTTTGAGGAGATTGACAAAATGGTAGCTTTTTGAGGGTCATCAACATATATATTGGCATTGCCAAGTCTGAAGGTAGGACTATAGGTGAAAGGGAAGTCTTGGATTTCTTGAAGCCTTTAATTCCTTGGTGGGGGGAAGACAATGGTCCTAAAGCCACATTACAGCAAAGATGAAGATAACTATATATATACACATATATACACACACACATATAAACACACACATATATGTGTGTATGTGTATAGTAAAAGGAACAAAGCTGAAGAAAAATGGAAACAGATAGAATGTCTATAAGTTGAAATAAAAAGAAAGCTGTCTCCTCCTCCTGGCCCAGTAAGTTGATGATGAGGGAAGGAGCAACCTATTCTGGGCAGTGGAAAAAGACACTTCTAGAGAAAGCCAGGTTTCCATTAGTTACAAACTATGGAAAATATATGAGATAAGGAGGCTTATTATCAAAGACCATACGCTTATATTAAAACAAAAAGTTATATAGTGCAAACACCGCAAACTCAGAGGAGAAGATGCATCGTGAAAGGGGCCACCAGAGGTAAAGAATGATGAAAATGTGAGAAAGGGTAACTAGGGCAGGGTAGGGAACCTGCAGCCCCTTAAAAATGATTTGTTCTGTGAACTTTAAATTCAGTCAAAGCGACAAACTTGAGGTCCCAGAGGGCCACATGTATCCTCAAGGCGGTAGGTTCCTCATCCTTGAACTGGGGGAAAGGGTTTTTATCTCAGAAGATGATAATAATCACCAGTGATGAGTGGGGCAACAGCTAGAAGTTCTTTGTTCAAACAATGGCAAGGGGTGGGGGGCCATTTGATCAAAAGCTCAATTTCTAGGGTATTGTGGTGACAGAGTATAGATTTATTAAAATAAATGAATTAACAAACAACAAAAACCCTCTATACAGGTGATTGTGTGAGTATACCTAGCCTGATCCTTTAAACATTTTGGAGTTGGACTATAAGCAGCATGAGGAACATGTGAGAAATGCTGGCCCTATTCCTAGGTCAATAACTAACCAGTGATTGGGCCTCCAATATCAGAATGAACTCAGAGGAAGCACCAGATCCTCAGTCTCATTCCAAGAAAACAGAGGATGTTGTTAAGATGCAATTCCCTGCATATGGAATAAGCACTTAGCTCCAGATATCTCAGGTCATACAAATTCAAGATCTCTAGTACATCCAGTTTGCTGAAGCTGAGGATCTTTTATAGTTGATGCTTTAAGATTTAAAAGGGACTTTACAAACTTTAATTTATTTGATTCTTAAGATGCCCCTGTAAAGTACTATAATTAATTTTTTCCACATTTGACATCTGAGGAAATGGCATCTTACAGAGAAGAGGTATTACCCATAGTTATAAGGCTAGTTGTTGATAGATGGAGTCTAGACTCAAACCCAGATCCCCTACTCTTTTCAGTACTTAAATGAATGTGTCATATCTCATGAAAATTGATCCAAATGAGAAATCTCACACACATGCACTAATGAATGGAAACAATTCTGGAAGAAATGTTCTACTGTGACTTCTTGGAGGTTTGAAAAAAAAGTTGGTTTTGATCTATGATGTTTAGTAAATTTAAAACAATAGCATCAACAACACTATAGTAATGTTAATTTATAATGATATTTTTCTCTTATATCTCATCTCCCCTACTTCAAGGGCTTAGATGAACTTATTCTCCTTTTTGGAAGAGTATCATAGTATACTTGCAATTAGAAACACCTAAGTGGAGACTGTGCCTCAGACACATTTTAGCATTGATTCCTGGGTAAATCACTTAACCTTATTCAGTCACAGCTTCCCCAGTTATAAAATGAGTATAATACTATCAATAGTAAATTCCTTGCTTTTAGGGAATGTTTCAATTATTGTATCTGGATTCCTAGCAACTATCAGAATATCTAACATGAATTAGGCACCTGATAAATGTTTATTGATTGATTTATTACCTCATAGGTGAGTGAGGATCAAATAAGATAATATATGTAGGGAACTTTTGAAATCTTAAATACTGCATAAATCATTCAACTGTTCTCATCGTCATCATCATCATCATCATCATCATCATCATCATCATCATCATCATCTCCCACAGAACCCAACACCATTTTAGGTATTGAAGTGGCACTTAAATGCTGATTAAATTAAATTATGTCAAATTTTAGCAGTCAAAACTGAAGTAATATGCTTAGGAAAGGAACACTAAAACACATACTTATATGGAGATTGTTACAAGCCTACCCTTCACATTTTGGGGGATAGCGCAATCAAATACCAAGAAAGGAATGCAAACAAAATGGGAAATAACAAGTCAAGTTGTATTTGTTCTGCTGCTCAGCAAAATACCTGATGGGATTATGGTGTTCCTTCTTAGAAAATCATGGCCAGAGTTTAAATGCATACTCCAGACTAGTGACACATGCACATCTGTATTCACAGAAATAACTGAATGCTCAAGCCTATATTTTCTGTGTCATTTACAAAATGACTATGAAAGGGTTAATTTTTTCACTTCCACATTTAGTTTAAGATAAAGCAATCATATGCTGAATTTATTCAAGAAATGTTTCCATTAAGCCAACCTTTGGTTAATTCTCAAACTTAGAACTGACAAATATGGAAACTTTTGTTCAAATTTTGTAACTGACTAAACAACTGCAATTATATATTAGTAATGATTATGTTAGCATTAGCCCAGAAAGTTTAGATATTATGAGACAAAAAAAGAACTTGCAAAAACTGGTTCTCACACAAAAAAGTCTTTGATTTACTAACAAGCCTAATATCAATTCAAATAGTAATTTAAAAAAAATCAATTACTTATTTATGCATTATGCTTTATTAAGTACTTTTCAAAGGCTATTAAATTGTAGGCTAAGGAAGACAGCCAGGAGGAATAGGCAGCTCTCAAGAATGATATCCTGAAGACACAAAATGAAACAATTCTACTGAAGAGCAAAAGTTAAAGTTATCTAAGGAGAATTATGTGAATGCCCAAGAAATTCCCTGCCCAATTTGGAAGACATGTACACAAGGCAGAGGCCAAGACAGGGGATATATACAAAAGCATGGCATGGTGCTCTAAGAATATTGTCAGAAATGCTAAAGCTTGACACATGTTAAGGTTAGCTAAAGATGCTAAAGATAACAGAGAGGTATATGAAGAAAATGTTTTCCAGAAGAAAAGGAGAGAAAAAATTTAATAGGACTACTTCTCAGAAAGAATGAAAAACATAACCCATAACAGAGAAGGCAGAACTATATATATTGCTTCTGCTTTTTCTTCCAAGAATGATCTTAAACTGGAAAAAGAAAAAAAAAGGTCTAATAGGGTATGGAAATACAGGATATCAGGGATATGCTAAGACTATATTTGCTACTCTGGATGAGATTATGTGACCTCTCCCAAGTCAGAACCATCCTAGGGTACTTAAAGAACTAGCAGATATGAGTGCTGAGACATTGACTTCCCTTTGAAAGAAATAAAGAAGTGTTTCATACCAAAGAGTTACAAATGTGTCCATTTTTAAAAGAATAGTAGGGAGAAGAAATTGAAATGCCAAACAAACAGCATTAAGTATGCCTTACATTAATTATAAAATTCTAAAACATATAATTTAAAAGTTAGTTAAACTAGAAAAGAACTTTTTGATCACAAAGAAGCTTACTCAAGAATAAATAAATGCAGGGGCGGCTAGGTGGTGCAGGGAATAGGGCACTGGCCCTGGAGTCAGGAGGACCTGAGTTCAAATTCGGCCTCAGACAATTAACACAAAAACTAGCTGTGGAACCTTGGGCAAGTCACAACCCCAATTGCCCTCCAACAAACAAACAAACAAAAATAATAAATCAATGCTAGAATATCCTTATTACATTTTTTTTTTCTGACCAGGCTCAGTGATCAGAGGAATGGTCCAAATATAATTTACCTGGCTTTCAGAGAATCATGTGACAAAGTTCCATATCCTATTCTTGGGGGTAATACATGAGAATGTGTGTTAGAGTGCTGCAGGTTTGGGGATTTGGAAAAGACAGATTTGCATGATAGTGAGTAAGTAGACTTAGTGATTCTGTGTCTCTGATAGAATGTCCCCCTTGCCTCCCAGGACTTGTTCTTGGCTTCACCCTATTTAAAGTATTTAACAATCACTTGGATAAAATTATAAATGGAATGCTTATTGAATTTGTAGAGAATATAAATCAGTGAGCGATAAGAAAGGAATGAGATGAATGAATGAATGATAAGATGTATTAAACACTTATTCTTCAGTTGTCTCTGAAACTTTGTGATCACATTTGGGGTTTTCTTGGCAAAGATGCTAAAATGATTTGCCATTCCCTTCTCCAGCTCATTTTAAAGATGAGGAAACTGAGGTAAGTGGGATTAAGTGACAGGTTCATACAGCTAGTAGATGTGTGAGGTCAGATTTGAACTCAGGAAGATGAGTCTTCCTGACTCCATGCCTGGCATTCTATCCACTGTGCCACCTAGATGTCCTATTAAGCACTTACTACTGTGTTAAGTGCTAGAGCTAAATGATAGAGATACAAATACAAAAATCCCCCACCAAGATATTCCTAGAATTCAAGGAACTCACATTCTAATAGCAAATAACCAAGTAGAGGAGTAGTGGCAAGGGAAGTGTGTGAAATCAAAGGGATAGTAAATGCAGTCAAAGTGAATTCTATTGATGTCTTATCTGAGAATATTAGAGTTGGTTTGATATTGAAAGGAACAGAGGATATATAATATGGGGGAAAATGTGGGAGAGGAGGGTGAGTTGAGGAATGTCTATACACTTACTGAAAACTCAACAATCAATAATGTAGGGACAAGAGATGTTGATAGGCTAAAATGTTAAGCTAAAATTAAAATGATGTAATAAAATAGAGACACATTTAAAGTCTTCTGTTTAGGTTAAAAATGGAATTCACAAGTGTAAAATAGGAGAGGCAAGGCTAAACAAAAATTTGTATGACAAAAAATCGGGGGTGGTAGTGGATTACAAGCACCATATAATTTAATAGTATGACATGACCAAAAAGATGTTATAAGTTTAATGAAAAGATAGAGAAAGCAGGAAAAGGGAAGTAATAGTTGCATGATACTCTAATTAGAACATATCTGGAGTATTGTGTTTCTATCTGGGCACCATATTTTAGGAAACATTGATAAAATAAATGAGGTCGAGAGGAAGACAAGCAAAATAATGAAGATAATACCATACATGAGTTAGGTGAAAAGTCAAGGGTGTTTAAACTGAAGAGGGGATGAGTTTAGGAGGATATAACAGCTATCTTCAATTATGTGAAGAGGTATATAAAGAATATATATATATATATATGTGATATAAAGAAAAAAGCTAACATCTCTCCTTATTCTGACTCAGTCTTAGCTTTCTAGACATATTTCACATTACTTTCCTCCACTCACTCAATGATTTTGTCAAATTGAACTAATTGTTGTTCTCCAAATTCAACAAGTAATTTCCCAATTCCATGATTTTGTTTTATCCTGGCCCCCCTCCAAGGCTGGACTCAGCTGTCTCCTCTCTTGTCTCTTAGAGACCTTCATTTGCTTCATAGTTCCATAGAGGTATCAAATATTTTGAGAGGATTTTCTTAATCTAATCATTTTATTTATTTATTTCTGTGTATTCTATTTTAATTCTAGGACAATATAAGTTCCTGGATAATAAAAAAGGTTTTGTTTTATTTTCTATATCCCTTCTTTGCCACAGGGTCTTGCACATAGTAGGTACTTAATGGTTTCTTAGTGAATTAGTGCCATTTGAAAATCCATATCAATGGAAGTAGGTGGTTCCTCCTCATTAGAGGCGGTTTAGGAAAGGATGCAAGAGCACTTGTTGCAATTGTTGTAAATGGGGTTGGGGGTGGGGTTTGATTATGTACAGATTTGGGACCACTAATTAAGGATAAGGATTAGGGTGCAATGTTTTACTTGCCAAGGTATAGTTGTAAATTACCAGTGGCAAAAGATTTCTCAGGATGCCATGAATTGATGTGATTGGTCTCTGTCCATATATGTCCCATTTAGAGGGGTCCAAAAATACTAGTAACTGAGTAAGGGTACAGTCGATGAGAAATGGGGAAAGGACATTCTTTCAGCTATTACTAAGAAAACTAAAAAAGTTGCATGTAAATGGAATCAGCTGGTAAATTTCTTTGGCAAACCACATCTTTTTTTCATATATTTCTTTCAACCTGCCTTAGTCTGTTAATTTTTAGGATGTCTATGTTGTTAATTTGAACTTATTTCCTACTGTTTGCACATACTGGCATACTGAGAGGGAATATATTCTGGTCTCTTCATCATCCTAGGAACTGCACTGCTCACTGCAGAGGCTCTTTCTGAGGAAAAGAAGCATTTTGATAAGAGGAAAGCTACTCAATCTTTTTCAGTCACAGGGGACCAAAAAAAAACCACATTGTTTCATATATTTACATTATGTTCCATTATGACTTGAAAATGACTATATATCTGCAAACTATAACCCACTGAAAATTCTCTCATCACATCACTGCCTATCCTTTGGAACTACAGGGGCAAGCAGGCTAAGGTTATACCACATATTCCTCAAGGACTACATGAATTTTTACAGAATGCATTGGATTTATCCAAGAGGATTACTGTCACTAGGGTAGTGGGAACATAAATAACAGAATCACCATTTTTTCACTTGGACTTCTTTCTTTATGAAGGCAAAAAATGAAGCAAAAATCACCATGGCAATGAATGAGGAACTGTTAAAGTGACAGCCACATCAAAATAAGTAGTTCTCAGATTTAGAAAAGCAAGAACAGTAATCATCACAACTACCTCTCTACAATACTCCCACCCCACACACATACCTGTTTATACACACTACAACTGGAATAATTTCCATCAGATTCTATGGATTCAAGGGAGAAAAAAAAAGTTTACCTGTCTTGGAAGTGTACAAATGATTATTTTAACTAAAAGCTATCTCTCTCATCTTAAAGAAACACTGGGAATTAAGCATTTCATACTCTAGGCTTATTCCAAGGTTTTCTTTCTCCAGGGCAGTTGCTTTCCCACTTATATTCCCCTCCTGTGTGGGCCTACCCTGGTCTTTAAAATTCTAATCTGAAAATGGCTAACTCCTGTGTTTTGCCTTCTAATCTGGTTGGCAGACTATCAGGATTCCCATCTCTCTACACAGAAGGTCTAATTATTAAGCAATTAAACTTCATTTAATAAAAAAGAGCTTATCATTTAGGGGACAGGCCTTGGGGTTGGAAACATGCCTTACATTTAAATATTCAGCAATTTGCTCACATTCAGCACTACTGCCAGAAGACAGTGACTTTAAATGCTTTGTTTGCTTCAAATTAAAGCCTGTAGGGTAATTCACCTCAAAGTAAGACCTTGTTTGCATGTTTCTAATTCACATAGTAGCCAAAGAACAAGGAAAAGAGGTAATCAAAAGGAGCAATTCTATGAGTCTAAGTTCTCTCAGCAATTTAAAAGGCAAATAATTGAGGTGTACAATGAACTGTCAGAAATTTCTTCCAGAATTTCTTTTCTGAACTCTCTATATTATGCTTTCCTCTCTACCCTCTTAAAGTTATAGTTTCACTTTTTATAGTTTTTTTGTGTGTGTGTATGGAGAGAGAATATTTCTTTTTTAATTATTATTATACTCTTGAAAGACTACCCAAAGAGTCATGACACGGGCATCAATAATTGTTGAAAGATTAGTTGTGTATAGAACAAGCCTGGAATTAGAAAGACATGGATTCAAATCTACCCTTGGAAGGTTACTAGTTGTGTGGATTTATCCTGTTTACTTAACTTTTATGAGCTTCAGTTTTATCATTTGTGAAACAGAAATGATAATCCTAATATAGGTTTATTGGAAGGATCAAATTAAATGTTAAAGTAAAAATACTTTGAAAATCTTACAATGTTCTCTCTCTCTGTCTCTCTCTCTCTCTCTCTCTCTCTCTCTCTCTCTCTCTCTCTCTCTCTCTGGAACTCACATAGCTAGTATTACATAGCTAGTATTGTTGGAGGTAGGATTTAAACTCAGGTGTTCCTGACTATCAGGCCAGTTCTTTATTTACTATGACAAGTTGCTCAAATGCAGTATCTAAATATTAATAAATGTCTACATATATAAATATCAGTTCAACCATAACGTCTGATTCAATAGAAGGAAATGAGGACTTACAGTCTCTTTAACAATAAAATGTTTCCTACACATATATTAAATTCATTCATGATTCCTCCAAAAATACAATAAAAGAAATAACACTGTTTCATGAATCTTTTGTAAATAAACAAGTGAGTCAAAAAAGGGGAGATATATATTTGCTAAAGATATTCACCACTGTAAAAGCAGAGCAGATTCTAGGAATAAGATGACATCCCTGTAAAGCAAAAGTAACTTTTTTGTGCATGGCAACAGTATAGAAGCATTTTGTGTGCTTATTTTTCTTATGAGGTTTTTTTCCCCATTATCCTAGATTTAGTGGAGAGGAGGAAAGTTTGAGGAAGGGGTAGCAATATTCCTCAAAAAAATGGAGTATTAAATTTTATTTTCATTTTTTTCACTTCATTTTATTTTTATGAAATGTATAAATGAGATAAGAAAGTTGAGAAGAACAAATAAGTGGAAAAGTTTTGAAAATATTGTGTAATTTTTATATGTATCTTTAAAAAGCAAGCTGTATGAACTACATGTTCTGGGTTTCATATACAGGCATATTTTTGTATTCTGTATTACACATAGACATGTTCTTTCAGTGCTTAATTTTAGAATACAAAATAACATTATAAAAATAAAAAAAAATAAAGGCACTTAGGTGGAATTTGGATATATATGTGTAAGGAATGGCAAGTGGGCCAGTATAGATGGACCATAAAGTTTGTGGAGAAGGTGCAAGATGTAAGAAGATTGGATAGAACAGAAGGAGGCAAATTGTAAAGAGTTATAAATGACCAAAAAGAAGTTTATATTTGGTCTTAGAGGTAATAGAGAGCTAATGAAATTTATTGAGATTGTGAGAGGGTAACAAGGTCATACTTATGCTTTAATAAAATAACTTTGGTAGTTGCCTGGAGTATGGATTGAAGTGAGTTAAGAAATAAGTCAGAGAGACCTTTAGAAGACCTTTGCAACAATCCAAGAAAAAGAAGATGATACCCTGAACTAAAGTGACAACTATGTGAAAGAGTGAGAATAAGGCATATGGAAAACACATCATGAAGCTAGAAATGACAAGATTTGGCAGCTCACTGGCTATATGGCATGACTGAGTCAAGGATACACTTACCTTGCTAATCTAGGTGACTGAAAGAATGGTAGTGCCTATCATTAATAGGGATATTCAGAAGAGGGGTGGTTTATATATACATACATACATGCACACACACACACACACACACACATATATATATGTATATATGTGGGTGTGTGGATGCATGTTACTATTGAGGAAAAATATATTGGGAGAAGGAGAAAGGAAGAGATAGAATGGGGCAAATTATGTCACATAAAAGAGACAAGAAAAAAGATTTCACAATGGAGGGAAAGAGGGTGGAGGTGAGAGGGAATAAGTGAACTTACTCTCATTGGATTTGGCTTAAGGAGGGAATAACATACACACTCAATTTGGTATCTTAACCTGCAGGGAAGTAAGGGGCAAGGGGATAGTGGAAGGCAAATGATAGAAAGGAGGGCAGATTGGGGGAGGAGGTAATCAGAAGCAAACACTTTTGAAAAGGGACAGGGTGAAAGGAGAAAATAGAATAAGTGGGTGGGATAGGATGGAATTGTTATATAATGTTATAAAAGTTGAGGACGTGTGGCAAACTCTTACTAATATGGAGGGATTGCAGTTGCTAAAGGCTCTTCTGTGTTGGTGGGTAGAACTAGCTGTGGCACAAAAAACTCATGTTGAAAATTAAAGAAGTTGTGCTTAGAAAAATAAAGTGATGAGATGCTCAGAAGAATGCTACAAACAAACAAACAAAACAAAACAAAACAAACCATTATGTCATTAGAATCTAATATGACAGCTAAGGCTTATCTGCAGGGGAATTGAGGAATAGTAACATTTTTCACTGAATGTACAAAGGTCATAGATACAGTTATAAAGTTGAAATTGGTTCCAAACTGATTATGCTGCTCTATTTGTAGGATGAAAGTGCCTCCTATCTAACTGCTTTATGAACATATGTAATTGATTTTGTTGTTGTTGTTGTTGATGTTATTTCTAAATACAGGAGTCAAGTATTAAGTACACAATGGATCATGGAAAAATAGCAATCCTTTAATTGTGCAATATTTTATTATCAATATTATTCACATTATGCTTGTTTGGCATAGCTTTCCTATCAATAGAAATTATTTCTCCTGCCAAGGAAACTTTAGTGAGCTTGACGCAGAACTTTTTGATTGTGACCAATGAAGAGAAATCCTTCAAAGGAACAAGAATTCATTGTAATAAAGCAGCCCAGAGTAGAAGGTCTTTATTTTAGTATATCACTAGAAAAAAGTAATGTTTACAATGGTAATAATTTCCAGTAAGCCAATCAAATGGATTCATATCTTTTCCATCCACTCTTTTTGTTTTTTAGTGGTTGTGGTGTGTGTGTGTGTGTGTGTGTGTGTGTGTGTGTGTGTGTGTGCGCGTGTGCGTATGTGTGAGTGTGTGTTTAAAAACCCATTTGGTGAAATGAAATTTAAGAAAACCCAGTGGAGATAATAATTTAGATTAAAAGCTCCTGGTAAATCTATATAATTTAGATTTTGATTTAGAATTACCTACTGGGAGAAAATTGAAGCTAATGAAATACATTTCTAAGTATTGTACAGTGAAAATGGAAAACCAAAGAGGGAATTTATTTCAATGGAGGATTTGTGTGACTGAATGATATTCTCTATCGAGGGACTTAAAAACCTAAATATTTATTAAAGTCAACCTAATTTTCAGGGGTTTGACCAGAGCAATAAAATGTAACTAGTGCATCCCTTAAGCAAAAGAGGGAAAGGATTAATCCCAAGAAAATGCCTCAGGTATTAGGAAGAGGTACAAATTTATGTGAGGGAGAAAATTAGTTGGTCAAAGAGTTTTTTAGTGAAAAATAAACAAATAGATGCATCCATATGTAACTAAGAGACAGGTTACTCCTCTTTCTGTTTATTTCTAAAGTATGAAAGAAAGAAAGAAAGAAAGAAAGAAAGAAAGAAAGAAAGAAAGAAAGAAAGAAAGAAAGAAAGGAAGGAAGGAGGAAAGAAAGAAGAGGAAAGGAGGGAAGGAGAGGAGAGAGGAAGAGGAGAGAAAGAGGGAAAGAAAGGGAAAAGAAAAAAGGAAAGGAAAGGAAAGGAAAGGAAAGGAAAGGAAAGGAAAGGAAAGGAAAGGAAAGGAAAGGAAAGGAAAGGAAAGGGAAAGGAAAGGAAAGGAAAGGAAAGGAAAGGAAAGGAAAGGAAAGGAAAGGAAAGGGGAAAGGAAAGGAAGAAAGCAAGATTTTTAATGTGCATTGAGCTCCTCAGAAATCATCTGGTTATAACACATGTCAGTGAATAAAGGAAGAATTCATTGTTCTTGGGAGGAAATAACTAATTTGCAAATCATTCTCATGGGTCCAATTGCTCCATATGGTAAGTAGGTTGAGGAAAGGCAGTAAAAGGGCAGGACTTGGCAGGGAAAGACTCATTTTTAATCATTTTAAGCGACTTCAGGGAGAGTTGCGGAAATGGAGTAAAAAAGGAGGGAGAGATTGAGCTGGAATTGACATACATAGTCTCTAGATGTCTTAAAGTTTGCAAAATGTTCTTGGATTTCCATAAAATAAACTCATATTGAGCTATAGTGATGATCTTTTTCTCTTTGTCTTTATTAGTAGCCCTTGAATAGGATACTAATGGATTTCCCAGATCGAAAAAATGTCTGGGCTTCTTCCTTGCAAGAGCAGCTTATTGAGGCCCTTTTCCCTTTTCCCTTCCAGTGCTGTTTCTGGCTCTAGGACTTCTAAACCATGATTTCTCATCCAGAAATTTCCCTCAGTCCCTGGGGCTGCCTCACTATCCAATCATCCCTTCAGCTTTATAAATCTGGAATATCCCTCTCTAAGGCCCAACTCCTTGCACTGGTGATTCCTTATGGAGGGTCCATTTTGTAGAAGAGTTGCTGTTACTCTTCTTCCAGGCTTATTCCTATTTTCTGAAATTTAAAATCATTCCTCTAGCACTGAGCACCTCCCTCCATCCTGTTTTTCATCAAGCTTTTCTTTGTGTTGTTTTTAACCTTTATAATACAGGTTCCTTGAAGACAACTGCCTTTTGTTTTATTTTTCTTGCAAATGATTAGCATGGTGCCTGGAATATAGTAGACACTTAATATTTATTTCCTTCATTCCTTCTTCTTGCCTTTGTAGCTTCATCTTCATAGAAAAGAAAGTGGAAACGTCACAAGATTCTGAAGAATGTGGCTCTGTTATGATAAATTAAAGTGATTTGTGGTCAAGGGTGGGTGGGAAGCAAAGAAATTCCTAGAAGAATGTAAATGAAAGAGCAGAGAAATTATAGCGGGGATAGAATAGAGTTCAATGATTCTATTGGACATTTTAAAATCAAACATGAGTAATTTAAGAAAGCAAACATTGATGAGTTAATAGAGAAGTGTAAGAACTCAAAGAGAGGCCCCAACTCAATGAAAACTATTATTAGCAGTACTGTCTTTCTTTGTGTAAGGGAGGTGATCAGAGCAGCTATAGATCTAACTGAATTCTTTAACCAACCTGATGATTCTATTGCATAATATAAAGCATCATTTAGATGCAAATAAAGGGTACCTCCTCATACAAAATGGGCACTCCTCTTGGCATCATGCTGATTTAGTTTCAGAGATTTCTCACTCATATGATGTTTCCAATAATTCCCTGACTACAAATCAGCTGTCCTTTTCTGCAGGAATAAAAGTGAGCTATTTGGTCTCTCTCAAGTACTTTAGTATATCCTTTTTACACTCATGTGTTTTCCTTGAATACAGTTTTCTAATGTGTGTTCCAGGAACACACATGGAGGCTAGCCACAGAAGCACATTACTGTGATACACATATGCTTACTCATGGATTCAAAAGAAATTCTGAGAGCAGGTTTTCCCAGTTTAACAGATGGTGGCATCTGAGGACTGAGAGATTCCCTAAATGAGCACCTGACCCAAGAAGTCACAACTCTGGTAGCTGCCTCATGGGAATCCTAAGATTGAGAGTTCTGAACTTTAAAGAATTCAGATGTGATATCTTGGCATAATAAGATCATGTCTTTAGGGCTGAAAAGGATTATAGAGGTTATATAGACCAAAATTCTTATAGATTAAGAAATTGAGTTACAGAGAGGTGAAAATACTTGCCCACTTTCACAGATATTAAATGTTAGTCTCAAGACTCTGGCATAGCAGAAAAGACAGTGCTACTTTTGCAGACCCCCCAAATATATTTTGTTTTCTGGAGAAGAAACCAGAGAGTTCTCCTTTGAGTTTGGAAGGAATTGTGCATAATACTGTAGGAGAGAAGGATTTCCCTGAAATATCAGGATTTTATCCCAATAACAACTCCAAAAAATGTCTCCTTCTGATGATTTGGGTGATAGGGCATGAGGGTTCTGCCTGTTTCTTTATCTATTCATGACGTCTTTCAGATGATGTGTATCTCATTAATTTTCTGCTAGGTAAAATCAAGGCATTCAAATACTTGATTCTCATTTAATACCCTATGTGCCTGTAGAGGAGCTAGTAACGGTGGTACTCACATTTGAGAGCTATAGATAAGGGCCAAACTATGAGGAGATGAAGAGTTTTCTTGGAGTAATTCCAGATGAGGGAAAGGAGAGAGAGAAAATAATGGGGGGTGGGTTCTATCCTCAGGATCCCACTGCTCTGTGCAAACAAACAGTCTCAGGAGGTACCAGGCTATGGATTACATCTGCAATAACATTTATACTATATAATCATCATTCACTGGGCACAGGTGCTAAACCATACCTACATACCATGAAATGCTGCTGTCCTTGTAGCCGACACATTATAGCTCAAATATCATCTTAAATGTCATTTTAGAATCAAATATCTTTTCCCTAAGGAGGACAGGAGTTTGATTTTTTCCAACTAAATTTAAGTAATATTTGATGCCATTTTTTGCATTCTATCCAGAGAAATACAATGTTTTATGGTGCTATATTGTCTTCTGGGTCCCAATATTCAAATGTAAGTGAGAAACTCTCCTTAGTGATTCCCTTCTTACCTACATCACAATTGTAATCAAGAATATATTGGAATCTTGTCTGTATTCTTAGAACTTCCTTTCTAGGTGCCATCCAGTGGAAATCTAGAGCTTTAGAAACATCTATTGAGATGCTAGTGGAGTCAACCCCTCTGACACCTCTTAAGAAAAGTGCACAAAATGAATTTTTAATATTTGTCATAAGTATATTGAAAGGTTGACTAGATTTTAAACTTTAGTTGTGAGAGTCTAGGAATCTGGCCATGCTATTCATATGGCACAACCTATCTTGCATAATATTGGCTTCAGAATTGGTAAAGACCTCCAAATTCATCTAGTCACATGTATTCATTTTAAAAATGAGGTCCAGGATAAACTAGTTCTTTGCTCAAGGATAAACATAAGAGCAGAGCTTGGATTTGAACAAAGTTCTCTGATTCCCAATCTAATATTCTTCCATTTATACCATGATACCTTAATATCTTAATGATTTGCATAATACTCTAGGGTTACAAAATTTCATATATTGTCTTATATGATTTTCGGAACTCTTTTGGCATTTGAGTTAGTCTATTTTTAAGGTGTTTTTTCTTCAGTATTTTTGGGTCTCTTTAGCAAGCTGTTGATTTTCTTTTTCATAATTTTCTTACATCACTCATTTCTCTTCCCAA
Organism: Gymnobelideus leadbeateri; assembly: GCA_011680675.1. NCBI lineage: Eukaryota > Metazoa > Chordata > Mammalia > Diprotodontia > Petauridae > Gymnobelideus > Gymnobelideus leadbeateri. The sequence goes on along the minus strand of WOXC01004664.1, from coordinate 235,429 downwards.
TTTTTCATCTATTTCTCTTACTTGATTTTCAAAATCCTTTTTGAGTTCTTCCATGGCCTCCAACCAATTCTTATTTTTCTTGGAGACTTTTGATGTAGGAGCTTTATCTTTGTTGTCTTCTGGTTGTATGTTTTGATCTTTTTCTTTTTCTTTTCTTTTTTTTAAAGCAATTGGGTTTAAGTAACTTGATCAAGGTTACATGGCTAGTTATTTATTTATGTGTGGATGCTAATTTTCTGAGGCCAGAACTGATCCCGAGTGCTCCCAGCTCCGGGCTGGCGCTCTTACTCACTGCGCCACCTAGCCGCCCCGATCTTTTTCACCAAAGTAAGATTCTATAGTCTCACTTTTTTATGCTGTTTACTCATCTTCCCAGTCAAATACTTGACTTTCTAACTCCCTGTCAAGGCAGGACTCTGCTTCCAGTGGGGGTGTGAGTGGGGGTACTGTCCCAGGTTTCTGGGGTTTTGTATCAGCCACTGGGTCTCCCACCACCTGTGGGCCCAGAGCTCTGGAAGCAGCCCCTCCAGTTTTGCTGCTACTGCCACTGCAACTGCCACCTCTGCCCCAAGGTTGGGGCTGGATTTCACTCTTCTTTCACCCAGGTATCACAGAGTTCTCTCACTGACCTTTCACACTATTCTCAGCATTTGTGGGTTGAGCAGTCTGGAAATCACCACAACTGCCAGTGATTCAGTGCTCTGAGGCCTGCTCTGGTCCTCTTTGTGACCAGTACAGCCCACAGTGGACTGTGCCCCACTGCCAGTCTAGTGCAGTATATCCTTCCTAAAGTCCTCCAGGCTGTCCTGGATTGGAGATGTGTTTCACTCTGTAATTTTGTGGGTTATACAGCTTTGAATTTGTTTAGAGTCATTTTTTGCAGGTATTTGGCTGAGTTTTGGGGCAATCTCAAACAAATCCTCTCTTTTGCTGTGCCATTGTGGCTCCTCTCTCCTTATATGATTTTTAAAATAATAAAATGAGATTGTAAAAGTTTTAGTGACTTCCTCAAGATCATAAAGTTAGGTGAACCAAGTTTTTCTTGGCACCAGGTTAAGAGAAATTTCCAAGTATCACGTTATCTCTGTTTTTAGATAATCACCTAAAAAGTTAATGAATCAGATTATATTTTCCTTCATTTAAGAAGAATTGGAATTATCATTATCATCATCATCTTCCTCCACCAAACCTTTTTTAGATTTAATTCCAAATACTTTCTCTGCAGAGCATTAGCTGACTGCTCTGGAATGAAAGAGATTTCTCACTCTTCTGATGTCTTCGAGTACATATTATCTGTGCCTCTAATTTTCTAAACACATATTATTTAGTGTCATAATGGATTGAAAGTTATTCCCATTTGAGTGATTTTTTATAATGTTTCTGTGTGACTAATAACCCAAAGAACATTTTATAATAAGATCACTTCTCAAATTTTTCTAGGATTACATGGTCCTGGGGTCTTGGTGTGAATATTACTGCACCCCTAACTCTTCATCTAAAATAATCTCTTGAAGTCAGCAGAAGAACCATATAGACCTGAGGGGTCACTTAATTGCTTCTGGGCTTTAAATGTGCCAATTATTGCACCAAAGTAATACTTCCTGTTAATACTTCTTTTAAGTATAATTAGTTGAAGTAAGAGGCAGCGTAGTAGAAAAAGAGCTGACCTTGAAATGAGAAGGATCTCCATTCAAGTACCATATCTGAGGAATGCTGACTGTGTGACCTTGGTCAAGTCATTTAACTTACCAGTTCTCTAGGCAACTAAGACTTTTAGTTTCAAAAAAAGCAATGACTCTCATGAGTAGACATAGTCTTATCTGGGAGTTCCCTAAGCTAATGAAATAAGATGTCCAGTCCCTCTGCTTTACTATTTAATATTTTAGATAAATGTGCTTTCTTTTTGAAATTAGCTATAAATCAAGGACCACTTCTTTTACTTCCCTAGAGTCTCTTCAGCACCTGTTTCAATGCCTTGCAGATATATTATGTACCATAAATATTTAATGGTTATCATTCATTCAACAAGCATTTATTAAGCACTTTTAATATGACTAGCTCTTTGACAGATGTTAGATAAAAATGAAGAGTCCCTATACATTGGGAGTTTATATTCTCCTAGAAGTAATGAAATATTTACCTAGATAAGAAAATATAAGCTAATTGGAGGAAAGAAAGACAACTAATAAGTGGGAATACCAAGAAATACTTTATATAGGAGGTAGCTCCCATCTTTGTTTTGGAGAAGTCAAAGGATTCTAAAAGATAATGATGAAGAGGTAGTATATTTGGAAACGGCAGGTGATAAATGGAATTCTGAGTTTGAAGAAAGACTTATAAAGCAGTTTGGCTAGAATATAGAATATGAGAAGAGGAGTGATGTCACATCCAGTAGATTGAAGGCAGATTTTTGGGTGATTCAAATGCCAATATAAAAAAAGTTTGTATTTTTTCCTAGATACAATGGGGAGCATTGGAAGGTTTTTGAACTGGGGAAAAATGAAACAATATTTTTGTTTGTTATCACTGTTATTTCATTTTCTTATCATTTTAAATGAATAATCATTTCCAAGTTACAGGAGAGCTTTGGAATTCATCTTGTTCAAGTAGGAATGGTTCAAATGCATTTTTTTAACCTTCAATTGTTCATTTTCATTTTATATTCTATAGATTGTTTTGTAAGTGCATAAAGTGACTTTATTTAGTACTTGAATAAGACTACTGAGATGAAAACTTATCTTTGTAGACTCCATAAAAACATCTTTGGGATAAAAACAACTAGCCTTTGCATAGTATTTTTGCTTTTAAAACCTTATTTCATTTTATCCTCGTAACAACTATAAAAGCATATACTATTATCATTCCTATTCTATAGAGAGGGAAACTGAGATAGAGGTTAAGTAACTTGCCTAAGGTCACAAAGTAAGAAAGTGTCAGATGTCAAATAAGAACTCAGCTCTTTCTGACTCCAGGTACACTGTTGTCTACTTTGTCACTTATATACATGGGTGTGCCTTGTTTTATTTGACCTGCTTCAACAATTATACCAATCACTACTGGAACTCATGATTTAAAAAAACGGAAGAGTATATGGTTGTTATATAAGTTGTTTATTTTGTTTTTTGCGTATAGTTTGGAAAGTATTGATAGCTATTAAAATTGAATTTCATTTTTATAAATGAACCTTATGTGTACATGTTACTGAACATATTTCCATCTGTATTAATTCTTGGTTTCCAAGACAGTTTATTTACTGATGCTTCAATGATAGATTGAGATTTCCCTGTATAGCACAGAGATATGTTGTCTGATAGCTTATAAAATATCAGGAGCTTTTGGACCACCTGATGGTCTCCTTCTAGGTATACAATAGATTCAAAATTATGCAACCTACAGTGATACACTGCATAGGTTACATCACTTTACTGCATAATATGTGTTGATCAATGAGCTCATTTCTTAAAGGGATCCAACCTGTATTATGATTTTTTTTAAAATAAATTACAAATTTAGAATTCGAAAATAACTTTTCAGGTCATCTAATTAAGATAAAATGGGTGGAGGCAATGACCTCATTTTGAGTCATATAATGACTTGACTTCCTTAGTTTCTCTAAGGAAATCTATACTATTCTAATATTTCTTCAATACTTTTTTGTCAATCCATTGTTGGTTCATGAAGCAATGGTGTGCCTTTTTATTTCAGTTTTGGATTTTTTTCCATTTCATAGTATCTCTCTGCAAATAAATTATATCTTGCTATACTCAAAAAATCCAGTGGGATATACCTATCAGCCTTTACTATTGCATTGTAAAGTGAATTCTGTTTGTTTAAAAATTCTATTCATTTTAAGTCTAGATATTATGCACTCTGAGAATATTGATCAATCCTCTTCTTTCTTTTTGACAAGATAGTTAATCTTTCTTTAAATTCCTTGGGAGTGATGAGTCCAGTGTTTTCTTTTTTTTGTCTGTTTTTGTCTGTTTTTCCAGTTTTTGTCTGGAAACATTCCAAATCAGTTGTCATCCATTTTAGCATGGAAAAAATTAACTTACAACTGGTATCGTATAGGTATCAATTATTGTAAATGTGTTCCTACAATTAAACTTTGATTTCAGGATGTCAGTATCTTAACATATCATTAATATCAGTATTGTTCTCCTTCCTAGCTTAATGTTGGAAGTCTCTTGTTAGTTGAAAAACAAGGTTCAACTTATAGATTCAATTTAATCTCTGAAATCAAGCTCAGAACATTCATTCTATGGCTTTGCATGGATATAAAATAATTTTCCACTTATTATATCTAAATGACATTATTTTTTCACTTCATTGTATGAAGTTTCCATTAAATAAAGTATTTAATTGTGTTTTTATGTAGAGTTTTATAAGTTGATGTCATCCACATACATCATGGGCTTAACACAATACTTTGGTACAAATTCATCTTTGACTTGAAAGTCTTACCTAGTTCTATTCAGGGCTCATGATAATGAGTTTAAGGTTAGGCAGAACCAATGCAAGTTTTAACTGCCTCCCTGAAAAATGTCATATTTTATATTTGTTCTAACATTGCGCTGGTGGTGTATTTTAATAGAGGCAAATTTTCCATCTGCACATCAAATACTTTCACATTCTCACTAGCCTTGGATCTCTTGTATATATTTGTAGTACCTGACTAAGCCATAAGCATAGAAGAGAAGCAAAGGCTTTCTTCTTATTAATAATAATGGTGTAAGTCTTACAAGTGCTTTCCTGTGGCTTATTCCTTATTCACTGAATCAATAATGAGTTGGTTTTTATTCCCATTTTGATATTTTAATAAAACTTTTTTGCTACTCAGGCAATATTTTGTGTTTTTTTTTAAATTTGTATAGTTTTTGAATGGTACTAAGTATGAATAACATAAAGTACATAAATTTGTAACTGATCTATATTTGGTGGGATAACTGGTATTTTCAACTTTTGAAAGTAAATATGTGATACCTTCTGTTAATCAAACCCTCCCTGGAGTCAGGAGGACCTGAGTTCAAATCTGGCCTCAGACACTTAACACTTACTAGCTGTGTGACCTTGGGCAAGTCACTTAACCCCAATTGCCCTGCCTTCTCCCTCCAAAAAGATGAAAAAAAATAATTCTAAGTGCACCTACCACCCTCTTCAAAAACATTTGAGACACTGGCATTTTTTTTCTTCTGTCATCACTAATAGGTAGTAGCACTTCTGGTTTTTATGTTAAACAGAGATTTGAAATGACTTTAAGGTCTTCAGCCTTTCCATCTTCAGATAAAGTAACTTCACATTTCTCTTCTTCTTTCATTTATTCAGGGTTTAGGATTGTAGTTACTACATTGATTTGGCATTGATCTGCAGTATATTGTCGTGTAACTTGGAGCAGATGATATAGTTGACAAAAAGCATTAGGAAAATCTTGCCTCTAACAGATAAGATCTTTTTCTTCGTTTGTGATGAAATCATGCTGCAGACACTCAAACCTCCAAACATTTGCCTGCAAATTGATGGTTTGCTCACTTTGGTGGTTGAACTTTTTATAAAGAAACCATAATCTCTAGTGTTTTCTGATGCATTTTCTCTCTGTATTATTAAAGCATTACTTTCCACTTGCTTCACACTCCCCCAAATGAAGCTGATCATCATGACAATTCCACCTATGGTCAACCTGTAACCCTATGCCACCTCATCTATTTGTTAGTTTCATAGAGAGATACCTGGTACAGTGGATAGCACTATCAATGGAGTCTATATAAATTTGGATTTAGATACTTTCTATCAATGTAATACAGGGCAAGTCATTCAACCTCTGCCTGTCTCAGTTTTCTCATCTGTAGTATAAGAATAGCATCTATTTTCCAGGGTTGTTGTAAGATGATGTTTGTAAAATGATATATAAATGCTAGAAATTAAAATCATGAATAGTCCTACTGCATTAACCAGGATATGAATACTTTGTAGTTTAGTGACTAAATGATGAGCTATTTGGCCATTATAACTAATACAAATATCATAGATGAGACAGATAATTTGACATATTTTAAAATCATTCAAATAATCATATTTTCAATCCCCCCCCACCATATATTTCTCATTATCTTTTTAGTTGTGTGTATATGATGGAAACATGATCATTTCATATAGTACTTTAACAAATAAGTATCCAAGTTAAGAAAACTAATTATTAGAACCACAAAAACAATTATTTTGAAAACATTTACATATTAAAACTATCTACTTTTGCCCTTTATTTATTTGAAAGGTAACATGTTTTCCTGACTTAAATATTGGACTTTGAGTTAGAAAAATCTGTTTTTAAAATCTTACCTAGGCAAGTCACTTTATGTGAACCTTAGTTTTCTTGTCTCTAACATAGGGATAACAGTGTCTATCTTGGATATAAGTATAGAGAAGTTCAAATTGGAGACTATATGTAAAGTAGCTTTGCAAAATTTAAAGTTAAATTTAAGTGTCAATTGATGTTATTTCAACTAGTTTGCCCTTAAATCATTCACATGAAAAGTAAGGTTTTTCATCATGACTAATGAGAACTTTTGGATCCCCTTTTATTATACTTTACAATAGCTGAAAACCTGTCTGCTTTATAGTTGTTAGCAGCCATTGTAAATTATCATATTAGGGTTTCTAACACATTAGTAAGATATTTATTTACCCATTCCTCCAAAGAAATACATGAATAACAATAATTTTTAACCATTGAAAACACTGTTCTTTTTACCAATGCTTTTTTTTTTAGTGTTAAGAGTAAAAATAAATTTTAAAAACTGAAACAAAGGCTAACCTCAGACCTAAATATAAGGTGACCCCAGATCTATAATTTAGGGATGGATGATAATGGATTTTCAAGGCATAAAGATTTTAATGCTATGAATTCTTTAAAAATGAATTTGAACCCATCAGAGAGATTCACCCATCATTCACACTAAGCTGAACTGTTAATTTTCAGGGACAAATGCACCTGTGGAAAAAGAACTCATACCCTTAAATTTTTATTATTCACTGACAAGACCACATACTGCTTTGTCCCTGTTGTTAATACAGAAATCAGAGGGTGTAAATCTCTTCATCTTCCTGTCAGCACTTCTGGCCAGGGTGTTAATGGCTTGCAGCCAGGAAGTTGAGCAGGCTTCCAGCCAATCAGCAATGAAACCATTTAATCTACTTCTCAAACAGGGGGGAAGGAGAGGAATAGAGGGGGAGAGAAAGACAGAGAGACAGAGAGAGACAGACACTAAACCAATTAGGAACATATTTTCAAAATCCTGATTAAAACAATTAATATTGAGAATTAATCCTAAATGATCTGAAGCATGTAGAGGGAAACAACATACCTCCTTTATCAAGTGACAAAGACATTGCATTGTTTTATATGTGCATCAGTACATCTTAAAGTTAATTTCTTTTCTAAAGGAAAGGGCATTTTGTATAAAGAACTAAAGCTATGTCCTCATGCCCTCTAGCCCTCTACATATAACACACCAATAAAGATCCTTGAGAGAAACTCTTATCTTAACAAAAGGGCAGTTGATTCAACAAATAGTTCAGTCCAGCACAGGAGATCTTAAAGGTACTGTGTGACTAGTTAAATGAAAATTAACTTAGTATATTGTAACCTAACAGATTATTTAGAGAAATTATGGCATGGACTCACAATTCTTTGAGGCATTCAATAATAGAAGTAAGATAATATTATAGTACAATGATGTTTTTTAGGGTCCAGATCTGTGTTTTCATTAGTTTTAGGAATAAATACTTGAAGATTCTCTTTTCTTCCCATATAGATAAAGAATAGTTTGGCAATTTATATTCTTAGATTTTAATGAATTGCCCAGGGTTATACAGTCTGTTTGTGTCAGAGCTGGGCTTGACTTCTAGCTGTTTGTGTCAGAGCAGGGCTTGACTTCTAGCTATCTCCAAATCTACTATGTTCACTTTGGTGTTGTTGTTCATTTGTTTGAGTCAGACAATTTCTGACTACATTTGGGGTTTTCTTAGCAAAGATAATGGAGTGACTTGTTCTCCAGTCCATTTGACAGATAAAGAAACTGAACTAAACAGTGTTAAGCAACTTGCCCAAAGTCACACAGTTAGTACATATTTGAGGATAGATTTGAGCTCAAGAAGATGAGTCTTCCTTACTTCAGGAGCAGCACTCTATCCACTGCGCCACCCAGCTGCCCCTTTCTATTCACAGTCATGATAAAAGTCCTTAATATATATACATGCTCACACGCATATATGTGCATACATGTATGCATGTATGTATGTATAGGTTGAATTGAATAAAATTATTTTTGTGATTCCGTGATGATCATGTCATGTTATAACCATTAAAGGATATTCAAATAAATTGTTGGGAATTTTCAAGAACTTGTTTAAAGATTTTTACCAGGAGCAATGGTGGAGGGAACAACTTTTTATTCACTCATAGTAGTTTTGAAGAACAAGAAGCTATGTCAAAAGTCTCTCAAGCAGAAACACACCATATCCACCTGAGGTCTATTATTCCTCTGACCATCCATTATTCAGACTTTTTTTCAAAAGAGAGAAAATGCACTATGATTCTTTAAAATGAAAAAAAGATAGAATCTATATACATATGTTTTATATATATGTATACACACACACACATATATATACACATATATCCTTTGTTTTTGCAAATGGACAATGCTATTATTTTGTTTAAAAATGAATTTTCCTAGAGTACGAAATAGTCCTTGTGATTAGGGAGGGCAGATGGGACTACATTATTTAGACTCTGCAAATGAAGACTTGAAGAGATTAGTTTCATAAACAAAAAAAAAATAAGAACTAAAGCTTTTATTTTTAACTCTAATATTAGGCTTGTAGCATGATTCATTGCTCTGTTTTTTTTCCTACTAACCACCTGACTGCAATACTTTACTTCCCTGAAAAACATCCACTGACCCATTGGGTTATAACCCCATGATTCTATTTACCCCCTATATTCAAAGAGTAAAGAAGATCTCTTGTGAGACTCTGCCTGCTTAGGGCCTAATAATACAACATTTTCTTCTGAATTAATCTGTTCATCTGTGACTTACTTCTTCTCTTTGGATCTTTAGGGATGTAGGTGGGAGTAGAGCTGAAGAGCAAAGAAAAGGAATTCCTAGTGAAATTTTAACAATAACCAAAAAAAGCAAACTTATGAAATTGCTATCAGAACTGGCATCTACTTTCCTTTAGGACCAACTTGATTTCAACAGAAATAGTGAGCTAGGATTTCTACATTGTCTGGTAAGTCAATGACTATTCTTTTAAGTGTACCAATAGCATTGTTCCCTCTGAAATGCTATATGTCAAATGAATGATGTGTCAAAACAAAGATATATTTTTCTGCAGAAACAGACCACATTTTTACATCAAACTGAATAAGTCTCCTTTTGCTTCCCCTCCCCCCAACAGAATTAAGTACCTGTCACAGGTTAGGGAAAACTCAACCAGACATTCTTTAACTCTTTGACTCGTAGTTCAAGCAATATTATTGTCCTCAATTGCTAGTGCACTCCTTCTCAAAATGCCTTGTATAGTAACTATGTTGTATTTATTCTTTTAATGTATAAGCTATACTCTTATAAAGATATTTGTTTTCTTCTGATTTTCCCATTTTCTTCCTATTACAAGGTACTTTTTGTGAGTAGAGATAATTTCCTTCTTTGTACTTGTATGCCCAGTAGTTAGCACAGTATCTGACACTCAGGTACTTAAAAATGCTTGTTGAGCGATTGAGAGTGATGTACCAATGCCTCTCTCATCTGGACAATTATTGATTCTACTTCTTTTACTCAATTTGAAGTAGAATAGAGATAATAAACGCTAGATAGACAGACAGTCAGACAGACAGATAGATAAAATGAAATGAATGGTAGATAAACAAATTCCCTGCTAGTCAAATTACAGCACTCTAGTGTTCTTATAATGTTCATTTTTTTTCTTATTAAGTGAAGGTCAAAATGCTCAGTAGAAAGGATAGACAGAAAAATATTTTTATAATCAATGATAGGTAGACCCACCATCCTAGGCCCAAAATTCCTTGTCTTTTCCTTTCCATTTTAGCTTCTCATGCCAAGAACTAAGGGAAAATGAGGACAAATATTATTTTTTTAATTTTTAATCTTTTTTTTAAATTTTATGTTTATTTTAATTCGTAACATTCATTTTCACAAGATTTTGAGTTATAAATTTTCTCCCAATCTTTCCGCTACTCACCACCCCAAAACAGCAATCCCACTGAACACCTCCTCCCCCAATCTGCTCTTTCCTATATCCTCCCCTATCATCCCTCCAACTTTCTAGTAGGGCAAGATGGAACTCCATACCCCAGTGTCTGTATATCTTATATCCCAGTTGCATGTTAATAATAATAATAATAATAATAATAATAAATTTTTAAACACTTTATTTTAAAACTTTGAATTCCAGATTCTTTCCCTTCTTCCCTGGTCACCCACCCTTACTGGGAAGATAAGCAATTCAATAAAGGTTATACATGTATAGTTACACAAAACATTTTCATAGTGGATATATTGTGAAAGACTGACTATATTTCCCTCCATTCTATCCCTCCCCCAACTTGTTCTATTTTCTACTTTGACCCTGTCCCTTTTCAAAAGTGCGTGCTTCTAACTACCCTCACCCCAATCTGCCCTCCCTCTTATCCCCTTTCCACCTACTTTCCTGAAGGGTAAGATACCCAATATAGTATGTATGTTATTCTCTCCTTAAGCCAAATTTGGTGACAGTAATGTTGACCTATTCCCTTTTGGCTTCTTGTCCTTCCACTCCATTGTAACAGTTTTCCCTTGCCTCTTTTATATGAGATAATTTACCCTATTCTGTCTCTCCCTATCTCCTCTCATTATATTATTCTCTCAGCTCTTAATTTTATTTTTTAAATATCATCCCTTCCTATTTAATTGATCCTGTGCACACACTCCCATATGTATTCATATGCACATATACCCTCCTATATAGACATATATATGTATGTATATATGTATGTATGTATGTATGTATACTTATATATGTCTATATTCCCTTCAACTATCCTCATACTGAAAAAAGTTTCATAAATTACAATTACCATTTTTCCATGTAGCCATGTAAATAGTTCAACTTTGATAAGTTCCTTATGATTTCTTTTCCCTGTTTACCTTCTCATCCTTCTCTTGTTTCTTGTATTTGAATGTCAAATTTTCTATTCAATTCTGATTTTTTTTTCATCAGGAATGTTTGAAAGTCCTCTATTTCATTGAATGACCATATTTTCCTTGAAATATTATACTCAGTTTTGCTGGGTAGGTGATTCTTGTTTTTAATACTAGTTTCTTTGACCTCCAGAATATTATATTCCAAGCATTTTGATCCCTTATTATAGAAGTTGTTAGATCTTGTGTTATCCTGATTGTGCTTCCACAATACTCAGATTATTTCTTCTTGGTTGCTTGTATTATTTTCTCCTTGATCTGGGAACTCTAGAACCTGGCTATAATAGTCCTAGGAGTTTCCTTTTGGGGATCTTTTTCAGGAGGTGATCATTTGATTCTTTCAACCTCTATTTTGCCCTCTGGTTCTAAAACATCAGGGCAATTTTCCTTGAGAATTTCTTTTTTTTTTTTTTTTGCCTTTTGGAAGGCAATTGGGGTTAAGTAACTTGCCCAAGGTCACACAGCTAGGATTTTATTTGTGTGTGCGTTAAGTGTCTGAGGCTGGATCCGAACTCAGGTCCTTCTGACTACAGGGCTGAAGCTCTACTCACTGCGCCACCTAGCTGCCCCCTGCCTTGAGCATTTCTTGAAGGATGATTTCTAGGTTCTTTTTTTTTTTTTTTTTTGATCATGGCTTTTAGGTAGTCCAATAATTTTTAAATTATCTCTCCTGGATCTCTTCTCCAGGTGAGTGTTTTTTTTTTTTTTCCAATGAGATGTTTTACATTGCCTTCTATTTTTTCATTTGTTTGGATCTGTTTAATAATATCTTGATTTCTCATAAAGTCATGAGCTTCCATTTGCTCCAATCTGAAGGAATTATTCTCTTCAGTGAGCTTTTGAAATTCTTTTTCCATCTGGCAAATTCAGCTTTTTAAGGCATTCATCTCCTCATTGGCTTTTTGGCTTCCTTTGCCATTTGAGTTAGTCTATTTTTTAAGGTGTTATTTTTTCTAATCAGGTTGTTGACTAGCTTTTCATTATTTTCTTGCATCATTCTCATTTCTCTTCCCAATTTTTCCTCCACTTATCTTACTTGATTTTCAAAATCCTTCTTGAGCTCCTCCATGGCTTGTAACCAATTCATATTTTTCTTGGAAGCTTTTGGTGCAGGAGTTCTGACTTTGTTGTCTTCCTCCTGCTCCATGCTTTGCTCCTTTTTTGTTCCAAAAAAAGGAATCTAAGGTTTGATTGCTGTGCTTGCTTTGCTTCCTTTGCTTGCTCACTTTGCCACTCAATTTCTTGATTTTTGAATTCTTTGCCACAGTAGAACTCTGCTTCCAGAGAGGAGAGCTTTATCTTAAATCACTGGCGTTTTTGCAGCTGCCAGAGCTATTAGTTGGGTGCCCTCCCCACAGTCACCACAAGCTGTGGCTCACTGTTCACACACCCCAGGACCACAACCCAAGACTGTGATCTAGATCCAGGCAGGTTAAAGCAAGAGTGATTACCCTCTGAACTTTGCTCTTTCCCTTTATGATCTGCAGGCCAGGAACTCTGAAACACCTATGTGGCAGCAATGGCACGACTGACACATCCAATGCTTCTTGGTCTGGGGGCAGGGATTGGATGGTTCTTCTTTCCCCCCCATTTCCAACTGAGTTCCACACTGACCTGTTACTTTGCCTTTGGCATTTATGGGTTGATGATTCTGACAACCACCACTGTTTCTGGGACTAAAACTGTGGGCTCATGTGAGGCTGGGCTAAGCCCCCAGCTTGGTGAAATAGACCCTTCCTGTCTGCCTGCTAGGCTGCTTTCAACAGGACATTTATTTCTCTCTGTCACTTTGTAGGTTCTGTAGCTCGAAAATTTGTTTAGAGTCATATTTTATAGGTATTTGAGGTGGTTATGGGGGGAGTGCACAGAGTTTTCCTGATTCTATGCCACCATCTTGGCTCCACCCTTGAGGACAAAGATTTGATCCAATACTTGTAAGAGAATTCTAAATTCTATTGATAGGAGGAGTGATGTGGGAGGGAGCTTTGGTTAAGCTAAATAGCATTTTTTTGTGAAGACCTTAAGAACTTAACTTCTTGAACTTCCAATGTCATTAAAATGCCTTTGGGATTGTCAGATGCTTTTGGAAATAATAGACAAAAAATAAAAACTGTCAAAGAATTTCAAGTCCTAGACCCTCTAAGCAGAGATGTTCTGGGAAATATTTAACAAATGACTTCCACCACCAAATCTATACATGACAGACTTTTGTTTTTTCTGCATTATTAACATTTTCTCCATCACTTTCTTAAGTTTAGACAATACCAAAACAATAAATCAAGATCTGATTTGGAGTATTTACTAATTGCTGAATTTTAAATGCTGTCTTTGAAAATTTTTAAATAAAGAAGGTTCCAGCACACCCATAGTCCCAGGCCTTGAAAATATCTTCCTCAATAAATAAAATTAATATTTCTCAACCCAATTTATACAAATATCCAGTTTTTGTGGAGCACCTGAGGTACAAGGCAAAGTGCTCTAGCCAAAGAAAGGTTCAGCAACTATAAACTGAAGGGCTATCTCCAAAAATTGATCTTGAGTCAATGTCAAAGTGAACAAAGAGTAGCCAAGATATCTATACTGCAGGTTTTGAGATCTTTTTCTGGAGGTTCCCTGAAATCTCACTTCAGATTACTGATAAGAACAGAAGAAATTATTTTGAGAAAATACATTTTTTTCAGAGCTCCCTCACAGTGTGTATTGTGATATAGTGTTGTGGAATGCATAAACCATTATTTTAATCTTTGTCTCTTGATACTTTTAACTTGCCTATCACCTCAAAAATCTAAGTACTTTAAACAGAAAATACTTTCCCCTTGATACTCTACATTTTCTTTAGAAGAATATACAATGACTCCTGCTACTCAGGGAATGATTTCCTTGGATATTCAAGATGTTCTTTCCTGAAAACCTGAACTAATTAAAAAGGTCCAATGCCTACATAACATATTCTTACCATCAAGAATTGAGAGTTGTGCCCATCCATTGGATTGTCTAAGGTAAGTGGAATTTGCAGTGTTTTAGTCACAAGGCCTTGCCTTCATCCCTTTCCTAAGCTGGATTTTTCAAAAACGGTCTCAAGTCCATCCCTGAAAGACTGTGCAATGAAAGTTATGAAATGAGCAAAAGCATCTTCTAAATGGTTTTTGAAACAGAGAAAAGAAATGCAGACTAGTGTCAGATTGGAATTTGAGGAAAGCCTCCCAGAGTATCAGATCAATAAACAATAAATTGCTGGGTTCAGCAGGGCACAGATTAGGGTAGGAGAAATAAATACACGCTCATTTCATTTTAATTTATGTTCACTATTGCCCACATGGTCTGGAATTTTTTCAAAATCAGTCATTAGCTGTTATGGTCTCTTCACCTCTGGACAGGTGGACGGATAGCATAAGCCAGTAGAAATAAGAGATTTTCCATGAAGAATTACCCAGGAGATCTCGGGGCTATCTAACCTCTGTGCTACAGCATAATTTCTTTGCCTACAGTTCCAATTTAGAGAGAAAAAGCTTCAGAAGACATTGCAGTCGGCTCTGACAAGGCTTAGCTCTTTTCTTCTTGAAAATGATAGCAGTGCCAACAGAAACCCAAATCTGAAACATGCAGAGGCCTCCCAGGGTTTATAAAGGCTGAGTACCCCAGCCTTGTTATGAATGTTTTACTACCAATTTCAAATAAATCAAGGGTACCCTTCAGCACCAATCAGTAACATGAATATTTTATACTGTATCATGTCTCACTTCAAGTTTAGTTTTTATCAATAGCAAAGGATGGGTTATGAGACTGGTTTTCCCATATATTCCTCACCATCATGTTTTCTGTATGCTTTTCTTTCTGTTTTATGAGTGTATAGAGAATATTATGTTCAATGTTTGCATTTCACAGCTTCATATATCAAAAGAAGACAGTGATAGATTGTAACTATTCCAAATTTGTTTGTTAAAATAAAAGAAAGAAAGAAAGAAGGAAAGGTACCTTTCAGTGCTGCTTTGGTGGCCTGGGCAAGGCAATAAACTTCAGGAGACGTTTTTGTGACTTTTATTGAGCCTAGCTAGAATTGACAATGTCTTATCTCAGAAAAAATCAAGATTTTTTTCATTCTTCATAATTAAATGGAATATGTCTAGTAGCAATAAGTCCTCATAATGAAAAAAATGGAAGTGATGGAGGTGGGGGGAGGGATTGTACAGAGCATTCAGCTAGAAAAATATTTGGTTAAATAAAAATGAAAATTTTCTAAAGGAGGAATGTCTGGTATAAATTAATAAAAATTTGATATGAATAAGCTCAGGGTAAGTTGAAATTTAAAAAATTTTAAGAATAATATTCATTATTTATTTTAATATAGAACAAATCCTATTAATATGTAAACACCAAGGGACTGGACAGGTTCTTTGTTGTGCTAAAATTGCACAGATCTAACTATTCCATTGAAGAAGTAGTCTAATGGCTAATACTTTAAAATATTTTTATGCCACAAATAGCCTTATTATAGTGGCATTCTTGTTAACAGTTTTCAATATGTTTTAAAACATAGATGGCCTAAATAAATTACATATAGATAGATCTTACCTGTATAATATATAATTTTATCCACAGGTGTATGTGTACATATATGCACAAATATTAGTACATATAAATGTATACCCCATGCTTATATGTATATATGTATGCTACATGCATTTCTGTATGTATTCGTGTATGAGTATGTGCATGTGCATATGTGTATACATGTATGTATGATGGGATCTGTTTTTGCTAGTGTAGGAAATTCTTCTACCAATGCAAGTAGGCACCTGCTCTGCAACTTACAGTCTTAGAAAGTAGAAAGTTGCCTGGTTACTGAAAGTTAAAATTACTTTCCCAGGGTCACATAGGCAGAATTTGTCAAAGGCAAGATTTAAAAAGCAGTCCTGTTTACTAGGATGCCAGCCCTCTAGCCCTCTAACCACTATACCTTATTCTTTTGAAATGTAGCCTAAGGTCATATTAGGATTTGGGAGGGTGGGGCAATCAAGGTATAGGGTCAATTTTTTTTTCTCCATCTCCTCTCTCTCTCTCTCTCTCTCTCTTTCTCTCTCACTCACTCTCTCCATTATCATCATTGTTATTCAATATAGTAGCTATTAATAATAAGAGAAGAGAAAGAAATCAAAAGAATGGTTAATGAGGGAACAAACCTATCACTCTTTGCAGGTGATATGATGGTATACTTGGAGAATCAACTAAAAAACTACTTGAAATAATTAACAACTTTAGGATACATGCAGGATATAAGATAAATTTTGTAGAAGATGTGGGAAAATTGAGATATTAACACACTGTTGGTGGAGTTGTGAACTGATCCAACCATTCTGGCAAGCAATTTGGAACTGTACCCAAAAGGCAGTCAAACTATACATATCCTTTGATCTAGCAATACCACTACAAGGTTTGTATCCCAAAGAAATCTTAAAAAGGGAAAAGGACCTACATGTGCAAAAAAGATTTATAGACAGCCCTTTGGTGGAAAATATTGGAAATTAGGGGATGCTTATCAAATAGGGAACAGTTGATCAAGTTGCAGTGCATGAATGTAATGGAATATTATTGTGCAATAAGAAATGATGTACAGACTTCAGAAAACCTGAAATACTTGTATTAACTGATGAGCAGAACCAGGAAAACATTATATAAAATATCAGAAACATTGTGTGATGATCACTATGAATGACTCAGCTCTTCTCAGAAACAAAATAATTCAAGACAAGTACATAGGACTCACTCCATCCAGATAAAGAACTGATGGATTCTGAACACAGATCAAAGCATATCTTTTCCATTTACTTTATCCTTTTTCAAGTTTTTTTTTTCTTTTGATCTATTTCTCTTTTCACAACTGTGACTCACATGGAAATACGTTTTACATGAAAGCACATGTATAACATTTATCAACTTGTCTACCAGTTTTAGAGGAGGGGAGAGGAGGAAGGGAGGGAAAAATTGTGAAACTCAAAATCTTTTAAAAACAAATGCTAAAAATTGTCTTGACATGTAACTAGGAAAAATAACTTAAATGAAGAAACTGAGGCCCAGAGAGGTTATTTTTTGAGTTCAGTACTCTCTCTCTCTCTTTCTCTCTGTGTGTCTCTGTATAAACACAAACACACACACATATACATATATATACATACATACATACATATATACATATATATTTGAATGAATGAGTCAACACATAAAGCTATGTTTCAGAAATCCCTTTCTGAAGCCTGATTTGAATTTATTTTCCCTTTATTGGATCTACCCAAAATCTTCAGTTTTGAAAGGCTATTATTCTTAAATAAAGGTCCAGATTAGGACATTCACAAATATTTATGATGCTATTTAGTTGTCAAGATCAGCAGTCAGGCAAATTCCAACTTGCCCAATACTATTAATCATAGTCATAATATTGGATCCCCAAATGTAAGTTTCATGATTGTAAAGATGGGGATAGCCTGTCTGTATGTCTGAAATATTTTTTTTTCTGGGATTTCCAAAGGGCCTTTCTTTCAGCGTTTATTCCTGTCATAGTGACATGACAGCTCATTTCTCTTTCAGAATCAGTTAATTGAGGGGGTGGCTAGGTGAATACAGTGAATAGAGTGAATAGAGCACCAGCCCTGGAGTCAGGAGGACCTGAGTTCAAATACAGCCTCAGACACTTTATACAAAAACTAGCAATATGACCTTGGGCAAGTCACTTAACCCCAATTGCCCCTCCAAAAAAAAAAACGGCAAAAAAAAGAAGAATCAGTTAATTGAGCTGGTAACCAGAACAATACAAACAACTAATGATAATTGTTGCTGGAAGGCTGTGCATACAGGAAATTACATATAGCAATCCTGACCTTACTACCAAGGAAAGTTGTCCCTAGCTTGAAATAGCTGGATATTTTCACAGGAATGGTATCTTCTACACTTGGAGAGGCATAGGGGTGTGCTGGTAAATGTTTAACAACTGGATCCCTGGGGAGAAAGGAGGGGAGTGTATTTGCCATACATATATTTATTTTTATTATTATTATTATTATTATTATTATTATTATTATTATTATTATTATTATTGCCTTTTGGAGGGCAATTGGGGTTAAGCAACTTGCCCAAGGTTACATGGCTAGTTTTTTTGTGTTAAGTGTCTGAGGCTGGATCTGAACTCAGGTCCTCCTGACTCCAGGGCTGGCGTCACTGTACCACCTAGCTGCCCCAACCATACATATATTATTAAGTTTAGTTTGTTAAGTCTCATATTCTCCAAGACTTTCTTACGTCTGGAAATCAGCAAAATATCAAATCAAGCTCTGATCTGTAACACTTGCCAATTTTGGAGGTAAATTATCGCACTGAAAACGTAGTGATGAGTTCTCCGAAACCAGTACAAGCTGGCCCTTGCAAACTTTTGGAGAGATCCAGTGGTATTCCAAAAATTAAAAATATTGTTCATCATAATTCTAGAAATACATAGTATTACAATATAGGGTACCCCCAAAGTCTTCATGCACTTTTTAGCTTTTGTATCTTAAAATTTGGGATTTTGAAACTTTTATGCTTAAAACTACACTAAAACTTTTGGGATGATCTATAGAATAAAGAACTGTAGCAGAAATACTATTATAGTATCATGATATATAGTACTGTAGAAGGTTTTTTTGTTTTGTTTTGGTTTGGTTTTGCCTATGTATATTTTAATTAGTTTAGGGAATCTCAGGTGAGAATTTACATACCAATACAGATGAGCTCCTGTTTAGCTGTCTATATTCTTAGGTAATTATGGGTGCAAGCATTCATAATGCACTTAAGTTTTGAGAAGTGTTTCATAAATATTATCTTTTTTGATCCTCACAACAAACTCAGCAGGTAAATACTATCATTATCTGTATTTTGTAGTTATTGCTGTTTAGTCATTTTTTTCAATTGTGTTCAACTCCTCATGACCTCTTTTGGTTTTCTTTTTTTTCTTTTTTTTATTAAACAAATGTTTTATTAACTTCTGTTTCACATCATTCATTTCCGTCACATATTGAGTTACAATTTTTCCCCCGTTTTTCCCCTACCCACCATCCCAGAATAACAGTCCCACAAGATATCGCTTCCTCCAATCTGCTCTCTCCCATATCTTCTCCCATACCCCCTTCGACTTTTCCATTAGAGCAAGGTGAATCTCTGTGCCCCAATGCCTGCACATCTTATCTCCCAATTACAAGCAATAGAGTATAAATAATAGTATTCATATATATTTGAAACATTTAATTTTAAAACCTCTAATTTCAGATCCATTCCCTTCCTCCCTTGTTACCCATTCCCTCTGGGAAGATAAGTAATTCAGTATATATTGTACATGTCTAGCTATACAAAACATTACCATATTAGATATATTGTACAAGGCTGCTTATAATTCCCTCCCACCCATCCCACCCCCCACCTGGTCCATTCCCTACTTAATCCTGTCCTTCTTCTATAGTGGGTACTTCCAACCTCCCCTCCCCCCAAGGATGCCCTCCCATCCATCATCCCTCCTCTCATCCCCCTTCCCCCTATTCTGCTGCAGGTTGAGATATCCAATTTAGTATGTATGTCATTCTCTCCCTGAACCAAATTCCATGAGAATGTGGTTTTGCCTTTTTGCCTTCATATTCTTCCCCTCCTCTGCAGCCACTTCCCCTTGCTTATTTTACATGAGATAGTTTACCCTACCCTGTCTCTCCCTGTCTCCTCTTGCCACTTGCCTCTCTCACCTCATAATTTCACCCCTTGAGTATCATCCCTTCCCACCAAATTCAACCTATGCCCTCTATCCATGTATAACTGTAAACATATGTAAACCCATTCACATATGTATTCAAATGACCATACACCCTTCTTCCATTATTTTCATACTGAGAGGGGTTTCATCTGTCACAGTTATTGTTTTTCCATGTAGGAATGTAAATAGGTCAATTTTGATAAGTTCCTTTTGATTTCTTTTCCCTGATTACCTTCTCAGGCATCTCTTGCTTCTTGTGTCTGGATGTCAAATTTTTTATTCAACTCTGGTTTTTCCCTCAAGAATGCTTGAAAGTCCTCTATTCCACTGAATGACCATATTTTCCCCTGAAACAAAATACTCAGTTTTGCTGGATAGGTGA
Source organism: Gymnobelideus leadbeateri (assembly GCA_011680675.1). NCBI lineage: Eukaryota > Metazoa > Chordata > Mammalia > Diprotodontia > Petauridae > Gymnobelideus > Gymnobelideus leadbeateri. The sequence goes on along the minus strand of WOXC01004664.1, from coordinate 215,022 downwards.
CCCTTGGGTTCATTCCCAGCTCTTTTGCCCTCTGGACTATCATATCCCATGCCCTTTGGTCCCTCAGTGTAGAAGCTGCCAGGTCCTATGCTATTCTGATTGTGTTTCCTTCTTAAGGTCCTTGTAACCATTTTCCCTTGCCTCTTTTATATGAGATAGTTTACCCCATTCTGTCTCTCCCCATCTCCTCTTGTTATATTGCTCTCTCACCTCTTAATTTCATCTTTTAAGTATCATCCCTTCCTATTAAATTCGTCCTGTGCCCTCTATGTATGTATACTTGTAAACATATATACACACATCCACATATGTATACAAATGCCCATATACCCTTCTTCAACTATTTTCATACTGGGAAAAGTTTCATCATTTATTATTCTCATTTTTCCATGTAGGAATGTAAATACTTCAACTTTGATAAGTTCCTTATGATTTCTTTTTCCTGTTTACCTTCTCAAGCACCTCTTGCTTCTTTAATCTGAATGTCAAATTTTCTATTCAACTCTGGTTTTTTCCTCAAGAATGCTTGAAAGTCCTCTAATCCACTGAATTTTTCCCCAAAACATGATACTCAGTTTTGCTGGGTAGGTGATTCTTGGTTTTAATCCCAGCTCCTTTGCCCTCCAGAATATCATATTTCAAGCTGTTCAATCCCTCAGTGTAGAAGCAGCCAGATCCTGCACTATCCTGATTGTGTTACCACAATATTCAAATTTTTTCTTCCTGGCTGCTTGTAATATTTTCTCCTTGATCTGGGAATTCTGGAAACTGGCTATACTATTCCTAGGAGTTTTCTTTTTGGGATCTTTTTTCAGGAGGTGATCATTGGATTCTTTCAACCTCTATTTTGCCCCCTGGTTCTAAAACATCGGGGCAATTTTCCTTGAGAATTTCTTTAAGGATGATTTCTAGGTTCTTTCTTTGATCATGGTTTTCAGGTAGTCCAATAATTTTTAAATTATCTCTCCTGGATCTATTTTCCAGGTCAATGGTTTTTCCCATGAGATATTTCACATTTCCTTCTATTCTTTCATTTGTTTGGATCTGCTTAACAGCATCTTGATATCTCATAAAGTCACTAGCTTCCATTAGCTCCAGTCTAATTCTGAAGGAATGGTTCTCCTTGGTGAGCTTTTGAGATTGTTTTTCCATAAGGCATTCTCCTCATTGGCTTTTTGAGCCTCTTTTGCCATTTGAGTTAGTCTATTTTTTAAGGAGTTATTTTCCTCAGTCAGGTTGTTGACTCTCATCTCATACTTTTCTTGCATCTTTCTCCTTTCTCTTCCCAATTTTTCCTCCACTTCTCTTATCTGCTTCTTAAGGTCCTCTATGGCCTGTAACCAGCTTGTATTTTCATTTGGGGCTTTTGGTACAGGAATTCTGACCCCCTTGTCCTCCTGTTCCATGCTTCAATCCTCTTTGCCCCCAAAATAGCAGTCTAATATTGACTTTTTCTGTTTATTTTATTTCCTTTTCCTAGGCATGTTGCCACTAAATTACTTGACTCTTGGGCTTTTTGCCACAGTAGGATTTGGCCACCAGACAGGGGAGCCTCTGTCCCAAACACTGGGGTTTTCTCAGCTGCTGGAGGTATTATTTGGGTGCCCTCTCTGAAGCCTCCACATGCTCTGGCAAGCTGGTCACACACCCCAAGACCTCCACCCTAGACCACAATCCAATTCCAAGAAGGTTAAAGCAAGAGCAAATACCCTTCCAGACTGGTGGCTGGATCCCCCTACAATCCACAGGCCAGGAGCTGAAGCTGCAACGTGGCACAGGCTGCACTGTGGTTACTCAGCAGTTCCTCACTCTGGGGGAAAGAGGCTGATGCACTCTCCCAGCTAGTAGGTCCCAAAGTCCACAGGGCACTGACCTCTCACTTTGTCCTTGGCATCTATGTGTTGATAATTCTGAAAACTCCACAGCTGCTGGTGTTCTGGATTCCCTCCAGGAGGCTGCTGGTCAGTCTGTCCTGGGGCTAAAATCTTCTGCTCACTCAGGGTAGGGGTTGGCTCCCAGAGCCCTGTGCTGGCTATTCCCTGCCGGGATGCCAGGCTGTCCTCAGTGGGAGGTTAGCTTCTCTGTGTGATTTTGTGGGTTATGTAGCTTCAGAGTTTGTTCAGATTTCCCTTTTACATATATTGGAAGTGGTGGGAGCCCAAGCCGTGTGGAAATGCTGTTTCTACTCCGCCATCTTGACTCCCTGCTATACATATTCTAATTCTATATAGTATTACAATATATTGAATTACTACTTTTATAGTACCTTCTATTTCTTAATTCATGTTTCTATGAATATTATACATTACTATTCCATCCTATACTAAATGGTGCTATGCTATGCACTACTATTAGGGAGTTGTAGATAGCTCCTGGTGCGGAAACTCCTTGTTTCAGTAAAGATTAACAACTACTCTGAACAAGAAGTTTTAGAGCAGGAGTTCTTAACCTATTTTGCATCATGAACCCCTCCCCACTTTTGGTAGTCTGGTGAAGCCTAGATACTTTGCCTCAGAATAACACTTTTAAACACATAAAATAAAATGCCTATGATTACCAAGGAAAGAAATCACTTAAAATAATAGTCTGCAGACAGGAATGCTGTGATCACCCACATTCTTGTGATATATCTAATAAGTATAATAATTTCAAACCAGTTCCTAGTATAAAAAATATTTTCAGATATCTGCAACAACTATGATATGAAACAATATCAGTGATTTTAACTACAGAGAAAGTCACAGATGTTGCCAATATTATCAGTTTGTTGGCTGCTGACATAATTAAAGGAAATGCTAAATCAGTTAGACATTAGGGAAAATAAAGATGTGATTTGTTTTCTTCATCCAGGTTCTAATTTTACCTTCTTCCCTACACAAAATCTGTCCCCAGGTGGTTTATCCTTAGTTATGGATTCCTATGTCAGAGAATAACATGAGCCAATGAGTAATTAAGTGAGTTTCCTAAGACCCCACAGACATTTGTGGACATGGAAGGGAGGAAGGAAGGAGGAATTGAATTTAGGTCTTCCTAAAGCTGAGACCAGCTCTCTATCTACTAGTCTTAATTACTTCTCATAAAATGTTATATTATATTATCAGCAGCATTATACTATACTTATATATTCTATATGCAAAGTTTGTGTGTATGTGTGAACTAGGGCAACCAATTGGTATAGTTCATAGAGTGCTAACCCTGGAGTCAAAGAGACCTGAGTTCAAATTCTGCCTCCAAAACTTATTAGCTATGTTGCTTTGGGTAAAATACTTAATCTACATACTTTTTTCCTCATCTGTAAAAACAAAACAAAACAATTTCAGAGTTTTTTATGAGGATCAAGTGAAATAATATCTTTAAAATATTTTGCAAATATTAAAACACCATATTAAGACTAGCTTTTATTATTAGCCTCTTAACTTGATGAATATTTGTAAAAAACATACCAAGATAACTATATTTCTAAAGAAAAAATATATTTAATTTCCAAACAATTGACTTCCTTACAGATGAAACTTCAGATGTAACCTCATTGTAAATTCTTGTCTTTCTGTATTGTTAAATCTGATTATAGACAATGCTGCGGATGCTGATCTCAGGAAAGAGCATGAGCTAAAGCAGCCTACAACATAGTGGAATAAGAAAAAGACCTCTTGGGTTACAAACTGATTACTAGCAGTGGCTGTCCCTATGACCTTAGGTGAGTCATCTTTAATCTCCCCACCAGCAAAATGGGCATGGTGCTCCATTCCATTTGAAGAGAATTATGAGACATCACTATTTCTCAAAAGCAATCAAAGATGTATAAGTGCAGCATGTAGTAAATGTCAAGTGTTACTTTTATTAATTCATAAGTTTGCCCCCTCTTTTCAAATTATAATTTAGGAATATTTACTCACCTGACTAAAAATTCATCTCCTTCTGAGATGAAAGTTCCTATTTCACATTTCTGAAAATAAAACAACTTACATTCCATCCCCCTTATCCATCAACTTTGTGGTGTCAATTTAATTTACATTTAACTAAATGAGGTAGATTTTCTTTTTAGGGGGAAGGGTAGTAGGACTCATGGCTAATATTTCATCTAAAAGACTAAGTTCTAATTATATGGAGATTATTATTTTCTCATTTGCACAGCTTTGCCTCATTAAAGATATAATCCCTTTCCTTCAGCCCACAGATTAAAAGTAGCCTCTTCTCATGGCTCTGTGAGTTAAATCACCCATGAAAAAAATTGTGCAAGTGCAATGTGATGCATAGGTCAGGCCAACATATACCCAAACAAAGATGAACAGGAAACAAACTTATCGAACCCTTCTTATCTATAGGTCATGCTGAGTAATCCTTCCTCTGAGTCACGGGATTTCATCTTGATGACTTTGTAAAAATATGAACAAAAAATTGCAATGATCCTGTATTACACCAGAGTATCCAGTCAGCCAAATTCAAGAGGCATCCAATTTGTTTATATCCTTCTAATTTTCCCAACCATTTAACTATTGCACCATTTAAAGAATTTGGTCTTAATGTTTGGAAATAATATTAGAAAGGAAATATTCATCATGGAATTAATATGAAAGCTTTCTCCCCATTTCAATAAAGTGGGCAATCTTTCTGTTTTGCTAAATGAATAGAGGAAAACTAATTTAATGTAGTGGGTAGTTCACTATTACCACTACAGTCAATCATTAAAATGTGGCTCTAATATATGATGGTAAAATGGGTCACTGAGGTGGCAATGGCCTGAGTTTTCTGAAAAGTCATCTGTCACTGAGTCTATTTTCTTGACCATTGAAAGATGATTCATTTCATCATGGCAATTTACCTCTTTGTAAAAAGAATAAAATATAGGGATATATTATATGGATTGTCCAAATCTTTGGTTTCAACTGAAGCTGAAAACCTTGCTAAGACTTTTAGTACACCTTTGTATATAAAAATGCTTACATATTTATGAAAGTATTAAGTGTCCGTATATAAATATCCTTATAGAAACAGGCAACACTATAGTCTAGTAGTTGTTGCTGCTCAATCATTTCATTGGTGTCCAACTCTATGTGATCCATTTGAAGCTTCAATGGCAAAGATACTGGAGAAGTTTGCCATTTCCTTCTCCAGCTCATTTTGTATGTGAGGAAACTAAGACAAAGAGGCTTATGGCCAGATTTGGACTCAGTAAGATGAGTCTTCCTGACTCCAGTCTGGGCAGTCTGGCTACTGCACCACCAAGGTGCCCCAACCCTCCCCAGCACAGTCTAGTGGAAACAACTAAAACATTTTCACTCAGAGAATCTTCATTCAAATTCTGCCTTTTCTACTAATTACTAGTATGACAGCAAATCCCTCTTTTCTTCCTTAATAAATTGAGGGAATTAGATAAGATGGTAATTAAGATTAGTGGGCCGATTTTAAATCCTAGTGATCTATTCCCATAATTATTAAGAGAGTATTAATACTAATGATGGGGAGAAAGGAAACAACAGAAATGTGTTTTCCGGGGCGGCTAGGTGGCGCAGTGAGTAAGAGTGTTGGCCTCGGAGTTGGGATGACCCGAAATCGAAACCGGCGTCAGAAAATGAGCACCCACACATAAATAATGACTAGCCGTGTAACCTTGAGCAAGTTACTTAACACCAATTGCTTATAAAAAAAAAAAAAGAAAGAAATGTGTTTTCCTTTCTTCCCATAAAGAGAACTCCTCCTCAACTATCCCAAATATCTAGAGGTATTAACATTTGTTTTAAGGCATTAGAGATATTCAGACATGAGATGAAAAATATAAGTGGGGAATGAATGAATGAGAATTGGCAGAATCTATTGAGTGAAGATAAGAAAATGTGGGAAAGGGAACTTAATGTAAGTGGGAAAGGAAAAAGACTTACATGTGTGTCCAATTCAGGTATGATTGATTATGGGACCATATTTCCAGGTGGTGGTGCTATAATAGATCATTAAAGGAACATAACATGCATAAAGTATATTCTTAACCTTTTGAGGCTGGTTGACACCTTAGACAAAATGGTCATTGCACTAAAGTCCCCTTGGTCTCATTTCTTCAACTGATTCTGTGACATCACTATCCCTGTGAGCTTTTTTTTTCTCTTTTGTCATAATTTAGGAAAAAGATCTTCCTATGTAGACTGATTTATGGGGAATTTTACCTTTGACTCATGGCCTTTTGGAGTTTTCATGCAATTATGTTTCTAAGTTATTTAGTGAGTGCTATGTGCCCAGCACTGCACTTCATTGTATACCAGGGATATCATAAAGATAAGACAAGATTTAGCTTCTAAAGTATTATTGACAATCAAGAAATAATAGCTCCAGGACAACCCTGACATGCAATAAGGAATGGGGTTATACTGTTAAGCTGAAAGATACTATATACGGATATGAAGAGCAAAAGCTGAAAACTCAGTCATACATAGACTCCTAGAACCTTCATACGGGAAGGGACCTTGTAATTCCACTCCAGTCTCCTACCCTACATAGAAAATCCCTGCAGGATCCTCCTGACATGTGGTCATTTAGACTTTACTTATACTTCAGGCATTAGGGAATGAGACCAACTTTGTCACATTTGAAAAGTTCAGTCAAAGAATATTTATTTGCTGTTTGCTGTGGCCAAGGGATTTTGTCAGATGTTGTGAGGTATACAAATATACATACACATATACATACATACACATATGTGCATACACACAAGTGTGTGTGTGTGTATCTACCACCATCAATAGAAAATGGGTTTCTATTTGCTTTTTCCTGTAGCAGGGATGGATTTCTACAGCCTTGTGATATTTATTAAATTGAACTCATTTGTCATTCGCTACTTTTTGCAGAGTTGGGGCTCACTCATCACTGAGAAAACTAGTGATGACTCTACTTTAATATGAATTCTTTGTCTTTTTAGTGGAGCACTTCCCCCTAAAAATAATTATATACTTTAGACATATTAACTACTGAATTTCTACTTTGGGTAAAAGAAAATGCTTTTAACTGAGAGCTGTTCTTCTGCCCAGCAAAAGTTTAGATTCTATACAAGAAGACAGGACATGGAACCTGTCTTTATGGAGTTCACACTCCTTGTTGGCAGACAAGACTAATGTTCATCAAAAAAAATGTTCAAACTACATATTATTTCTATCCAGTCAAAGAACAGTTTGGTTTCTAAAAGTAGTAGATTTTTAAGTTGATGAATTCCTATTCAGAAATTATTTCCCTTAGAAAAAAAATATTCAAAGTATGTTATATCCCTAGATTTGCCCATAGAATCCAACTGAAACTATAATGTACCTGTATTCTAGCATTGGCACTATTATAAAATCTTTCCATTATTTATTCATAGCATTGCTTCTTTGGGGAAATATACTCAAATTTCAAACAGGGTATGTCAATAACACATCCACAGCTAGGTGGCCCACTGGATAGTGTTGGGCCTAGAGTCAGGAAGACTTGCTCTCAAATCTGCCTTCAGATACTTACTCCTGTGTCACTTTGGCCATATTCCTTAACCTTTGTTTGCCTCAGCTTCCTCAAATATAAATTGAGGAGAATAATATCACCTACTTCTCAGAGTCGTTGTGAGAAGCAAATGCGATAACATTTGTAAACTGCTTAGCAAAGTACCTGCCATAGAGAAGGCACTATATAAATATTGTTGCTGTTGTTTCCATTGAAACCTTAAAAGCTGTGACAAGCAACAACTCTTTGCCTCAAATGTCAGGTAGTAAAAGTGACACATCATGCATCTGTGGTTCCTGAGCATGGGGGCAGTGGCTACAGGCAGGGTAAAGGTTTTTGATATACTACTACATGTATCCATGGATAAAGAGTGAACCTGTAATATGTATATGTGAGGCATGTAGTTAGCAAAGGTGAGGAGTACCACATAGCTGACAGATAGGGAGGGAGTTTTAGCACAGTGAGGATAGGGATACTATTCAGTAGAGGGGGTTTCTTTCCCATCGCATTTTTTTTCCTGCAATAGTCATAGACTGCATAGCAGAGTGTAGCTGAGTGAGCAGTAGCTGAGAGGAAGAAGCTTCCCCTACTTTCTTGTCCTTTTCTATTCCTTGGAGCCAGAGCTAGCAATGTTGCCATTTAGAGGTAACACAACAATCCATCTTCAAAACATTAAATTCACTTCGGGGTGGAGAGGCAGAAATCATGGGACAATACCATATGCTGAGGAAACAGATACCCTGAAACACCACCGGCTCTAAGCAGAAACTCCAAGACACTAAGACTTCTGAGAAGGCCACTGTAGGAATTAGGGAAAATACAGAGACTATTCAAGGGTGTGTGTGTGTGTGTGTGTGTGTCTGGCTGCTAAAGGAGAATAAGGGTCTATCAATATTCTCTAAATATTGGTGCCCTGGGGAAAAGACCAAGTCCTCTCACTTTAGTTACAACTCTGCCACTATGTATAATTGTGGGGGGAAGGGGTGGGGGAGGAGGTGGTCAGAAAAGGCCATAATTCTGCATGTAAGGGGTGGGAGGGGGCTGTTCTTAAACCAGGCATATACAAGTCAGGACAGCTTTGTATAGATGCAATAAAAGTTTAGTAGTTCAAGGAAAGGAATGAATTGGAGAAACCAGGGCAGAGAATGATAAACTGGAAATAAGAGGGAAACATGTATTGTGCCTTAGAAAAATTCAATATAATCATTCCTAAGTCTTTTGGAAGTGTATTTTCTTGCTCTGAATACTTCTTTCATCAGGAGAAGACTAGTAGTTTGCAAAATGTTAAAGAAGTGCTGATCTGGGCACAGTATCTACATAAAAATAATAGCTCAAGGACTCATGCTGGATTTGTTTAAAAAGAATTTATATGTATCCCAAGGGTCTACTTAATGTTCACAGACCAAGTGAGCTGGATTTATAATGAACATCCGTACAAATAAAGAAAACATGGGCACCTTATATTGATTTGCCTTTTTTTCACAGAACATTAGTAAATAATACTATATAAGATTTATCTAGTGCGTAGAATTTTTTTTGACAAGCAGCCCCAAACATATTAATATGCTATGAAATATAAATATTTTCTGATTAGTAAGAAAAACAGAAAAATAAATAAAATATTAATATTTTTCAACTTTCACCTTCCTTTAAAAATAGCAAGGGATATTAGTCAAATATATAGAGTGACATTAATCATTGTGAAATGAATAATGTTAATTCCTACTATATGAAAGAAAATGATCACTTTTTCTTATACTTGAAAGCCAGAAGTGATAAAATATCTAGTTGACTATTTATAATAATTCAGGTCCCCAAGACTTTTTCTTCCTTTCTTCTCATTTGGTTTAGAATATAAAGACCTATACAATCCAAACCCAAAATTGTCAGTACTTCCCCCCACATAGAGAGAGGAACACATGGAGCTGAAGGATCTTGTTGACCACCTGTTCCATTTTCCTGATAATGTAGGTGAGAAACTAATGCTCAAAGAGGTTATCTATGAATAATAAGAAGAATAGTCATGATGACATTTATAAAACACCTTAAGGTTTGCAAACCTTCTTATACAAATTTCTCATTTTATCCTCACCACAGTCTCAAGATGAAGGTGATATTATCATCCCCATTTTATAGAAAAGGAAACCAATGCAGATAAAAGTTAGGTTACTTGCCATTGTCACACAGCTACTGATAGTCTGAGCATGGATTTGGACTCAAGTCTCCTTAACTGTAGGAATAGGGCTCTAGCCACTGCACTTTTTCTCAGTATAGCTCTGGTGTAAGTATTGGAAATGGGTAGGGAGGAGGGAGCAAGAGCCAAAATCATTTATTTAGCTTAGTAAAATTAAACTGATTTGACCAATTTGATAGTTGAATTTCCATTGTATTGTGGTGTATGTTTCTAACTAGTCTAATTTCTATATGATCAACTAATATAATGTTTTAGGAGGGATATTTTAATTTTCATATTTTTTTATTAAAATCAATTGTCTAAATTAAAAAAAAAGTTCCTTAATGATTTTATTTCACCTGCTCTTCAAATTCTACTGGTTTATTTTTCCAACATTGTCATGTAAGATCTTTTGTCTGTGGCTTCCTATCAACTACTTCCATGTTCCCTTGTATTCCTTTTAATTTATTGTTAATATGTTTAATATTGAGAAATAATTTAGGGGAGATAGTGACATCACAGTTTTAGAAAAGATAGTAGAAAAATAGTGAAGATAAGAATGATTCCAGCAACAACACATTTAATTTCAAGCTATTCAGGTAATCATCTGAATGTGAGACTTAGATAGTCACCCACTATATTCAGAAAAAGACAGAGACTTTTCAGTTTCATGCTGGAGTGTCTGGCATCTATCAGGGCACTTTGCATGTGGTAGGTGCTTAATTAATGTCTCTTTAATTGTATTAATTCAATCGTTGGATCCAAGCACAGGTGAACTTCCCTCTTCTGAAGCTCCTAAATTCTTCTGGCACTTATCTTAATCTTCCTTAGGCTATTACGGTATATTTCTATTACCCTTAATTCCCCAATAGATCACTATAAAATTTGTAAGAGTAAGAACAATTCTTACTCATTTTCACAGCCTTCCCATTTCCTACCCATTTTTGGCATAGTACCTGGCATATAGATAGCAGACACTCAAAAATCATTTGTGGAGTTGAAAGAGTATTATTTTAAGAATAAATATAGGGATGGCTAGGTGGCAAAGTGAGTAAGAGTGCTGGCCCTGGAGTTGGAAAGACCCGGGATCGGTTCCAGCCTCAGAAAATTAGCACCCACACATAAATAAATAACTAGCTGTGTAACCTTGAGCACGTTACTTAACCCCAATTGCTTTAAAAAAAAAAGAATAAATACATGTTGCACAATACATTATTCATTAATTATTGATAATTTATAATGGTGGAAGGAGATGGCACACTAAAATATTAGGAACCATGAAGCACATAGTAGAGAGGATATAGGAAATTTAAAAGTCCCAATTGTCCTAATCATCATTCTTTGATATATTCCTAAAGGAGTTTAACAGCATCAAACAATTATTGATATTAACCTACATTTTATGAGATATATTTAACAACAAGCATCAATTCCACAACCAGGAGGATTTCCTTCTATAGTTACTATCCAATACTATAGCCCCATTTTTCAGGAAACAAACAAACAAAAATGCCTTATTCTACCCACCTAATTGTAATTTGGGCAACAGCAAGAGGTCGGGTTGTGGCCATTTCCAAAGGAGTAGGGGGAAAACTTAGGAGAAGCATCATTAGTTCTTGTCAGTTTAAGATGCAAGATAATGTTATACCATACGTCCTGGTCCCCTGCTCATTAAGAACAAATAGTAATTTGCACTTGAGATTTTAAATAAAAACAGAACTTTATTTTACAACAAGAGCCAATAAAGGATTTCCCCCTAGATGACACAATTAACCATTGAGAGTATATGTTTAACAACTTGCTATAATTAGCCAGTTAAAAATATGGTTGAGGGTATATGTGTATGTGTGTGTTGGGGGGGGGGGCAGTTTTTAATGCCTATTTTAAAAGAAATGTTTCCAAAAAGTTAAACCTAATTGCTGAACTAATTATACTTCTCTAGAATTTCTCATATACAAATGATGTGTACCCAGATTAATTAACTTTACTACCCAAGAACTGGGAGTGGTTCCAAAATTGACTATCTGATTACTCTACTTCCACAGAAAATATTACTTAAAACCTTGCCCTGAGAAAATTTTATTGGAATTGGTCTCATATACTGCAAGTGGAAACAAAGAAGTAAGTCTTTGACTTAGTTGCCTGATTTTCTCCTTCATAACACCAAACAGAATTCTATAAGTCTATACAACATTAATTGCAATGTACATGTATACAAACACACACACACACACACGCTATCCAAGTACAAAGTATCATTCCCAGTTATATTAGCTTCTAATTTTACTTAATCCGGCATCAATAGAAGACTTTAGTGATGTCACCCCATTTTAATGTGGCACAGCATTTCCAGTGTTTAATATTTTTCTCCCCCCTTGAACAAATAAAAATATTGGAAGGACTATATCATTTTCCTATGAAACTTGATTACTTCAATTAAAAAAATGATCCACTGACAGGCACATGTGAAATCCATATAACTTTGAGGTTTTCCCTTGCTATGCAATTCTATGTTGAAACTAATATCCTAAAACAAGGGCAAGAAACGTAGAATAAATTGTTAACTGATAAGAGCTGCATTTTGTGAGCCCTGGTGTTCAGACATACTCTCTGTAACCTTAAAAAAAAATAACCATGATTTTTCATTTTGGTGAATATCAGAGTTGATGTCTCATTTGTACCTGAATTTGTCTGGTTTGATCATTTGAAAAATGCTCTGTGGGTCCTTCGTGAGGTTCACAGTTACTGGATTTAGCTTCAGCTGCTCAACTAGTGGCCCTGCTCCTGTACTTTACTATGAATAAAGTTTTCCCCAGAGAATGAGAGGGAAAAAAGGCAAAACTGCCTCATCTCTGTCAGCTGTTGGAAGCTTCTGTGGAAGATGAGACTGGCAGGGAATCAGTCTTTGTTTTAAAAAGAAGACAGGATTTATTTAGCTTTGGGGAGGGAGGAAGAGACACATAATTAACCCGGGCAAGCCTGACCTACAGCAAACAGCAGCAGCAAGCCCAATTGGGAGCATATTGCCTAGAATAAGGATGCTTGCAGGGAGTGAATGAAGAGGGGGCAATCTTGAGAATTAGGAAAGATGAGAGAACGATTTCTGAAAAGTATGGGAGATAAGCTACCCGAATGTGTCTGAAACCTTTGAAACTTAAGACACATGTTCTCCATAGGGAACTGGTTACAGAACACAAATCCAATCTAGCAACAGGAAAAGGGGGGAAAAACAGTCTATGTTTCTATAAACAGAGCAATACTCAGTCCCAAAGAAGACTAATTAGTCATGGCAAGGAGCTGCAGTAAAGAAAAGGCCAAAAATAAAATCACAGGAGTAATAGAAAATCAAGTCAATAAACACCAGTCTTCTTTTGTCTGCTTTAGAATAAGAGATGTCGCCTCAGGTTTCCAAGGGGTACCTAGAGAATTCTGGAGAAGCCAATGAACAGAAACCAGTCAGGGCATAAGCACAGCATCAAAAGCATAGATGTCAGGGCTTAGAGGGAAGAGAACTCTTCTACCTCAACTGCCTCATTTTAAGTAGGAGAAAGGAAGCTAACAAAGACAAATTGACTTGCCCAAGGTCACAAAACAAGGTACTGGCTGGGTTAGGATTTGAAACTGGACTTTTTGCTATCTACCCCAGTTCTTTTCCTGCCAAGAGTCACCTATCAAATGATAAATGTGTCCAGAGTATTCAGTCATGAAATAACTTTCAGATTTGGGAGGGGGAAATGATGATCATTTTTTAATGAGCTTAATTAGGGATACTCGCATTGGGTCTTAAATCTAGAGGCAAGCATAATGTAGTGGGAAGAGCGCTGCATTTCAAACGAGAAGACCTGTGTTCAAATCTCTGTTACTAATAACGAGTTGGTTGGACAGAAGATGTCTATGTTTATGTTCCCTTCAGATATTGAACATTTTATTATTCTGGTGCTGTGATCATCTCCTGCTTGTGACTATGGACAAGTTACTTCAATTTGGGTCCTGGTTTCTTCATCTCTACAATAAGAGTTTTCACTAGGTGATTCTGAGGTCTCTTCTAGCTCTTTATCTCTGATCTTACATTTTTGTTGTTCAGTCATTTTCAGTCATATTCGTGAATCCCATTTGGAGTTTTCTTGGCAAAGATAATGGAATGGTTTGCCATTTTCTTCCCCAGCTCATTTTACAGATGAGGAAACTGATACAAACAGGGGTAAGGGACTTGCTCAGCTAGTAGTTGTCTGAAGTTGGATTTGAACTCAGGAAGATGAATATTCTTTTTTTAAAATTAATTTATTAGTTTAGTTTCAGTTAACAAGATTCAATTCCATAGTTCCTTGATTTTCAAATTTCTTTTCCTTCCCTCCCTCCTCCCCACACAGCAGCATATAGTCCAGTATAGGATCTGCAAATGCATTCATATTGGACATTATTCCAATTACAAAGGCATATTGTACTAGGTGGGATGAAAGATGGTAAGGAAGAAATAAAATCAAACAATGAAAAGAACAAGATCATTTAGTTTGCTTCCATCAGGATTCAGGCTCAGTTCTCAGTCATATCTCTGGATGGTGCATTTCTCACTTTCTTGAGTCTTTCGGGATTAACTTATATCACTGCATTGCTGAAAAGAGTCCAGTCTGCCATAGTTGGTCAAGGATGAATATTCTTGACTTCAGGACTGACACTCTATTCATTGTGCCGCCTACTTGCCTCAATCTTACATTTTACCATTCAATAATCTCTGACACAGGTAACATCATTCTCATCTCTAATGTAGGAGAGAGGATGATTTCTCATCCACTACTGAATCTGACCTATCCTTCATAACCCAAGTCAAAGTCATACATCAATCATGAAGTCTTCCTTGATTCCTGCAGGCTTCCATTACAATCTTTTCCTCAGAAGTACTACAGATCCTTACACCAAAGGTTCATATAATCATAGTGTATACTATGCAACTTATCATTTTCAATACGTTTTTTTCCTAAACTCTGCTAAAATTTTGCACTGTCTGATTATGTAACAGAAATGGTCATGGCTTCTTAATGTTTACACAAAGGACCAGTCCTGGGTGATTCCATCAAGCTGAAAAGCCGTCAAGTAAAAGCCAGGTTTGAGCCTGTGTGCTTATTCTGATAGTCATTCATTCATTTATTCATTCAAAAAGGGCCAACCATGTGCCAGTCACTGAGATTACAAAGACAAAAATGATAGTCACTTGCCTTCACAGATGTTATAATGCAAACAACATGTAAAAGAAATGTAAATTTAAAATAAATATCAAATAAGTTCAAAATAATCGTAGGGGAAAATGCCATTGCTATCTTGGAGAAAGGGAACTTATCAGCATAGGTTTCCTGTTGGTAGTGGCTCATGAGTTAAGCTTTGAAGGAAGTAGGGAATTCTGAAAGGTGGAGGTGGAAAAGAAAGTACATTCTATCAAGGGAAAAAAGGAGATTGGGAGATAGAATATAATGTACAGGGAATAGCAAGTGAGCCATTGTGGATGGAATGAATATATAGGGACACTCTTTCTACTAGGGCCAGACAGAAACTGACAGAATATGCAATTCTTTTTTTTTTTTTTCTTGCTTTTTGGAGGGCAGTTGGGGTTAAGTAACTTGCCCAAGGTTACACAGCTAGGTTTTTTTGTTGTTGTTTGTTTGTTTGTGTGTGTTCAGTGTCTGAGGCCGGATCCGAACTCAAGTCCTTCTGACTCCAGGGCCAGCACTCTACTCACTGTGCCACCTAGCCGCCCCTGGAATATACAATTCTTTAGATCTTTTTTTTTTAAACAAAAAATTTCTCTATTTTTGAGCACTTGCTCCAATCTCCAATACCCTTCCCATCTTTTCCCTTTATATTGAAACATTTCTCAAAACCCAAAGTGGTAGATCATGTGGGGTTACCATAAAGAATAGAATAATTGTTGAGGCTTCTTTTTAATCACCCCAGGCACTTTGTTCTTAGCCTCATTCAGAGATCATATCAAACAATGTGGGGAAAAAAGTCTAAAATCACATTATTTCAATAGCCAGCACAAATATTTTAATAGTAGTTAATTGAAAAATAGGGATGCTAAAATAATTTTATTATTTTAAATAATAATTACTTTTCTAGATTTTGAATGGAAAAATAGACAGAATGACTTACAGGGAGTTCTGTCAGATGTTAGAATAATAAGAACAAAGATTTTCTAAGTAGCCCTAAGTGATCTGAGCTTTATCATTATGGCCTCCCCAACTCAATTTCCACCTTGTGAATGGAAAGAGATTAGCATGCTGGGAAACTGTTCTCCAGAACTAATGCTTAGCCTTCAGAATATGTCCCCCTATCCATGATGTATAATTCTTCATATATACATTTATAATAGAGAGAAAACCAGTATACAGACCTTATCTAGCATTTTGATTACTACATTTTTTTAAACCTTTAGTCCAAATACAAAAAAAGATCTATAGTGATTTTCCTTGTTCCCCCAGCACTTCATCCATTAGCCTGATTGCAGCAAAAATGAAAGACAATGTTAAAAAAATTTAGAACCATTATTATAAATGGACATAAAATGGAGATATTGCTGCTTTTCTAACACTGCCACTCATATGTCTTGTTGTATAGCTGTCTCCTGTATCTTTATGGCTTCTCTCTTTTTTGCTTTGTTCTTAAGTGACTCTCATGTAGAATTTAAGTATATTTGGATTTATTTAATTCATGTATTGATATAGCATGGTGTAGTGGATACAGAGCTGGCTGCAGAGTCAGAAAGACCTGAGTTCAACACCCACCTCTGACAAATACTGACTGTGCAACCAGTGTAAATCAATTAAATTCTTAGTGCTCTAAGCAGTTGTTGAAGACTAAGTTGCTAAGTATATGTTGACCTACATTGGTCAAGGAATCTTCCTCCCTTAGGAAGTGAATCATAGTTCCAGATCTAATCATCCATACACCTATCTGTTGATTAGACATTTACAGTCCCTTCTTTTTTAACTTAAAGATATTTATGGAGAAGTTTGTTATGTCTCTCTTTAAGAACAAATTAATGAAAATAATTTTTTTACACATATAAATTTTGGTTGAAAACGATTCCTCATTTGTGACATAAAGAAACACAATGCCAAACTAGTATTTGGTATATAGTAGTTCATTAATGAATATGTTTTGAATATTGATTTTACCTTTAAATGGTAAAAAAAATTATTAGGTACACCATTCTGATTTCTTAACTGTATTACATCCACTCTCTATTAGCTCTGGATATGATAGATAAAGTATTAGGCAGAGTGAATTAATTTGTTGGCTATATAAGGTTGGGCTTCAAGTGATGTCTTCCTCACCTGGATACTTATCCCCATATCTTCCCCACAAAAACCTTGGACTCTGCCCCTGGAACCAGATTGGACATTGACATGGGATCTTTCACTTCATCTTGCCTAAAAGTATTCCAATGCTTCATTTCCTGGCTACCAACTTTAAATCATGCCATCTCTCTACCCCTCTTTCTAGCTCCTCATCATTTATTGTATTTTAGCATTTGAATGTAACCTCTCTGAGTGCAGGAATTGTTTTCTTATTTGTGTTTGTATCCCCGATATTTAATATCTTTCCTGACAAATAATTGATTTAATTTCTTAATAAATGCTCACATCTATCTATCTATCTATCTATCTATCTATCTATCCATCTATCCAACTGTCTATATAATCTATCCATAGATGGTATAACTACAAGGAAATAGGAGACACCATGCTTTTTATCATTTATTGAGCTTTCATTAATTGAGTGTCAAAAACATGCAAAAAGTATGGTATCAAAAACTGTGTACTGTAAACATAGCACATCTCTCCTAAGTAGGCTTTAGACCTAGAACTTGGTAATTTCATCCCCCAGCTGCTATTAATATGTAACTCCTACTTTGACTACATCATTCAAACTTGACATGACCCAGTTTCTTCTTCAAATCAAATGACATTGAGTGTTATGGACTCTCACAGATGATGTAAAGAGCTGACAGGATATACTTAGAGATCCTGGCAAGGAGCTACCTACCTGACAGAATTGGGACCTCTGAGAAGCCAGGACAGCCTGCAGGAGAGATGACTAAGATTGGCATTTCAGAAAGATCAACAAGAAGATTATAGATGGAACAGAGAGGTGTCAGCACAATACCAGGCGCACAGTCATTGACAGCATGGGATTCTAGAGACAGGAAATGTAGTTATTAGGGGAAGGAGGAAGGTTTACCAGAGAGGAACACTGTTGCTGCAAAATTAAAGAAAGTATTCAGCCATGGAATACCTAGAGAGCGATGCAGTTACTTAGTTATTCAGGTCAAGGGTACAAACCAGGGGTGCTGAAAACACCAAGCCCAACTTGTGGCTGGACTGGTTCTAATTTACTCAGGTATTCCATCTGCTGAAGGACACGATTAATCCCTGAACCTGGGGAGGGGGGAGATGGTCTACAACTGAAGATTTTAATTGCCCCCAGTTTTGAGGGTTACTGAGAGAAAGAGGCAAAGAGCCAAGGAGGCCATGACACAAACTACAGGACCCAGGTGGCATCAGTCTGTCACTTGGCTTCATGTGTATATAAAAGAGTGAAAGATTTGTTTGATTCTACAGACTAACATGACAGCTGTCAACATTATAGCGTATGCATATTTCCTTTTTGGCACTTTTGACTGAGTTGTTGCATGGAGAGGTCTGCTTGAAAGGATGATAAGTCCTGGAAGGATTTCTGTATCTTGATGCAGAGGCCTATAAGGACACTGGATACACATTTGGTAGGCTCTGGTATCCAAAAATCAGCATGTAAAAGGCAGAGGGCATCCAGATTGAGAACACACCTCCTACAGTTTACAGATGTAATCCCTCTCCCCATTCCCACCACTACCAGTTGTATTGGTCCCTATGCTAAAAGATTCAGGGTGGGCAGAACCCTCTTGACAAGTTATCAACCCTCAATACACTGAGAGACAAACCACTTCAAAGATACTAACACTTTAGCCCATAAAAGGCTAGGAGTTTCCTTATATGTCCTACATTCTCCTCATCCAAAATTTCCTTACACAAACACCATCAAAGAATATATAGATCACAAAGCAAAGCCTAATTGCATTTTTCCCCTTAATTGAGGAGCATTTATTAGGTTGCAGCTTTGTTCCTTGTACTAAGCTAAGCATTAGTGATATAAAAACAAAAATGAAACAGTCTCTGCTGGCAAGGACCTTGCAATCTAGCTGTGGGACACAATACATACATCTATGGGTATAGGCAAAATAGAAAAAAGGAATCTGGGGGCAAATGTGAAGCAATTTGGGAGATCGGGTAAAGCTTCATGTAAAAGGAAGGTTTGGACTGAGCCTTAAAGAAACTTATGTTCTAAGAGGCAGCATTGATGAGGGAGTACATTACAGGCATTGGAGACAACCAATGCAAAGACACGGCAATGAGAGATGGAGTGTCATGTTTGAGAAATAGTGAGAAGCTCACTTTGGTTACACTGGATGTAAAGGGAGTACCATTAATAAACTTGGGGCTTCGTTACTAAAGGCTTTAAATAACCCAAAGAGGAGCCTGTTTACATCTTATTCTCAAAGTAATTGAGAGCCCTTGGAGTTTCTTGAATCAGAAATGGATTTTAAGAAAATGCATTTTTCAGTTCTATAAGCGATGATTAGGAATAAGGAGAAATCTGACGCTGGCAGGGAAATCATTTAGGATTTCAATGATCCAAATACAGGAAGGTTGATCATAAGATCCTACATATCTAGAGGCAGATATTTCAAGCCATAGAGTCCAATCCCCTCATTTTATAAATAAGGAAACTGCAGGCCAAAGGAATGAAATGAAGTGTTCAAGTTCACACAGACAGTAAATAGTAGTAAGGATTTGAACCTTGCCCTTCCACTCCAAATCCCAAACTTTGGGGGAAATTATTTCTCCCTGGAAAACTCTCCAATCCCATCCCACCAATTAAAATTAATTGCTCTGCCTGTTTCATCTGTCGTGTGTGTGTGTGTGTGTGTGTGTGTGTGTGTGTGTGTGTGTGTATAAATTAGAGAAAGATATATATTTATAGATATTGATATCTATCTATGTACACACACACATATATATATATATGTACACATCATATATGTATAATTTTCCCCCAATTACAATCAGATATAGGTTATACATGCACAATCATGTATTTAAAAGATTGCAATTCGATGGTTCTGTTTTGTCCTTTGTCCTAGGCAGGGCAGCATTTTATGTAATATTCAGTCTTGGATTTTAGTTTGAAAGCCTCAGTACAGGCTTTTATGATCCTGGGTCTTCCCAGCTGAGTATGTCAGGCAGGTTCACTCTTAATTGTTTTCTTGATAGCACTGCCTGCAGAGGTATCACACAAGGGGTTTCCCCTGAAGGCTCAGCTTCTAGGATGTGGAAAACATGCACTTTCATGTGGGATACACCTTTGTTATGGTCAAGACTGAAAATTATGATGTTTCATTTGATTCCACAGCACAGAAAGGAGTTTTCTCCCTGACAATCACATTATCTTTATCTATCTTTCTCATAAAATAAAATAGAGCTGTGGGTCAAAAAAAAAAAAGTGAAGTAAAAACACTTACAGCTCCTCTCTCTCCCCATACTTCCCACCCCCCATAATTTCTCACAGTTTGAGAGCTTAGTCCCAGGGATAGATGCAAAGTAGGAAAGAAATTCAAATTTACAACTTATCATTTTCATCAAAGACTTCTTTTTAAATGGAGAGAACCTTTATTAAGGGTTTCTATTAAGCCACATTTTGTTCCCTATGTATTTCCACCTACCCCAAGGATACGAGATGTGTTTTTATAAAAATATCTTATCAAGGAGGCTGCATGCTAGCACTTTTAGGGGGGTATGCATTTTCATCAGATCAGGCTCACAAAGGTATCTTTTAATAACAACTTTTTCTCTTCTTGGCCAAAGGATGCTCTCTATGGTCACCTCAGGGAATCTCCCCATTTATTAAACAGAAAAATTGAAGCAATTCAGAAAGATGTTCTTAGTCAACTCAGGTTGACTGAAAGTTCATACTTAAAAGCATCTTTGCATCAGTGAGCACCAGATGAACATTTCATAATTCTTTGAGGAACATGGGGGATACAATACCTCAGGAAAAATGACTAGGATTGGCATTTCATGAAGATCAACAACAAAATTATAGATGGAACGGGAAGGCAATGTACTTTGGAGTCAGAAGATGATGAACAGAACCCTAGCTAGAGATGAAATTATGACATGAGGGGGAAATTCAACTGAGTGATGGAAGTGAAATGAAAGGATGTCTTAGGTATGGTTAATCCTCTTTATGGTGGCAATAGAATACAGTCAGAAGTTATGAACATTTAGGAGACTGAGGACCTAGGAATTCATGGTCTTCAAAGGGCACAAGTATTGGATTATGAGCCAGGTATTAAATTTATTAAAGATGAAGAAAAGTAAGAGGTATATAGAGGTATATACATGGGATTGAGATAGGATGTAGTGGACATTAAAGGAAGAGAAGTATCAGCTAAGTAATGATAGCAGCAGGGTCTGAAAGCAGTAGTGGAGAATAAGAAGGATGCCCACTCTCCCTCCTGACATTTGTGTGAGGGGTTGTGAAGGATGGACCTTTGTCCTAGGTGGGGAGCATTTTACATAATATTCAGTTTTGGATTTTACTATGAAAGTCTCAGTGAAGGCTTTTATGATCCTTGGTCTCCCTAGCTGTGTGAGGCAGGCTCACTTCAATTGTTTTCTTCCTTCCTTCCTTCCTTCCTTCCTTCCTTCCTTCCTTCCTTCCTTCCTTCCTTTCTTTTTTTCTTTCTTTCTTTCTTTCTTCTTCTTGGAGGGGGGAGGGCAGGGCAACTGGGGTTATGTGACTTGCCCAAGGTCACAAAGCTAGTAAGTATTAAGTGTCTGAGGTCAAATTTGAACTCAGGGCTGATGCTCTATTCACTGTGCCATCTAGCCTAGCCACCCCTTCACTTGTTTTCTTGATAGCACTTTCTGCAGAAGTATCACACAAGGGGTTTCCCCTGAAGGAACAGCCTCTGGGTACTGTGAGACAATCTAGGAGTTTTAGAGAGTGTCAGGAGATGGTGGGGAATTTAGGACAAAGTTATGTTTTTTTGTTTGTTTGTTTTGTTTTGTTTTTCCTTTTTTGGGAGGGGACAGGGCAATTGGGGTTAAGTGACTTGCCCAGGGTCACACGGTTAGTAAGTGTTAAGTGTCTGAGATCACATTTGAACTCAGGTCCTCCTGACTCCAGGGCCAGTGCTTTATTCACTGTGCCACCTACCCACCCCCAAAGTTATGTTTTGACTGAGCACCAAAATATGAAAGGAATGTAAAATAGAGACTAGGAAGAAAGGAAGTTCATTAACCATAGAGAAGAATTCCAAAAAATACAATGGAAAGGTCCAGGAATGGAATGGTTAGGTGGGGGGAGGGAAAGAAAATAGTCTTTGGCAATGGTTGATGTATGTAGCCTTTGCCATTGATGTGCAAATTAGTTTGATGTCCAGGGAGGTTTAGGTCCCCAGGACAGCCAGCATTTTAGGGAATGAGGTACTCTGCCCTCTTAGGAAAATAACTTTGGGAAAAGGAAATGATAACTACCAGATACAAATTGCAGGGTCAGCCCAGGAGTCAAGGGAGGGAGTACTGATCTACTATGCACTGCGATATTCATACATCTCTAGGTCATAGGGTTACCTCCTCACCATCCTCTGAAAAACAGGGTCAACCTTTCTTTTATTTCTACTTGTACCCACACCCTTAAATGATGCCAAATTAGATTCTCTAAGCCTTTAAATTACAAAAACAATGCAATTCTTCATACAGAGCCCCCTAGATTGAGCCACCTTGGTCTTAACACTCAACCTGGAATCAGGAAGAAGTAAGTTCAAACTTAACCTCTGAAGTTTACTAGCAGGGTGCTTCTGGACAAGTCTTCTGCCTACTTTAATGTCCACATCTGTAAAATGGGACAATAATAGCTCCTACCTCTCTAGGTTGTTGTACAGCTCAAAGGAGAAAGTATTTGTAAAGCACATTGTTGTGGCTTGTCCTACATTCTCAAAGAGGACCATAACATCAGGAAGAAGATGACATGACTTTGATTTGAGTAAGGCAGGGATTTGCAAAGTCATCAGCTTCACAGAGCCATTTAAACCTTCAAGCAATCAACAAATGCTAGTGATTATTATTAATATTATTATTACTATTAATGAAATCCCATATTCAGCCAAATGAAAAATTATAATCTATCTATCCATCCATCCATTCCTAGTAGGGATATACAAAAGTATTTCTTATAGAATTATTACTATAGGACTATAAGTTATCCTAGAGGAGAGGACACATCTTCAACATGTGACATGTTAAATACAAGCAGATGAGGTAGTATGATGCAATGTATTGGAAGTTGGATTCCAGGAAGGAGCCCCTGTTTGACCTCTGGTTCTAACACTTAAAACCATGAGTCACTGGGCTTGGGTTCAAAACCTACCTCTGATACTTATTCCCTGTATGACCCCAGGCAAGCCATTTAATCTCTTGGAATCTAAGTTTCTTTACTTGTATAATGGGTAAAATAGTTTCACTCAGCCTATCTCGCTAGTTGGTTGTAATGAAAATAAAGAACCAAAGAAATGTTGGTTATTGCTTATTGTTGGAGACCAGGAAGTTTAGTTGACTGGACAATTCTTAGAGAATTTATGATTATCAATGCTGTACATGCCTTTAAAAGCATCAAGATCATGGATATATTATTTTAGTTTATAGACCTAAGTTCTAAATGTACTATTGAAGAATTGACTCATCATTAATATTTCATACAGGAGACAAGAAAATTTGTAACCTGGTATTTTCAAAGTTCATTTTACACAGTCATAAAGAATCATTGCTTTTCTTGTACCTAATTGATTATGTGGCCAACACTTTATCAGCAATAAATGATGAACCTATATATACTTATGAAATCACTTTTGATTAGGGGATTTCTTTTCTATCAGGTTAAAAAAAGTGTGACCTCTCACACTTTAAAGGTGATGAAACTGAGGATCAAAGAGGTTTAGTAATAATGTGAGGGAGAAATAAAGCCTTCCTGCAATTAGAGGTGTTGAGAAGTAGACTGAGCTATGGAGAGAGGTAGTGGCTCCCCACTCCTTGGGGGTTTTCCTTTCGACCAGACAATAGAGGCTGGATGCCCACTTTGGGGGTATGTTATGATGGGGATTGCTATAATGTATGGTTTGTAATAAAGAGCTAATAAGGTCTTTTCCACCTCCCAGATTCAGGGGTTCTGTAAATGTCAGAGGAAGGAATGAACCCAGACCCTCTGACTCTAGATATAGATGTCTTTTCACAGCAGTAAGCAGGCTATTTTGGTTACAGAATGACTCTGAAGACATAATTCAAATGTAAATTTTATTACGCTCTTTTTATGAAAAATATTGTGAATTTGACAAATAAAAGAATCATTTTCATATATAGGAGAGGATGATATTTCAAACAATAAATCTCTGTCTGGTGGAGTTTTGTTTTTCAAGGATTTAAAAAAAAATTGGTATGTAACTTTCAAAGGTGCCCTCCTTAGCTGTGATCCTTGTGGGCCTTTCTTTCTTTAGTTCTTTTTTCTTTTTCATTGGGGAGATTGGAAGAGGGCATCTCCCTCCTTAGCACTCTACTCCCATCTACCATGAAATTGAAAACAAAAAAAAACCCTTGTAATTAATGAGAACAGTGAAGCAAAATAATCCGCCACGTTAGCTGTGTCAAAAATGTACATCTCAATTTGCAAATTTAGCCCATCAGCTCTC
Source organism: Gymnobelideus leadbeateri (assembly GCA_011680675.1). NCBI lineage: Eukaryota > Metazoa > Chordata > Mammalia > Diprotodontia > Petauridae > Gymnobelideus > Gymnobelideus leadbeateri. Next base: position 190,555 of record WOXC01004664.1, on the reverse strand, counting down.
TATAAGGAAGTGAGTAGTATGCTTTCTTATTGGTCTTTTGGAATCATGGTTGGTCATTTCATTGGCTAGAGTTCTTAATGTCCTGCAACTTTTAGTCAAAGAAGCCAGCCTGGTTTCTCAGTGTGATAATGAAATTCATACAACTGATATTACCCAGAATTTGCCAAAAGGAACATTATAGTCACAAAATGAGCTCATTGGTTTGAACAAAATTTACCCTCAAAATGGTTTTATATATCTTTAACTGGAGCTATGACTAGGAAGTCTTGTATTTGGGGTTCAAAAGGAGGTAAGAGAGGATGCTAAGAGGATGGTCATGCTGGAAGTGAGAGGTCCTATATGTCAAAGAATCTGGTCCTCACCTCTCTGTGCATTGGGAGGCAGACATTCAAGAAAAGGGTATAATAATAATGGGATTTTGGAAGTGGTCACATCAGGCTAGGTAACATAAATTAGGAAGAGAGTGCAAGTCATAGCATGATATAGTAGTCCAAAAGGACAGTAACTGCTCCCTTCCAGGAAGGAAATACACATACACTCCATGTCAGTGTCCTGTGGGAGAATAGGTAAAGATATTGAGTATCCTATAGTTACGGATGTATATTTGTTTCATTAGTTCTGAAGTACTAAAAAAGAAAGGGAGAGAAAGAAAGAAACAAATAAGCAAACAAACCAAAAAAAGAAATTAGAGAGCTAGAACACTCTACTTCTGGTCAATGAATTACATATGAAGCCACAGCTGACAAGCTCAGATCATAACAGTGGGAATATGACTGACAAAAATCATAATCCCTGACATTCCCCAGGAAGGGTAAGGTAACAGAATTTGATGAGCCAAGGCCAGGTTCTAACACACATCAGGGGCAAAGGAGAGAGTGAACTACTCCTGGGAAGTACCCTAGAAGGCAGCATATAAAACACAGCCAGAAGTAGAAAAGGCTAAGTCAGGACTCCTGTACCATTCAAGTCCTGGTTATCAAGGGCAAGTGATGGATCAGAAGATAGGCAAACAATTAGACAGCCAATATAAAAGCTCAGGCTTCAGGACAAAGACTCTGGGCATTAATTGATACTGGAATCATATCTTCTAGAACAGAACTGCATACTATTTGGTGGCTAGCCCAGTACCTACAGGTGGGAGTAGGTGGTCCAGACTTGGGAGATGATGCATTGATTTAGTTTGGGTATTGTGAGGAATTTGGAGCCTAAGATAAAAGTGGATTCTGAATATTACTAATTCATGGGTAGGTCTTCTACAAAGTACTTTCCCTATACAGGTATGATTTTTTTTTTTTCCACATATAAATCAAAGCAAAAAAACAAAAACAAAACCCTGACCCTCTGTATTACAAGTATATTGAAGATCAAGTGAAGATGGCAAAGTACTTCCAAAGTGCTAAATTCTGTATGAATGACAAATTTTATTATGATTTAGAGAGTTGGGTAGGATTTTGAGTTTGGAATACATTTTCAAGTAATCATAAACCTGTTTTTCCAAGGGACAATACAGTACCTGAAATGTCTTAAATACATATTTGATAATATCTAGTCATGTTGTCAGAAGGGAGCCAGTGGGGAGGAGCCCAGCTTCTTCAGCAAACATCAATCAGCTAATCATTCTGCCTAGCTGCACAATCATTTCCTCTAATGAGAGGTTTGTAATTGTTACTTATGATGACTTTACACACCATTGCTGATTAGTACAAGAGACAAGAAGGTCTCTATAGCCTTGTGCTCTCAAATGTTGTGTTACTCAGTGGTTGGGAGAAAGCCTTTGCTTTTCATAAGTCTAATTGATTGTGTGGTTTCAACACTTTATCAACTACAAATGATGAACCCAATGCACATTTATAAAACCACCTTTAATTACAGGATTATTTCTGCATCAGGTTAAAAAAATATCATTGTCTATCATTTATATGAAAATATTTGTGTCTTCAGCTACTAAATAACAGGCAAAAGCCTTCAGTTCCTGACTTGTTACAAGGTTAATTCCAAACATTTCAACTTGACAGTCTATGCCTTTCTGAAACTATTCAATCAATCAACATTTATTACAAACCTACTGAGAACCAGGTCCTCCACTTGGCATCAAGCATACAAAAATAAAATTGAAACAATCCCTTCCCTCAAGGATCTCATATTTGGTCAAGGGATTTAACATAAACTTATAAAGTGTACATATACAGACACACATACACACACACACACACACACACACACATACGTACACACGGATATACCCGACAGTGTTGAGAAAGGAGGCCCTGAGAGGGTGTGGAGGCTTAAGAAATATTTCATGTAAAAGATGAGCTGAATCTTGAAGGAAACCAATTCAAATAGTCAAAACTTAAGGAGGAGGTGCATTACAGGTATAAGAAATATCTAATGTAAAGAATGATATGACAATTCCAGTATCTTTGCCAAGAAAACTCCAAATAGAGTCACAAAGAATTAGACATAACTGAAACAACTGAATGACAACGATGTGAAGAAAGAGAGGGAACAAAAAGTGTATCTTGAGTAAGGAACAGTCAACAGTCCAGTTTTGCTGGATTGTAGAGTATGGGAATGTGATTAATGCATATTAAGGTTGCAAAGGTAAGGTGAAGTTAGAGTGAACCTAGAGGTCAAAAGGAACCGTTTTCCTTTGATGACTATGGAACTGACATAGGTAGACCTGAACTTTACAAAATTCATTTAAGAGGATGTGTGGGAGACAGATTAGAGATACGAGAGACTTTAGGGAGGGAGATTAATTAGAATACTTGAAATAGTACAGGTGCCAGGTGATGTCACTCTAAATTGGGGTAGTGACTATGTGAGTAGAAAGAAATGGTCAAGGATATCAGTGAAGTTGTGGATTTGGGTGACTGGAAGGATGGTTGTGCCCGGAACAGAAAAAGAAAAGCTTGACAGATGGGTTTGGTGGATAATGAATACTGCCTTGGACATGTTGAGCTTGAGGTATCTTCATCAAATCCAGTTTGAAATGTTCAGTAGGCAGTTGGTGATGTGGCAGCCTGATATGCAGACAAAGAGTCATCTTCATAGAGAAAGCAGTTCAACCAAATGTAAGTGATCAAGTCACTAATACAGAAAGTAGATAGAGTGAGCAGAGTAAGGTAATGTTCCTATCCTGAATCTACCTGATGTTCAACTATTCCTAAACACCTAGCCTCAGTTTCAGTCAGGCTGGGCTGCTCAGTTTGTTAGGAAAAAAAAATCAACATTTCTATTTCCACACTTTTACCTATGCCTCTTGACTAAATCTCATCCCCTTCAGTTGTGTCTGACTATTTGTGACCCTGTTTGGGGTTTTCTTGACAAAGATACAGGAGTGATTTTCCATTTCCTCCCCAACTCCATTTTACAGATGAGGAAACTGAAACAGACAGGGTTAAATGACTTGCCCAGGGTCACACAGCTAGTAAGTGTCTGAAGTCAGATTTGAACTCTGGAAGATGTTTTGTTTTTTTTTTTTTACTCCAGGCCTGGCGTTTTATCTACTGTGACACCCCCTTTCCTCTTAGACAGTGCTAATGTGGTTGCATCCTTTAAAATTCATTTTGAGTCCCCAAACATTTCAATATCCTCCATAGAGCTTTCCCTAACTACTTTAGTTCATCACTGAGATCATTCTGTAGGAATTATTTGGTATTTATTTAATGGACACATCATAATCATCTGAATATGTGTCATATTCCCTCAGTACAATAAAGGTCCTTGAGCGTGGGAACTTTCATGTTGCTTTTGTATACCCAGTGCCCCACATAGTGCTTTCTTTGTACATAGCACATGCATGATAAATATTTGTTGAATTGAATGGAACTGAACTTGTACAACATTTTCTGTAAGGGCCATAGGGGCAGTATATTGTTGTTTACTGATTTCAACATTTTCCTTGCCTCCCCAGAGAGATTATCATAACCTTTGGTAGGTACTATTTTTTTTTTTACACTTGTTTCATATCCCTCCAAAGCACATGAGCCACATCAAGGAAGACTTCATTAAATATGTGTTACCTTGCCAAAAGCTAAGCGACTGGGGGCATAATTTTGCCTGTTTTGATGAGGTATGGGCTCTGGGAGCCCCCTTGACCTCTGACTAAATAGTCCCACTTGATGAGACATTTGCATGTGGCCATAAGACTTATATGGTGGTTGGGCCATAAGACTTATATTGTGGCTGGGCCCAAATCTCAGTTACTAGACTTCTCACCCTTGAGCCTATCAAAATATCAGTCCACCCTTGAATTGGCCTAACCCACCATTATCAGTAGTCTCCAGGTAGCCTCCAGCAATTTCCCACCCTTAATCACTCATTGACCTCATTTGACTGCTCCTGAAGACCCTCCCCAAACTCCTCCTCTAGACCATCCCTAAATTCCTCCCACAACCTTTCTGTAGATAAGATCCCATCTTCCCTCCATGTGTGTGACTGTGCCTTAGAATGACCTAGCACAGACTTTCTCTGTATCCAATACAAGAGAACTTTTAATAAACTTTACTTTTCTTTGGCTGAGAAGACTTAAGTCGAATTCATTCCTGGTGTGTTTGTATTTTGGGGTCTCCATAGCAACCCTAACCCTCTTTATGGCCAACCTCTTCATTTAAGAACTCAAGGAGAGCTCAAGGGTGCTCCCAGAGCCCATAACTCAAAACTTCCATTTCATTTTTTAAAAAATAACTAGAGTATACTAATTTTATTGATTGTTATTTTGTCATTGTTTAAAAAACTAACAAATATGTTTCCTCCCTCTAAACAGTAAAATCTCTCTAGTGTGTCATTTTAAGCTCTGAGTAAAACAGTTGTCTGTTACTAATACACCTCCCCCTCACCTTAAACACTACATTCTGAAATTAAAAATGAACATGTTAGGAAACCAAGAAAACAATAAACGACTCTCTAACGGCATGGCATTTTGCTGTAACTCAATTTGAATTGCACTTCTTGTAACAAAGAAAATGGCCAAATAAATTATGCCTTGTAAATCTCTCCTGGAATTTTTAAAAAGAGCTAGTTCTCCCTAGTCATAGATAGTTTAGTTTAAAAAAAAAATCAGAGCTTTAGATGCTAAGGAATCTAAATTCAGCCATCTTTGCTGATCAAGCAGCCATCAGTTAAAATGCATTTAGAACATTTTTTTCTGCCCCTTTAGAAAACATTCCATATCTTTTCTAAGGAATTTTAGAAACAGGTCAAACTGTTCAACTTCATAAAATTTCAGAGTAGAAGAAATGCTGTAATTTTGGGTAAATCCATGAATGGAACACCCAGTTACATATGAATATGTTTTATTAAAGGAGAAATACTCAATTATATGACTAAATTTCTCCTATACAAATCCTTTCATTTCTTTAGCTCTCTAAAATCTAAGAAATTCTGTGGAATTCTTTGGACATTTACAATTTAGTACCCTTTCTAACCATATGTAAAACCATACTGTTATAGGCTGTATGGTGAAAAAAAGGAAATGATATCATTCACAAAAAGCATGTTTTCCCCTAATTTCTTATATGGGCTAATTTTAGAGATGCAAGGCAAGAGGTCTCAAATGTTTACATTGCTTGTAAATGTCAAATTCCTTTACAATACTTATCATTGTTGTGCACATAGTAGGTAAATCAGCAGCAGAAGAATGAACAAATGAATAGAGAAATAGAGAATTAAATTCAATTTTCTTATTTTATTCAATTACTCAAACTACAAAATTCTGTGTATGTATGTGTTTGTGTGTGTGTGTGTGTTTGTGTGTGTGTGTGTGTGTGTGTGTGTGTGTGTGTGTGTGTGTGAGAGAGAGAGAGAGAGAGAGAAGGGGTGTAGGAGGGAGGGAGGTAGAGAGAGAGAGACAAAGGGTGGGGAGGGAGAGGAAGACTGTGAGAAGGGAGACCAAGAGAATGGAGGTGGAGTAACTTGCTCAAGATAATTCAGGTAATAAGTGTCAGAGGTGGGATTCAAATCCAGGCTCCCCAGCTCTTGAATTAGTGTACTTTATTCCCCTAAATCAATAGCATTTATCATTCCAGCTGACCTATTTATCTAGAAGGATTTCAAAGATCCACAGAACAATCAGATTAAAAGGTCTTAACAGTTGAGATAACTGGGAGTATAAACATGCCCAAGAGGAAAATATATCTTCAGGTAATTTTGACATTTATTAATCTTCTATTATGTGCAAGGTAATTGGCAAGGCATTAGAGATAGGCAAAAATAACATTATCTTCCCAGTTGAGGTATTTGTTTTACAGAATTCAGTTAATATAATAGGTACAGAAGTAGAGAACTGACTACAGAGTCAGGAGGACTTGCATTCAAAGCCAGCTCCAATTATTTACTAGCTTTGTGATCCTGGGCAATTCACTTAACTACAGACTGACTCAGTAAGTTCAACTGTAGAATAGGAATCATACTGTTTACCTCACAGGGTTATTGCAAGGATTAAATGACTTAATATTTGCAAAGTTTTTAGCATAGTACTTGGCACATTGAAGGTAATTAACAAATGTTCCTTCTTTTTCCTTTCTCTTCTCCAAATACAAAGTAATTTCAATTACTGGAGAGACTAGGAACAGCCTCCTGAAGCAAATAGTACCTGAACTATGCTTTAAAAAAAAAAGCTAGGAATTTTCTAAGGCAGAGACTAGTAGAGAATGCATTTTAAAAATTCAAGTCTACTTGTATTAAGCCATGGATGTTGGAGATGGAATCTTGACGTGTGTCTTTAAAGAACAAGGTGTGTGTGTGTGTGTGTGTGTGTGTGTGTGTGTGTGTGTGCATGCATATGCACATTTAATGTATATAAAAATTCATCTATAAGAATACCAATAATATCAAGGGAATCAATGGAAAAAAATGGGAAGGAAGGGAGCCTAGCAGTACTAGATCTCAAACTATTCTATAAATCTCTAAACTTAAAAATTACTTACTACTGGGTAAGAAATAGAGAGGTTGATCAGTGGAAAAGATTAGATACACAAAATACAGAAGCAAATGAGCAAGTAATGTGGTGTTTAGTAAACATAAAATTTCTGCTACTGAGGCAAAATCTCACACTGACAAAAACTGTTGAGTAAAGGGGAAAGTAGCAAAACAGAAACTAGGCATAGAACAATTTCTCATACCATATACCAAGATAAGCTCAAAATAGGTATATGAATTAGACATAAAAGATAGTATTATAAGCAAATTAGTGGAGTAAGGAAGAAATTACTCATAAGATCTATGAATCTGGAAAGAGGTCATAACCAAAAAAGAAATACAGAGGTTCACAGGAAGTAAAATGAATGATTTTGATTATATATTTTAAATGCCCAACTTATCAATGCAACTAAAATTAGAAGGAAGGTAGGAAACAGGGAGAAACCTTTGCAAACAAGTTTCTCTGATAAATGTATCATTTCTAAAATGTACAGGGAAGTGAGTCAAATCTACAAGAATAAGAAACATTCCCTAATTGATAAATGGTTAAAGGATATGAATGAAGAACGGATCAAATCTATCAATAGTTATATGAGAAAAATGCATAAAAAAACTCATGCACCTGTCATCCATGACAAAAATACCTCTATTCTGATATGACTCATGTGAACATCATCAATCTAAGGGATGAAACTTCATTTAAACTTCTGGGAGCACTCATTCTAAACTAGATCCTGTTCATTAAACAAATAGGCAGAGGGGTGAGTACTATAAAATGATTTGTGGAAAAATCTCTATCCTACAAAACTGCTGAATTAGATGATCACAGAAACCAAAATAAGCAAAAAACTAAATTTTATTGGGAACCACCACAGTGGCAAATAGAGTTGCTTTTCAGAGGCATCCCTGGGTATTGGATATTTACCTATGATGGGGTTTAGGCTCTGGGAACCCCCTTGAATCTTCCTACTTAATGAGGAATTTGCCTGAGTACATAAGTCTTTCATTATCCTAGGCCCAAATCTCTGTTACTCTTAACCTAGCTTAGTCCCCCATTGTCCTATTCCTTCCCACCCTTGATTCTATCAAAATATCCATACCCAAATCTGTCACCCTTAAACTAGTCTAGCCCTCCATTGTCTGTCATCCCAAGGTGGCCTTCAGCTACTTCCCACCCTTAATCTCATTCCTGGAGTCTGACCTCAGTAGTCAAGATCCTCCTTAGACACCTCCTCAAGACCCTACTCCCTCCTCTAGACCATCTCTAGATCCCTCCCACAATCTTTCTGAATAAAAGGTCCATATTGCCACCTTGAAGGTGCGGTGATTCAAACTAGAGGAGATTCAATCTGACCTGCTTGTCAACTTGTCAACACAAGCATCACAAATGCTTAGACTCCTTAAGAGTCTACCCATTATGGCAAATCTTTAATAAATTTTACTTTTCTTAGACTGAGAGGGGGCTTAAATTCATTTGGCAGGACTGGACATGGTGATATTTTGGGGTCTTGAGAGTCCCTAAGCCCCCAACCCTCAACAGCCAGAGCTATGACTGTACAAGAATGTTCAGTGCAAAATAAATGAAGAAGAAACCCATAAACTGAGTTTATATAATGTCTAAATAGGCAGAAGTTCAAACTCGGTTCAAGACTTGAGAGACAATCTTCTGCATATTTTTTTTCTTTTGGCTACAAGATTAAAGTTTATTTCCTTGTTCAAATCTGAGCCATTGTGAAGTAATGATACAAGTAAACAACAACAACCTGGGGTCAAATTCTCCCTGCATTAGTTTGACAGTTTCCTTTGGTGGCATGGTTTGGGTTTGCAAGTTAAGTCACGAAATTGTGTTGATTATTTGTTCTTGAACACTAGACCTGCAATTTATCAGACAAAACTTCTAGCTTTATCTCTTTTGTATTACCAATAATCCCAAAAGAACTCTACCCCATTCCCATATGTTCCTCTTTCCAAAGTAAAAAATGTGGTCTTCTGCTAATATAGAGGAAAAACTAACTATACTCTATCCCCACACCTCAAAATATATTACTTAGTTTGATCACCCACATCATTACACTGAAGAGTTTTTGACTGGTTTCAGAGATCAAATCAACCCTGAAGGGACTAATATTTGTGCATACTAATGATATTAAAAAAAAGTCACAGGTTCTGAAGGCAGTATCAAATGAAGCAAAATCGATGGAATGAGTCTATAATTTTCCAAACTTAAGTTTTAGTATATTTGCTTAAAAATGTGGCAAATTGTTCTTATTATTGTTAGCCTCACCTTGGATCTGTCTGATACCTTTCAACATAACATCCAAGATATTTATGATAATCTTTGTCTATAGTTTGCTTCCTGGATTGCTTTTCTAGTTTTATAACTAAGTATAGTGTGGAAATAAAGGAAATGATCATTGTAGGCACATATTTTGGAAAGGAGAAACATCCCTCTCCCCCTTACACTCCCATTTGATCTCATCTAGGAAAACCTGTGCTTTATGCATTCAGAGTATCTAGGAAAGCTTTAAATAAGGGGAAAGGAGGCCGATTGATAAGGTAGAAGAGATATCCAGATATATGCCCATAAACTGGGAGAAGAAAGCTAAGTTTATGATGGGAGAAAGGTATTTCATACATTTGTATGAGGTATTGTTTGTTTTAGTGAAAGTTTGGAAGTTTTGCTTATCTATCTATATCTGTCTATCTGTCTGACTGTCTATCTGTGAACATCTATCTACTTTTGCCTCTGTTTTTAAATAGGTATACTGTGCTGCCTTTTTGCTCTTAATCCTCTTAATATCATTCTTACTAGCATTGTTATGTGATAAGAAATCTTATTTCAGCATTTAGGACAGAATAGATGAGCCTATATGGTATAAAAGGCAAAATTCTGTTCGCTATTTATTGTGTTGCAAATTCTGAGTACAAATCATCTAAAAAAAAGCTAGTTGTAAAATTTTTTACAAGCGTAGCATAAAATGGTGCCTGATATTTTTTCACTTTAGTCTTAGAAAAATGATTGGTTATGAGACAGAGTTTTATCATTCAAACTTTTCTGCAAATGCCAGCTTACTCCTTAATGTAAAATTTATACATATTTTGTGAGAAAACTCAGGAGATTTATAGTATTTGTACCTTCCTGATTTTCCATGACATTGTATGTCTGTATATTTTTTGAAAATACCCTACAAAGCTGTAATTCATAGTAATTTCTTTAGTATTGTAACTTTCGGGCTTTACATTTTGTAGTATGTATGTATATCCATCTATATGTATATGTATATATGTGTACCTACTATATATGCATGCATATGTGTATGTATGTGTGTCTGTGTTTGTATGTGGTGTGTGTATGAACATATTAAAGTGGAAGACTCTAGTAGGACACAATTTAATTGCTGTATAAAAACCTTGGTCAATTACATTGAGTTTCTTTCAAAAGCATAGTTATTCTTCAATTCCTAGACATTTAGCACTAAAAATTACTTTAGAGATATTCTAATCCTACTATTTTATTTTACAGATAAAGAAACTGAGACCCAGAAAGGAGAAATGACTTGCTGATGGCCATACAGATAGTAACTAGCAGAGCTGGGATCTGAACCCAAGTTTCATGACTCCTGGTCCAGTGTTCTACCACTGAATTGCTTTGGCCATTGAGGGTTTGATTTATGTTCACATGTCCCTTGAACATGAATGTTAGCTCATAACTCCCCAATTTCTAGAAGCTCATTAAAAAAAAAATAAACCAATGGAATGTTTGTAGAATTCTACTAAGTGACATATTCTGCTGTCACTAATCTGCTAAGTAAAAGTATTACATTATAAACGTGGAGTCCCCTAACATCAAGGTTAGGAATAAAATGGGAGGGCTCTGAAGTTGCTACTCTCTACCTGCTATGTTAAAACTAATTTTGAACTATTTTAAGTCTACCTGCCTTTGGAGAAAATGGATATAAAATGTTTTAAATAATAAAAACAAAATAAGCACAATTATTAATTTTAAAAGAGAATATATTTAAGGGGAAAAAAGAACTTCTCGGGGCAGCCAGGTGGCACAGTGTGTAAGAGCTCCGGCCCCAGAGTTGTAAGGACCTGGGATCGGTTCCAGCCTCAGAAAATTATTATCCACACATAAATAAATAACTAGCCATGTAACCTTGAGCAAGTTACTTAACCCCAAGTGCAAAAAAAAAGAACTTTTCTAAAAAAATAATCTTCAGAAAAATGAAAGTGAACTGCCTATAATTTTCAAGTAACAAATAAACTTATAAATCAGGTTCCAGAGATAAGTTAAATTCTTTGGTGCTTTGTGATTTTTTTTCCTGGTTTTATATGTTCAATATTTTGGAAGAAGAAGATTTAAATAATTTTTTTGTGGGAGACCAAATAATATTAGAAATAGCATGATCCATGTTTTAGAAGAATAATTATATCTTCCTCTGTTCATCCTCCATCACTCCCATCTCAACAGAATTTCAAAATTACTTATATATGTTGTGCCCAAAGCCTTAGTTCAGTTTTAAACTGTTAAATTTTAAAATACATGAAGACTTTTGTGACAACTTGTATTTTTTTTTTAATTTTCTTAGGTCCTATAACTGTAGAACTAGTTGTTATATAGTATATAAATATCCCAACATTTGATCTCTCCTTTTCTGAGCTTTGGTAACATTTATTGACAACATCATAGATTTTGGCACTTGGTCAGATAATAATTAACATTATTTTATAGTTATTTCAAATACATGTCATCTACCTAAGCAAAGAATATGTTCCTACACAGAAGGGTTTGTTTTACTCTTGAATGATTTATGGTTTATAGGACTAGACTAGGCCAGATAAGTTTCAGGAAATATAACTTTGATAGGATGGAATATGATGAGATGGGATGGGATGAGAAAGGGACAGAATGAGACAGATTTCTCTTCCAGGTTAGATGAAGGCTACTTTGGCCAGGTAGTTAAGTAATCTACATTATTTATGCTTTTACACTGGCAGAAGAAGCAACAGTTTTTGTTTGTTTGTTTGTTTATTTTTAACTTCTGGCAAAGCTTCTTGAGAAGCTGTAATGGCAAGCACAGTAGGATTTTTTGCTGCTTTTTCTGAGTTGCGTTTTAGTCAATCAAGTGCCTTTGTGTCTTGCCTTTGATGGAATTAAGAGTATTTGATTGGAAATAGTATATATTGTATTGATTGGAGGAAAAGGACAGAGCAGAGAGAGGATCAGAGCTAAGAGAGAGAAGTGTGTGTGTGATCTGTCTAGGAGAACTTCCTTGTGGGGAGGCCTAACAGAAGGAATGTTTGTGATAGCAACTCTTTGTCTGCTGATTTGTGCTAATTTATCAGACAGAAGCCTTGTCTGTTGGTCTGTGTTAATTTCTCAGACAGAAGTCCTGTCTATTGGTCTTTATGAATGAATTGAGCCAAAGAGCAGAGATCCACTCACAGAAAGGAAATTTAGCTTAAGTCCCATTTAAGAGCTGTCAAAGTGAATTGAGATGATGGTGCTGCTAATAAGCATAAGTATTGTTGCAGCCCTGTTAAGCTTTGTTTTACTAGAAACAGAAGCTGCAGGCAGAAAACTCTGGAGCCTGCTGTTGGGCAGGAACTTGGAGTAAAGCAGTCCCAGGGAGCTAAGATATGGAGCAGGAGCAGAGAGCTGCCTACATGTGAATTCAGGCAAGAGTCAAGAGCAGTCAGTCCACAGAGGGAGAGCTGTGGGGTTTGGAAGTCAGTCTCCAGTCAAGATGAGAGAGGACTTTACTTGGACACTGTGTACTGATTGAGGAGATTGTGATTTACTGTGACCTAGGGGTAGATGGAAGACCGTAGCCTGGGACCCCCTGATTTTGGGGTTGTGATGATATATACTGTGAAATGTGTTGTGCTAGGGAGGACCCTAGTCTAGGACCCCCTAATTGTATAAGCAAGTGTTTTGGGGAATGTTACTGAATACTATCTTTCTATCTATCTATCTATCTATCTATCTATCTAATATATGTATATATGTGGTATGTTTTGCTTAAGGATGTTGCTATGAATGTTATGATTTGTTCAACAATGTTCATTTTATTTATGAATAGAGAGTTCATTATGCTATGTGTTTAGACCCTTGAAATTATTCACAGCAGCAGTCCTCAGATGTGCTGCCATGATTGGCATTACAGTAACCTAAAATTGAAGAAATTTGTCCTGACTGCTTGGTTTTCTTCACTTTCCTTTTCATTATGAAAATTTACTTGTGTAACCTCCAAAAATAATGAAATACAGAAATCAACAATCTTAATTTTGATGGAACACATCCCATTTTCAAATTTGTATAAAATGTTATTTATTAATCTCTATCATACATTTTATTACTTAAATATCTTCAAGGGGCAAGGGTTTGTTTGTTTTTTCTCCCATTTTGCCAATTGGTAAATGGAATTACAAAAAGGTTAATGAATTTCCCACGATTATATTGAATCAGTAGTAGTTGAGAATACCCTAATTCACAGTTTTAACATTAAACTATTCCTTGTTTTTTCTCTCTCTTGGTGCATGTAACAATCCCTGTCTTCTTTCTGCATCTCTGTAGATGACTAGCAAATATTTATCTCCACCCACAACTTCTTATCATAATGCCAACCCTCATTTTCGATTACCTACTAAACAGATCTACACTTATATTGGCAACACTTCAAAATAAACATTTTGATAGAGAATTCACTATATTAACCACCAAACGTTCTCCTCCTTTTTTCTCCTCCTAGTTCTCCTCCTCTTCTTTATTCTTGTCCTCCTCCTCCTTCTCCTTCTTCTCTTCCTCCTCCTTCTCTTCCATTCCCTTCTCTGCCTTATCCTCTTCCTTCTCCTCCTCCTCTTACTTTTCTCCTGCTCTTCCTCTTCCTCCTTCTCCTTCTCTTTTTTCCTTACTGTATTTCTCTGTTTATGTCTCTTCTGTGTCTTTCCCTCTATCTCTCAAAACTACTTTAAATTTTAATATCCTTTAAATTGATATTCCTACATTCAATCCCATTTCTTCTCCAATTTTTACACCAATTAATCTCTCTACTATACCACCACAATCACATCATTTTCCCACTAAACAAACAAAAAATACTATCTGTAGCAGCAAGCACCCCAATATCCCTAGGGTGACTGCCAATATAGGTTCTTAGATCTGCTTTTCAAAAGGAAAGCAACTCAAAATGGGTTAACAAGCTTACTTTAATCAAACAAACATATATTACCTAGTTCAGGGGGAAAAGGTCAGCACCCCGAATTTCAGAGTTACAGAACTTACAGATCAAACAGACAGGCTTCCAAACTGTCCTACCATTATATCAATACCAAATCACAGTTACCAGAGAGGGAAGCATCAACATCTGGGTTTTCAAAGCCGGGGGGCTCTCAACAACGGCTTCCCAGAGTCTCATCTGGTCAAATCACACAACACTTCTCAAAGTGAGCCCCAAAGCAAAGCCTCTCCTCAGGGCTTATATAGCCTTCTCTTGGCTCAGAGAATGTAACAACCTCCTTGACCCACTGCCCAATCACAAAGTATCAAGGTGTGGGCTTTCCTGAAAAACAAGCCTCCCACCACAGGCTCCAGGTGCACTTAAGCTAGGGGCAGGGAAGATCTTTAAATTTACATTTCCATTACACTATCCCCAAATGCCAATCAAATAGCTGCTAATCCTGGTATCCCTAGTCCAAATGTTCTTTTTTGTGCCTGCTTTGTGGTAGAGCCTTCTGAGATCATTTTGTTCTGATCAACCATAGTTGGATACACTGGTACCTTGATGCCAGTGTAGTGATGACATTTTTGTCCTCTTTAAGTATGAAGGACAACAATCATCATCATCATCATCAATCTTAGCATTAAAAACCTACCATAATCTAGTTTTTATTTGATTCTCCTGCTTCCTCATATTACTCCCCTTCATTTATTCTCATGTTCAAAACTGTTAAACTATACCTTCTCCCATTCCTGTTCTTTAATACCATTCCACTGTAATGTTAATGGGACGGGAAGATCTTTCCTGGCAATTAATGGGTTAATATGACCTGCTTTGAGCTCAGGTCCAGCTGACTGCAGTTATGGAGCCTGACTCACACAAAGCTTAAGTCACATGGAGCCCATGGTGGGAGGACCTTACTGAATGGGCAGAGCAGGAAGGGTGGAGCAGGAAGAGAGAGTGAAACAGAGTTGGGAGAGAGTGAGGTAGAGCTGAGGCAGAGCAGTTACTGTGAATGAGAGGGAAGAATTTTGCTCAGTGGAACTTGTTTGTGGGTAGGCCTAATGGAGTGAAGGCTTGGTGATATTGGTGATTCCTGGAATGATGATGTGTATAAACTTATATTTTGTGAATTTACCCTGGAAATACACATGCATATTCATAGTGTCTGCTTTGGGTATTGTATTGGCAAGACACCCCCATACCTAGAAATCAACTTAGCCACATTTTTCCATATGTTAAAATCTCCTATTGTTATTTTTTTCACAGACCAACTCAGGTGATACCTCCTCAGTGATGCTTTCCAGGCAAAATCAGTCTTTCCTTGTCATTTTCCCCTTAGAACTCTGCTGCTCTACTTTGCACTTAGCCTCACTCTCTCTTATATCATAGTCATTTTTAATATGTGGCCTTAGATTCATTATAATCTCTTTCACCTAATGTGCTTTCATCTTCTTTATTAAATGTTTGTTGAAAGAAACCTCAAGAATCAATTTACTTCAACATGGAATTCTCTGTCAGAAGTACATATTCCTATTTTGTGCATTATAAGCACCTACTATAGAGAAGGTTCAAATTATCTGCTCCTAAATGGGGTTTGAAGTAGTTTTTCATGGTATATCTGCTGACAGATACAAACGTTTTCTAACATCCTCCAACTGATAGTCAATTACCAGAGGTATCTGAAGCAATATTCCAATTTTAATCTAGTGTTGCTATTTATTTACTCATACTTTGTCATAGTCTTTAGGAGTCTTAAAAGTAAAATAGGTTATTAAGAAAAAGCTAGTTTTGATGAGAAAGGAGTAGATTTTAGAATACAACTTTCTATGTGCTTGCTCAATAGACTTTAAGGAAAATGACTACCTGGTACTACTTTAGTTACCCTGTCAGACAAAAGAAATGAACACATCAATTGATAATGTAAACACTTTTACAGGATAACCCACTTGCCCCATTGGATGATCATAGCTGGACATGGTTCTGTTTATAAAATACACTTTCTACTTTATAGTCTTTCCCTACAGAAATCCTCCAGACAATTTAGCTCCTCTCTTGAGAAACGCTTATGCAGAATTCTGGGGAATCTGGCAGTGTTGTTATTATTATGAAGGAGAATACAATAAAGAAATTGTTTTCACTTTGATCCAATGCAGAGTCTACATATGGTTTCATATAGGGCAAAATAGGGGAAAAATAGATTCTATCTAGTATCTACTACATTTGCGTTTCTTAACCATTTTTATACATTATTGGGCCCATTAGGGAGTGTAGTAAAGACCATTCACCACTTCTCAGAAGAAAGATTTTGAATATATAAGGTAATATTCACAGTAGTGTAAAGGAAATAAATTATATAAAATGTAGTTAGCAAAATATTTTAAAAGTTCAAGCTTTGCTTCCTTTTGTTTCCAAAGTTTAAATACTTTGTCTATGCCTTTTTTAATTATAAACACATACAACAGAATAACTAGTGGTATAACTTTTATAAAGTTGTACTTTTCCTACTGAAAAAAGATAGTGGAAAAAAATAACAAAGTATGTCTCAATAAATTAAAAATAAAATCTATCATTAGTCACTATGCCAGACACAGAGGGCACAAAGATTAAAAAAAAAATTAAGCACCCCTGAATTCAACAATATTGAAGCAACAGCTAAATACAGAGCTTGCTGTCCATGTGGTAGGGCCACCATTCACAGTCTAATTTGCCTTTAACTAAGTTATTTCTCATGAATGGAGAGCAAAAAATGATGCAGCTTCATATGTCCAAGCTTCTACTCTATTTCTTCTCACTTTCTACCTGGTTTTACAAAAAATCTCCCATAAGTCACCAGTGATCAGCTTGGATGAAGATAGAATGTCATTTTCCTTCTTTCAGAATTGTTGCACAGGAAGAGAGGAAAAACTACTGTGGGGGCATTTATTTTCCTTTTGTTCAAACTGTGGCACTTTTCTTCAAGATAAAGGAGTGACCTATTTTTTTTTTTTCTAGAGATGTCAAAACTATCACCAAGAACAAATTCAATCTGTCAAAGGTGTCCTTTTATATGACAAGAAACCATCCTGGTATAATGCCCCCATTGAGCCCATTAGAGAAAAGAACTTCTGTTTTCTTCCACATTCTTTTTTATAATGTAAAATTGATCCTTACTTCATCACCTCTTTTGTTGAGTTTCTGACCTTCTGCTACATTGCCCATTTCTTCTGTCTATAGACCTCTCATCATCCATAAGCCCCTTTTGGCTTTATGCCTTTGAATCTGCCAGATGCTAGACACAGAACATTGAGTTTTCATCCTATTCTCATTTACAATCTATGAATTTAGCCCTTTACCACAAAAAAGAATCACACTGAGTTCTGTATATTATGGAGAGACTGAAATGACCCCAAAATGACTTGTTATCATGGGGGTGCATAGAATGTAAATCATATATTCTAAGCATTTCTCTGCTTGTTATAGTAATTAAGAACAAATCACCCTAGACTGATTGGATTACACCAATTCTTTCTGTATTTAAACTCATCCTCTTTTTTATTTCTTTTTTTATTTTTGAGAAATATAGACATTCTTTCCAAGACTGTATTCTACCACCTGTATTTTTGATGCCATATTTTCATGTTTCAGATGAACTTCCTCTTCTCTGTATATACCTTGTATATGCCTAGTTATTTTTACATTTCATTGAATATGAGATCCTTGAGGGCAAGGGTTAATTTTCCATTTATTTGTTTGTTTGTTGACTTTATTTATATTCCTAGTACATATATCAGTGTCTGGAACGGGATAAGTGCTTAATAAATCCTTGTTGACCAAATGACATACCCTTCCAGTAACAATCATCCATATTCTTTTTTCTACTTTATCTTCAATTTTCTCCTATCCCTCTAACTAGCTTATTATTCTGCATCTAAAAACAACTTGAAACCCCCTCAAGCTATTGTGCCATATTTTGGCATCATTTAATTACCCAACTTCTATAATGACTACTGTATAATCACTACCTCCACATGATCATCAAGTACTCTCTATTCAAGCTGCTTCTATAAATCTTGCTTTTATCCCCAGATTCTTCTGAAACCACTTTCTTAAAGGTTACCAGTAAACTTATGGCCAAACCTAATAATTCTTTTTTCAGTTTTCATTATTTTTGGCTTCTCTACAGCATTGAGCATTATCAAATATTCCAGCCAGATTTCTGGGGGGTGGAGCCAAGCTGGTAGAGCAGAGAAAGTGCTTAGCTGAGCTCTCCCAACATTCTCCTCCAAACAACTTTAAAACATTATTCCAAATAAAATTCTGGAGTGACAAAGCCAACAAAACATCAGAGTGAGACATTGCTCTAGCTGAAGATAATTTAGGATTTCAGAAAGGGAGATCTGTGACTTGGGGGTAGAGGCTGGCCTGAAGCATGTGGGTGAAATGTCAGTGGTGGGACTGAGAGATGGTGACAGAGACATCAGCAACTTCTAGAACTCCCATCTAGAGATGACAAGTGTACCTGGCAACTGGTCAGAAAGAGATTATAGAGGATCCCTGTACTAGCACTGAATGTAGGAACAGACACTGTTTAACAACTCCATTGCTTCTGGATTACCTGAAAGCCATGATTAAAAAAAGAGCCAATATATTATATTTCAAGGAATAACCAAGGAAAATTGCCTAGATATCCTTGAAACAGAGGGTAAAATAGGAATATAAAGCATCTACTCATTACCCCTGGAAAGATGTCAAAATAAAAACTCTCAGCAATAGTATGGCCAAATTCCAAAGCTCACAAATCAATGACAAGCTACCTAAAAGAAACCATTCAAATACCGTGGAGTCACAGTTAGGATAACACAAGATTTAATACCTACCACCTTAAAAGACTGGAGAGATTGGAATATGATATTATAGAAGGCAAAGGAGGTAGGATTACAACCAAGAAAAAATCCATCTAACACAATTGAATATAATCCTTCATAGGGAAAAACAAGTGAAATATAAAACTTTCAAGCTTTCTTGGTGAAAATACCAGAGCTGAAAAGAAAATTTAACTTTCAAATACAAGAAACATACTTAAAACAGAGAGACATACGTGGAGTTAAAATAAGCAGCTGAAGCAGAATCTATCGTGTTTTAGCTGGAGCAAAAAAAAAAAAAAAAGCAGAGGTAGCACTCATGATCTCAGACAAAACAAAAGCAAAAAAGAGACCTAATTAAAATGGAATAAGTAGGGAAACCACATATTGCTAAAAGTAGCCATAGACAATGAAATAATAGCAACACTGAACATACAAGCACCAAATGGCATAGCATCAAAATTCTTAAAGAAAAAGTTAAATGAAGTAAAGGATGAAACAGACAATAAAACTACTTGTGGGAAACTGAAGCCTGTGTGTATGAAATAACCATGGTGGGACTAGGTAGTGGTGACAGAAACATCAACAGCTTCCAGAGCTCCCATCTGGAGATGATGGAGGAACCTGGCAACTGTTCAGAAAGGGATTACAGGGGATCCCTGTGCTAGCACTGAATGTAGAAACAGACGCTATTTAACAACTCCATTGCCTATACCTACTTTATGGCCATGTATGAGTGTATAAAACCCTCAGAACCAAATGCAGAAAAGCAGATAATATTCAATGTATCATTTTCAGACCACAAAGCTATAAACATTGACTTTTTAAAAGGGTTGTGGAAGCATTGATTAAAAGTTAGTTGGAAAATAAATATTCTAATCTTAGAGAATTAGCAAATCAAAGAACAAATCAATTATTTTACTAAAGAGGATGGCAATAATGAAGCAACATTCCAAAATTTGGGAAACTGAAGCAGTACTGAGGATAAAACGTGTATCTTTTAATGTGTACATCAATAAAAGAGTGAAAGAGCAGATCAATGAACTAGGCAAACAACAATAACAACAACAAACTAGAAAAAGAACAAATTAAAATTTTCCAACTAAACACCAAAATATAAATCCTGAAAATTAAAAGGAAAATTATTCAAAATTTAATAATAATTAAACAATTAATTAAATTATTTAAAATTATTTAAAAATTTAAAGCTAAAAAAACCAACAAAAAAACCAACAACAACAACAACAAAACCCATTGAATTAATAAATAAAACTAGGAGGTGGGTTTTTTTTTTGGGGGGGGAACTACAATAAAATAGATAAAACATTGGCTAATTTGACTTAAAAAAAGAGAAAGAACAACAAATTGCTAGTATCAAAAGTGAAAAAGCTGAATGCACCACCAACATAGATAAAATAAAGGAATTATCAGAAGTTATTTTGCCCAACTATTTGCCAGGAAAACAGACAACTCAGTTTAAACGAATGAATATTTACAAAAATATAAAAAGGAAATAAAATAATTAAATAATCCTAGTTTGGGGTGGGGGAGGGAAATGAAGAAGCCCTCAATGAGCTCTCTAAGGAAAAATAACATTTCCAGGAATAGATTCACTAGTGAATACTTCCAATCTTTCGAAGAACAATTAATCCCAGTACTATAGAAACTATTTGAAAAAAAAGTATTTATACCAATTTTCTTTTACACAATGCTGCTCATACCTAAACCAGGATGAACAAAAATAGAGTAAATCTTTAGACAAATTCACCTAATGAATACAAATGCAAAAAAATTAAATAAAATACTAGCAAAGTGATTACAGCAATGTATCACCACCAGGATCATACACTGACGAGCTGGAATTTATATATGAAATCCAAAGTTGGTTTAATATTAATTAAACTTTCAGCATAATTGACCATATGAATAATAATAATAACAAAAATCATATGATTACATCAATGCAGAAAAAGTCCTTGACAAAATATAATACCCACTCCTCTTAAAAAAGAATAGAAAGCATAGAGATCAATCGAACCTTTCTGAATATGATATGTAGCATCTCTAAAACCAAGAGCAAGCATTATCTTTGTAATTGAGATAAAGCCAATGTCTTCTCAATAAGAACAAGGGTGAAATAAGGATGTCCACGATCACCACTATTATTCAATACTGTATGAGAATTACCAGTTACAGCAACAAGACAAGAAAAAAAATGAAGGAATGAATTAGGGAGTGAGGTAACAAAAGTATCATTCTGCAGATGGCATGATTGTATAATTTGAAAAACCTAGTAAATCAACTAAATAACTAGCTGAAACAATTAACAACTTTAGCAAAGTTACAAGAGATAATATGAATTCACATAAATCATCAGAATTTTTATATACTACCAACCAAATATAGCAGGAAGAGATAGAGAAACTTCATTTAAAATAGCTGCAAATAATACAGGATACTTGGGAATCTACCTGCCAAGCAAACCCAGAGATTGTATGAACACAATTTTAAAACACTTGACAAAAAATAAAGACAGATCCAAACAACTGTAGACAAATCAATTGTTCATAGGTAGGTTGAGCCAATAAAGTAAAACATGACAATTCTATCTAAATCAATTTACTAATTTACATGCCAATCAAAGTATCAAATAATTATTTCATAGAGCTAGGAAAATTATTTTTAACAAAATTGATTTGGAAGAAAAAAAAGGTCAAGAATATTAAAGAAATCAATAGGAAAATTGTTAGGGTAGGGGGCATAGCAATTCCATATTTTAAACTATATTACAAAGCAGTAATCATCACAAAAATCTGGTATGGTTAAGAGATATAGTGGTATATCAATGGAATAGAATAGTTACACAACATATAGTAGTAAATGACCATGGTAATATAGTGTTTGATAAATCCAAAGATTGAAGCTTTGGGCGTAAGAATGCAACATTTGACAAAAATTGCTGGGAGAGTTGGAAAACAGTTTAGGAGAAACTAGGCAAAGACGAATATGTCAAACCATATACCAAGATAAGGTCAAAATTGATAAGTGATTCAGACATAAAGGTGATATCATAAGTAAGTCAGAGAAGCATGGAAAAATGAACCTGTCAGATGTATGGATCAAGGAAGAGATCAAGATCAAATGAGAGGTAGAGAGGATTACAAGAAGTAAAATAGACAATTTTGATTACTTGAAATTATTTTTTTGCACAATTAATAGCAACCAAAATAAGATGGAAAACAGGAAAAAGCAAACTTCCTTGATAAAGACCTCATTTCTCAAATATATAGGGAACTGAGCCAAATTTAGAAAAAAATAAGAGCCATTTCCATTTTGACAATTGGTCAAAGGATATGAACAGGTAATTTTTTTTTCTTTTTGTAGGGCAATTGGGGTTAAGAGACTTGCCCAAAGTCACACAGCTAGTATGTTAAGTGTCTGAGGCCACATTTGAACTCAGGTCCTCCTGACTCCAGGGCCAGGGCTCTATTCACTGTGTCGCCTAGCCACCCCCTGAACAGGTAATTTTTAAACAACATATTTAATATTCTATTTTCCTTTGAGACTTTGAATTTGGCAGTTTTAACTTTGTTGCCTTTCTGAGTTTATGTTTTGAAATTCCCTGTCACCATAGTAACTTTCTATGGTTATTTTTGTTGTTGTTTGCTCGTTTTTCCAGCCTACTTCTTGATTTTTAATTCTCAGTTTAAGTGGGGTTCTGCTCCTCGAGTGGAGGGGGCACTGTCCCAAGGTTAAGGGCTTTTTTTTTTTTTTTTTTGCTGCTGCTCTCAGACTTAGTTCTGAGTATCTATAAGTTTTCAGTTCTTCCCAGGTGATATGATCTAAAGAGGGGTGTGCTTAATACTCTCCTGGCCTATGCTCTGGTCTGTGAGTGACCACATACTAACTTTTCCACCCTGGAAGTCTGATAAGGGCTCCACTCCCCTGTGGCCACAAACTCTGATGTTCCAGTGCTCCTCCCATGAGCAAGGGCTCTGGGACTGTAATTAAGGACTGCAACCTAGATCTAAGGGTGGACAATGTAACAGAGTCCTGTGTATAGCACCACCAAAGAGAGCCCATAATCTTGTTTTAACCAGTTTTCCAACTCCCTTACATGCATCTGTGGGCTAAGAGCTCAGGAAACTGCTTTTGCCAACACTAATTCAGTTGTCTCCCAAGAACTCCTATAAGTTTTCTGGGGCCTGGCCTGTACTTGCAGAGTCTGTGCTGGATTGGACTCCACTCTCATCTCTGTGGGATAGATCATTCCTGATGACCTTCTAAGTTGTTTTGGGCTTAAAAAATGTTTTGCCCCCTCCTTTTTTGGGCTCTGCCACTCTAGAATTTGTTTTGAGGTATTATTTAAATTTTTTTAGGGGAATTTGCCAGCACTCAGGTGAGTCCCTGCCTTTTCTCTGCCATGTTAGCTCCACCTCCCCAACAGGCAGTTTTCAGAAGAAATCAATCCTATCATTAGTCACATAAAATAAAAGAGTTCTAAATCACTACTGATTAGAGAATTGTAAATTAAAAGAACTCTGAGACACAATCTCACACTTATTACAGTGGCTTACATGACACAAACAAAAAAGACAAATATTAGAGGGTATGTTGGAAAATTGGAACACATTCACTGATGGTTTTGTTATGAACTGATCTAAATGTTTGGGAGAAAAAATTGGAATTATGCCCAAAGTGCTATAAGACTACACATACCCTTTGACCAAGCAATACCACTACTAGGTCTTGTCCCAAAGATATAGAAGAAAACGTAAAAAAGATCTATTGTGCAAAAAATATTTATAGCAGTTCTTCTGGTATCAAAGAAATTGAAAGCAAGGGCATGTTCATCAATTGGGCAATGGTTGAACAAGTTGTGTGAAGTAATACTATTGTGTTATAAGAAATGATGAGCAGAATGGTTTTAGAAAAACCTGAGAAGACTTACGTGAGGTTATGCAAAGTGAAGTGAGGAATGGGAAAATAATTTACATAGCCACAGCAATATTGTAAGGAAGATCAACTGTGACTGACTTAGCTACTCTGATCTAGACAGTGATCCAAGACACTTCCAAAAGACCCATGATGAAAGATGCTGTTCTTGAGAGAGAGAATTGAACTCAGCGCAGAGTAAAGCATATCCCCCCTTTATTTTTATTGTTTTATTTTGCTTGTGTTTCTTTTGCAACATAGCTAGTATGGAAGTGAGTTTTGTATGACTTTGCATGTAAAATTCATACTAAGCTTTCTCAAAGAGGAGAGAGAGGAAGGAGGGAGAGAATTTGTAAAACAAAACTTTAATAATTGAATGTTATTATATGTAAGTGGGAAATACCGAATGACAAAAAATAATTTTTAAAATCTCTCATCCTTTCTGATACTTTTTCCTTGACTTAAAATAAACTGTATTTTGCTAGTCTTCTCCTTAGCTCTTTGACCTCTCCTTTGTCTTCTCCACTGTCTTCTCTTATTATTCCTAACTCCTTAATGCAAACATTACCCCCAAATTCTTTTAAAATCCTTTTTTTTCCCTTTTCACACAGTAATTTCTTCACTGATTATCTTATTCATTTCTTTTTCTTCAGTCTAGCATAGTAGAAATAATCCTAGCTCTAGGAGCAGGGAATATCAATTCAAATCTTTCCTGGCATAATTTCTACTTGTATAACACTGGCAAACCATTTAATTCCATGCATTTTAGTTGTTTAATTTGTGAAATGAAGGGTTTTAACCGTATATTTTCTGAAAGATTTTTTTTCTGTTTAAATGTTAGGATTTTATGAAGGTCTATGTATAAATAATTTTTCCTATTTCTATTTTTTTAAACTCTGTACTCCCATTTCTAATTGTCCATTGATTGTTTGCCCTTTGATATCCTTCTGGCTTCTTAGCCTAAGCATGTCCAAAATTGAGAGAATTTTATTTCCCATAAATTCGTGATCCTTCTGACTTCCTTATTTTTTTATGGTGGAATTCTACCAGTCATAAAGTATTAAAATGTCAGAATCATATTTACTCTTCTTCTTCTATATTTCCTACAGTCAATCTGCTGCAAAACACTGTCAACAATATTTCTCATATCTTCCTGTCTTATTTTTCTGCATTGTCATCACCATAGCTCAGCCCTATTTGGTTTGTTCCATGCTTAGATTTCCACGATGGATTCCTAATAGAGGTTTCAATATATTTTGCCTTCTAGATTGTCTAATCTAGCCTTTTGTAAAGGAAACAAAATTATTTCTTTTTGCAGATGATATGATTGCTTACTTAGAAAGGGCCAGGGATTAAAACTAAAATATAATTGACATAATTAATAACTATAGCAAAGTTGAAGTATAAGAAGTATAAGACGTAAATCATCAATATTCATATATATGTATATACATAGGCATATATGTGTATACATACACAAAATCTTTCATATATAAACATATACATGCATATGAACATATATATATATACATACATATAAGATAAGGATAACCAAATTCTTGAGGGTTCTGATAGCTTCTGTCATTTTTAATACCTTTGTTTGTGCATTTGTATGTTTGACTCACTTTTTTGCAGGGAATCAGAAGAGAAAAGTCTCACTCATAGCATTCTTCCTCATCAGAAATTACACTAAGAATTAAAGATGGGGTCTAGCTATTTAATTGTGAGACAAAAAGTTATTAAGATATCTATTATTTCAAAAGAATTCTTACAAAGAGCAATGATCTAACAGACAAGAATCCTGATTTCTATTCTGGACACTACTCATTAAGTAGCCAGGTACATTTGGACAAGTCACTTAATTTCTCTATGGCTCAGTTTTTTCATCTCTAAAATGATATATTTAAAGTGAGAAGGGGATGGTGATGGTGACAGAGAATGACCTCTAACATTCCTTCTATATGACACATTCTTTGATTCTGATTCTAAAGCAAAGGTATTCCAAGGAATCTAGCCATGGATACCTCAACACACATTCTGGGTGGTTTAGTTCTGAGGGCTGGCATTTTGAGAGTCAGTGTATGATAAATAATCAAACTATGGTACAAAAACTTGTGGAATCCAATGTGTACTACACTCTCTGAGTTAGCCTCTGATGTTTTCTGGCCAAAACCCCCCCAAACCAACAACTATGTATTGTTTGAACAAAATATGCCTGCAGTTCTTCTGATTTTCTCACTATGTTATTTTCTTTTTTTGAGAGAAAGGGGAAACATGGCTGGAAGTTTTGTTCTCTGCTCCTTTTTATTTTCATGAATTCAGTTTTGCTAGTTTACTTCTCTCCTGCTTGGGGAGAAAAAAATACCTGAGTTCAGTTGTGTTTTTTAGTAGTTTTAATTGAAATCCTAGCTGACAATCTTTACCCAAAATGGATTATGTAGGCCAATAGCTAGATGGAGACCTTGGGGAAGAGCCAGGAGCTGCATGGAGTGGCAATGATAATTGAGTATCTCATACACTCCTCATGGAGTCAGTACTTATCTCAGCATGGATTTGGAGCTAACTGTGATCTCTTAGAGGTACTGTCAGATGAGTTTGTGAATATAGGGCTTGACCTCTTTTGGTCATAGTTAACTCACATGAATACATTCTGTGCACTTGCTTGCCTAATTTGGAATCAATTATATCAATTCATTCTAACTTCTGTAGTTGGCTGATCCTATTCAAAGGACAGACTTCAAAGGTGGATGAAGTGATTCTCCAAGAGTGAAATGTGAGAGGTGTTTTGTTTTTTTTTTTTTAATCAGAGACTGCCTCTAATCCACAAGGCCTTTCATTTAGGACCCAGATCTTTTTTTTATTTTTTGTAACTGCTAATTTTCTGTCCTAGTGATTTTCTACGATTATAGATTTGATGATGACACTCCCTCTATCCAATAAAATCATTTCCCCTAGCTATAAATTTCTGAGTTTGGCTTTGAAAGTGCTTCACAAACTGACTCTGTTATCTCTCCAGTCCCATCATGCATTGCTTTTCTTCCTGCATCTGCCACCTGGGCCAAATGCGCTTTATCTCTGTTCTTCGCACATGCCTCACAATCTCCCATTTCTGTGCTTTTGCCCTGAAAGTCCCTCATGCCTTGAATAACCTTCTTCTTCACCTTTGCATTATAGAATCCCTCAATTCTTTCACAACATCTCTAACACCAATGTATGCAGGAAACCTTTTCTGAAATTCACTCCCCAGTCTGGCTTCTAGTTTAACCACCTCAGGAGGGTGCTGGAGCTGGCACTTGTGAGAGCCCATTGTTAAAGTAAGCATTTGCATCTTAGAAATAAGCTACAAATCTGGGCTTGATTTCTTGTTTTTTTTTGTCTACCTGTGAGAAAGAGTTAATAATACAGATTTAATTTTAAAGTATCCTCATATATCTCTTCATCTCAGTTGTTAAAGATTTACTAGCATACTCTGGTACTGTTCCATTATAATTTTGCTTAAGAGAATGAAGTCAGCATCAGATTGGCGGCCTGGTTATCTATAGAATGATGATATTGATGATGATGAAGGCAATAATAACTTGCATTTATATTTTGTTTCAAGTTTTGCAAAGTACTTTATTTTCAATATTTCATTTGAACCTCACAACACCCTTTATCTAGACTTGTAATGATTTTGTATTTATTCTAACCATATTTATTTGCACACATTCAGTGTGAATGTATATCTATAAATATTATTTTTCTTTACTATTTGCTTGGGCTCCTGATGCTTTCTGTCACATGCTTCCTAGGTCAGGTATCCGACTCATATTCCCTATTATTTGACATACAACCAAGATACTCCAGTCCAGTTCTTTGTATATTAGATGGCAAGACCATACTAGTTCCTCATTTTCTACCCCCAGCTATTTGTTCTCAAACTTTCTAAAATGTGTAGATAGAGTGTCAGGTATAGAGGCAGGAAGATCTGAATTAAAATCTTACCTCATACACTTACTAGTTGTGTGACCCTGGGCAAGTCACTTAATCCTGCTCACCTTGGCTTCCTCATCTATAAAATGATTTGGAAAAGGAAATGTGAACCACTTTAGAATCTTTGCAAAGAAAGCCCCAACTGGGGTCATGAAGAGTTGGGTATGACCAAAAAGTGACTGAATAACAAACTGTGTTAGATATAAATAAAGAAGTAGGCAGATGGGTTAAATACATACTCTTCCCTGACTATAATACCATATTTATCCTATTTTCTTGTGATTTGTCTTTATTTACTAAATAGTACAGTGCATAGGGCTGTGGCTAGGCTGGAGATACTACTCCATCACCTAAATTCTCCTGCAGACTAAATATTTCAACTCCCTATTTAAGTCCACCATAGTTTAAGTGACTATATCAGTGCTCTGCACTTTAGCAGTTCAGGGTGAGGATTAGGGACCAGGGAGAAGAGAGATTGGAATGGAATGAATATGATTTAGGAAAATGGAAGAGTAGAAGGAATCTGGGATTCCTCAGAAATGAGTGGGTATCTGGTTTTTGTTTGTCTTGTTTGTCCTGGCATTTGCTTAGCTTTAAGTTTAGAGATTTTGAGATCTGTCACTTTGTTATTACATGTTTTGTGGACCAGTAAAGATTTGTCACAGACTCTTATTAATCCACAGAGACTGAGAAACATCATTTTGAATTATTTAGAATCCCACTTTTTGTGATATCATTCTCCTCTGAGAACTAACATTTTCAATTAATAAATATAAAATTGTCGCTCCATTTATCTCATCGCTGAACACTCAGGATTCTAAATCAATTTGATGCTACATTTCCCAGGTCACCCCTATTCAATTCAACTCTATTCAGCCCAGGACAACTGTGTGGGCCTTTCTAGCCTGGATGTCCTTGATTTCTTACCTAACTGATCCCATTGCCCCACTGATCCTTCTGATATCTATTGCCTTCTTTGAACTTGACCATAAGCTCACCTAGTTCAGATCACCTGCCTGGTCACATCCTGTTGTTCTTGGCTTTCCCAGGTCATTTCTGCCTGCTGCTATACAGGTTGTGATAATATAAAAGCTATATAGATAACAAGTGCTATCTAAATTTTATATATATATATATATATATATATATATATATATATATATATATATTGCTACCTATGTATACTATAAAAATAAACAAAAAAAATCTTGTACTTAGCAATTTCTTTTTTAAAAAAGATTTGAATGTGTGTTGCTTTAGAAATCTAACTTTCAAGACAGTCTACACCTAGGTATCAAAAAGATTCTGCTTATTTTCCTAGCCAAGTGGTCAAATTCTTCCTTGCTTCCATCTAAAAAAAAACCAAACCAAAACAAACAAACAACAACAACAAATTTCAAAGCCGGTAATATAACACAGGCAGGGATATTTTAAACTGTGGGGTTTTTTTCCTACTTGAAAAAAAATGATAACATTTATTTCTTCAAACATTCAATCAAATTTGGTAAATTTCTCTTGGCACTCTGCTAATTCATAATGAGCCCAGTATGCCCCTCAGTTCAAGTATACATGTTAGCTGCTTATTTCTCCATTCCCCAATCTCATGCTCCCAACTGGGGTAGAGGAGGGGTAACCCCAGGAGCAGCTGCATTCTGAGTATTGTTTAATCAAAGGGGGAGAACCAATATGTCCATATTCAAGTCAAGGAACACCTCCTCCGGAGTTTAGATCCATCTGGCAATTGAAGGAAGGGTTCTTGCCAGCTGGCTTTTACTTCTTAGGATGAAGAATCTGTCTTAATAAAGCACTCTGAGAAAGATACTCTGACATTTTTATTAAGTGACTTCAGGCTGACCTTAATGTTAAGAAACCTTTCTTCCAAATTACTTATTTGCACATCAGACCCAAAGAGCTAGGGAAAAAACAAAACAATAGCAACACAAACAAACAACAACAACAAATAAACAAAAAAGCACTTCCTTAAAATAGCACTAAGATATCAATCAATATAAAATTTTATGATTAGAGATATAGATCATGATTATCTTTTCCTTTGACTTGGAATGCATCCTCTTTCAAAGTAATATCTATTCTCCAGAGCACATCTGACCTTTATTTCCTAATCTGAAGCCTTGGACACTGAGTTTCATATCATTGGTCTGCCACCTACATGTGCCTTCACTAAAACCCACTTTCATAAAGACTCATAATATCACATATGGATCTTTATGTATGGGTCCTCCCTCAACTGAAAAGAAATCAATATTCTATTCTCCCTTATTGGGCTATCTACAGGAATTACTGTGGCTGAAATAATTCAAACTTACGTGGTTCTGATGATGCTGATGAGCCTCTTTGAATGTTGCTAGTCTGGGAAATGATTTATGAAATGTTCAAGTGGCCATATAATCCAATACATAACCCCAGAGAATCCTCACTACAAATAAGTGGTCATCCAATCTGTTTGAATACTTCCATTGAAGAGGAACCCACCCATTTCTGAGGTAGCCCAAATCCTTTCTGAACAGCTCTAATTATTAGGAAGCTTTTGTCTTAACAACCAAATCCCCAAATCTAAATTGGCCTCTTTTGTTTGGACAAGAAATACACAGTCTATTGCCAGGCCCAAACTGGAAATCTTTCCAACCTGTCCTCCACTGGCTTTGCCTTAGAGAATACAGGCTCTCCTACACAGGACACTGGGATATAGGGGGAGGAATTTAGAGAGGAGTTTGTACTTTCAATTTTAGTGAATGAGAGAATGAAAATAGTAGTTATAGGGCTGGCACGTAATTATAAAATAACATATCAGAATGTGAGAAAATAAATGGAAAAGTCCTAAGTAACCTCATCAAGTGCTCTTGACCAATCAGTTATCTCTCTCTCTCTCTCTCTCTCTCTCTCTCTCTCTCTCTCTCTCTCTCTCTCTGTCTCTCTCTCTGTCTCTCTCTGTCTGTTTCTGTCTGTCTGTCTCTCTCTGTGTCTCTCTCTCTCACTCTTTCTCCCTTTCTCCATATTTTTTCCAGTTCCATTTGACCCATCTTTAAATCTGTCATAGCATTTATGACTCTGACATTCATACATCTCTGCTTAATAAATGTCAGTGCAATAAAGTTTGCTTCATAATTTGTCTACACGACACACAGTTTTTACTGTCAACAATGTGGCTTTGATGTTGTGACACATTGTCATTACATTTTATTTTGCTCTTCAGTATAACATTTTATCCTACTCTCAACAGGAATTCTAAATAATGATGCATTTGAAGGTGAAAATTACTCTTTTTTAAGATTAGTTATACTTTTAAAAGAAGCTCTATACAGGTAATCAACAGAATCTACTGGGTTCTAGCCCATTGAAACAAGCTGAACTTTTTCTGGAAGTAGCTGGAAAATATCTGCTTCATTATAAAAAGATTGAAATCTCCTTTCAATGCAATTAAACAAATATTTAAGTGCCCACCATAATCTTGATTCATATATAGAGCAATAGATAAATATAAATATACAAATACATATATATTTATACAATATAATGTATTTATACTTACATATGTATAGACATATTACATACGCATATCCAATATATTAATTACATGAATACAGTAGTGGGAAATTTTGTTTTCATTGAAATTAAGGTGAAAAAGATCTTAAAGATTTAGTTTTCAAGACACTCAATATTAAGCCATCAGTTTCTTTCTCTCAAGGCATGAACTTCATATACCATATCACTACATTTCTTTTTCTTTCTTCTTCTTCATTGTTCTCTTCCTCCTCCTTTTAATATCTTTCTTTTCAAGAGAACCACATTCAGTGCTAGACAGTTTCATTCATTAGGAAGTGTTGTTCCATATAATAAGACCGAATCTGTCTCAATACCACTTCCACACCTTGGCCCTGAAAAGTAATTGGTGATTGTTTTTCGCTGGTGTTTATTTTTACCATTTAATTTGATTTTAGACTTTACTGCTAGAGAAATAATGTCCAAACATATCAAGGTAGGTCATGCTCCCTAGTCACTGTGAAATATCCAGACACCACACCATTGCAAATGGGTGGTGATGGAGACAGAATTCTGCTCAGCAAAATGGGTGGGATTTGGGGAGGAGGTAAATCTTTGCAATAATAAGAGTTACCCAGCAATGAAATGGACTTCTTTGAAAAAAAAAACATAATGTACTTCTCAATCCCCTGGAAAAACTCAAGCAGAGTGAAATTTTTGTATTCTAAGGTAGGACTAGATGGCATCTGGGGGCACTTTTCAACTCTAAGTGTGTATTATTCTATGAAAGATATGTGACACTTAGCAATTGTAAACAACTTCAGAATGCTCTGTAGTTATTAGTTGTTAGAACCAGTACTGTCTCTCCTCTTTCTACTTCTTACCAGTTCCTCCCCAGTCTGTTAATGTTGGCCAAAGTAAGTGGCAATGGTTATTCTAATCAGTCACTTACAGATTCAGATTTACAATAATAGGTGGCCTTTCATACCTGAGTTAAGCTAAGAGGGAAAAGGTTCCAGGGAAATCCAGCTGACATTTCCAATATATTCAGCAGGATATTTGCATTTTATGTGCTAATATTTTCTTTGGGAAATAGTCTAAAACACAAATCTTAAATGGTGAAGAGCTTTTCAGAGTTTTGTATCTTGTTATACTTTCAATAATTACATCAGCATTTAATTCCTGTAAAATATAACAATTTTTACTTCAAATAATGGCACAAAAATTTCATCAGCCAGTACTGACCTACTTATTACACTACATATTTCATTAGCATTATCAACAAAAATTATCATTATCACCATTAAATCTTTATTATCCCATAAGTGATGCACTATTTTCATATTCTTTCAAAATGCTCTATTCCTTCTAAATATGACTCCATTTGAAAATTTCACTTCCCTTATTGGTTCCACTGTTCTCACAATCTCCTAGAGAAAAAACATCTTGGAGTGACTTTTAACTTGCCTCAATCCTCAATTTCCTACATTCACTCCATCACTAAGTTCTGTTGTTTTTTTTTTCCTTTGAAAGCTTTTTTTCTCTCATATTTAGCCCTTTCTTCTCTATTCTCCATGTCACTACATTACCCTCAAACCTTCAAATTTCATGTCTGAATTGCAATAAATTCTGAATTTATCTGCCAGTGAGACATTGGCTCCATACGTTAGTTTCCTGTT
Source organism: Gymnobelideus leadbeateri (assembly GCA_011680675.1). NCBI lineage: Eukaryota > Metazoa > Chordata > Mammalia > Diprotodontia > Petauridae > Gymnobelideus > Gymnobelideus leadbeateri. The sequence goes on along the minus strand of WOXC01004664.1, from coordinate 157,480 downwards.
CTGTCCTAGGAAGATATTGGGTTATGTAATGTATGAAGTTCCTTCCATCTCTAAATCTATATCCTATCCTTTCTTCTCTGTCTCTTCCTGTTGCTAATTTATCTATCAATTCTGCCCAATCAATATTAAAGTGTTTTAGAAAGGGAATATTAAAGTGGAAAGTTTAGTGATTCTAAAATTAGAAGACCTGGGTTCCTCTATGATTCTGGTTCAAATTGCACCCAGACATTTCTTACCGAAGCTAAGTTGGACAAATCATTTAACTACCCCAGACTCACTTACCTCATCTGTAGAGGGAGGTATTTTGATTCTCTGGTCACAGAAAGTCCTTCTAGCTCTATTGTCCAAAATATTGTGTTATTTTTGGAAAAATCTAAAATACTCTTCTAACACCTACCTCATCAAATATGGTATACCAATCTGTGACTTAGACATTATCTGTTTGGTCCTGCCCAAAACATTTTAATTTCAGAATTTTCATTTGTACATCTATAAAAAGGGGATAATGACCCACGCACTACCTACTTATAGAGCTGTTGATTGTATGAAGTAAAATAATAGGTTCTAAGTGCTTTGTAGACTAGAAAGTAATATATAATTGTCAGTTACATTTGATTGGTGTCTTTCTCAATTTGCCTGAAGCAACTTTACTAACTGGCTATTAAGGCTGATTCTTTTTAGATTATAAATTTAGTCTTTCATGCTATATTTGTAGAGAAGATAGAAGGGCACAGACTTGACAATTGCACAGTTAAGTAGAATCAGGATAGACTAGAACTGTCATTCAAGGTTCAATGTCAGATTGAAAGTAAATCTCCAGTAAAGTACCCCAGGATTGGAGCTGTGCTGCCTGAAATTTGTATCAATGACAGATTAATGCAAATTTGGCATTCTTACCAATTTCACAAACTCCATAAGGAAGGGAAAATATTATTTCCTACTGTGTACCAGGTACTATGCTAAGCACTTTGCAAATATTATCTCACTTGATCCTTATAACAATCCTGGAAGTTAGATCTTATTATAATCCCAATTTTACAGATGAGGAAACTGAGGAAGCTAGTTGAGTGACTTGCCCAAAATTACATGGCAAGTAAGTCTCTTAGGATTTGAATTCAGGTCTTCCTGAACCCACCCATGTCTTTGTCCATTGTGTCATCTAGTTGTCTCTAGCTCCCACAAAACTAGGAGACATAGCTAGTATAAGGTGTGACAGATGGTGGATAAAATAAACTAAGACATTGAGAGGTTCAAACATCAAGTGAACTTTATTAGATGAAATTAATTGTCATAGATGCAAAACCATATACTTTGGCTCAAAAATCAAATTCATGAATTCATGTATATCAACAGACAACACTTTTTCTGAAAATAATTTGGGATAATTTTAGCAAACATAGGTTTGAAAAAGAATGTAATCTTTGGCTGCATTTTTAAAAGGCCTACTACCCAGAATAGGGATGGCCTATTATCCCTTATCCGATTACAACTGGAGTTTTTTTTGTTAGTTCTGTATGCCAAGGTTCAGAAAAGATGGTTTAAAGGTGAAGAATACCAAGATATTGACACATAGCATAGTGAAGATCATCAAGATTATTCTATCTGGGAATTTTTAAAAGAATTATGGGTTTGTATCCTGATAACATGAAAAATAAAACTTGGGTGGGGAAATGTCTTAGTAGCTCTCTTCTCTTTCCTTGACCTGTAGAAATGGGACTAGACTTGTTCTGACTAAAGCTAGAAGTCAAAACTAGGACATTGCATTGACGTTGCAGGGTCAATTTAGACCTTTAAACCCTAGATGAAAATGCTTTCCTGCAATTAGAATTGTTGAAAACTGGGTGGGTGGGTAGTTTTAAAAAATAAGTGGGTTACCTCTCACTGGATGTCTTCAGGCAGAGATTGAAGATTGAATGATCACTTGTCAAAATACTGTAGAGGGAATTTATTTTTCCAATATAGGAATTCAGAGATGGAACAAGAAGTTTGTGGTAAGTGGCTAGAAGAAACATCAAAAGAGAAGCAGCAAATAGTGTCTCAAGGTAAAGAAGCTAAATTTCAAGATTTTAAGAACACACTTTCAGTGGAACATCACAGGAAAAGGACAGCTCAGAGAATTTCTTTGGTAAGTAGAAGCCAACAAAAGGGAATTGATCATTGGAGCTAGAATAAATCAAAGGCAGTTTTTAAGAGTTAGGAAGAACAAAACATAAATAATTTCCTCAGATATTTACCAGTTAATTGTCCTGGGGAAGTCACTTAAACTTTCTGCCTCAGTTCACTAAGCAATAAATGATAATAGTAAAAGCACTAAACTTGCAAGGCTGTTTTATCAAATGAAATGAGATGATAAAATACATTAAAGATCTTAACATGTTATATAATAACACCTAATAATAATAATGATAATAAAGCTAGCATTTACACAGTATTTAAGATTGGAAAAGCACTTTGTTCTTAGTATCTCATTTGATCCTTACTACAAATGTTTGAGGTAGATTATCCCTATTTTCCAAATGAGGAAACTGAGACTTTAAAAAAAAAATAAGTGATTTACTTACGGTTGCAGACTGTTTAAGGCAGGATTTGATTTCAGGTCTCCCTGACTCTAAGTCTAGCACTCTATCCACTATAGCTCCTAACTACCTAAATACATCAATGTTATACTTACATAGTTTACGCATAATCTATAAATATACAGCAATATATATATGTGTGTGTGTATATTTATGTATAAACCACATAAATATTAACTACTATTAATATTAATTCATTAAACACCTAGCATGTGTCAGGTTCTATGTCACAACACTTATAAATGTTCCTGATATTAATCCACAATTCCTATAATAGTAACTGGCACATAGTAGGGATTTAATGATTAATGATTGACTAATTGATTGGTTGGTTTGTGTAGTCATTCCAGAAGAAGACTATTGATTTTCAGTCATCTAAAATAATCCTTAATATTCAGAGGCTCAATTTCTACTCTCTAGGAGCAATAATCAAATTTAAATTCTGATTCTGGTCATATTTTAGAAAGAAAACAGCACATAATAAGTAAATACATTATAGTGTTTAGAGAATGTTAGGGATGAAAAGGCATTCTAATGTGACACCGTGTTTTTTAGGTGATGGAATAGGAAGTATTTGTATACTTCTCAAATTTCTTTTTTTTTCTTTTAAATTCTTACATAACCTTCACTGATGTTTGAGTTTGTAATAGAATTCAGAAAATATCAAAGATAGGTCCAAACACTACAACAATAATCTCCACACATAATGGATTGAGACCTAGAGGTTTTACATGTAGATTCCAGCTGATAAACACAGAGGTCTAGACCATAAGTAGCCAGAGGCTTCTCTTCTAAGCCAGATACTCTATCACAACTTTAGCCACACAGTTATGCTCAGTGGTTGTTTGGATCTGTTGAATTTTAATGGGTTGTGCCTTCAGGCACCATGAACATCAAATGCACAGAAGGGGTTATCACCAACCCAAGCCCTATTATTTGTATCCAATTTAATTAAATTTAAACTGTTAGGCAATATTTAAACCACTGAGTTTCTGGATATTTATGCCTTCAGGCTCTCTAAATAAACATGGTCCCTGGGCCTATTCTGTCTATGATTATCCAACTAAAAATCAGCTTCTTAAAAACTGGAGGATCAAACTTGGTTGCTAACTCCTTTGCCAAGGGTTTCCCCATCCCCTTTCCCTTAAAAGTCTTTGGTGAGGGGCGCCTAGGTGGTGCAGTGAGTAGAGCGTCGGCCCTGGAGTCAGAAGGACCTGAGTTCGGATCCAGCCTCAGACACTTAACCCACACAAACAAAAAACCTAGCTGTGTGACCTTGGGCAAGTTACTTAACCCCAATCGCCCTCCAAAACGCAAAAAAAAAAAAGTCTTTGGTGAATATACTTCACCATACTCTACATTCTTACTTTGTTTTCTATTATATTCTTGAACTTAAATGGTAATGAGTTGACTTCATAGTGCTTTGGGAGGTTTTCTCTTGCCACTTCACCCCTCAGAGAACAATCATATTGTTAGCACAAGAAAATGGAATTAATATATGTTAAACCAGGGGTGGGGAAACCTGCATCCTTAAGACAACATGTGGCCCTCTAGATCCACAAGTGTACACTTTTGACTGAATCCAAACTTCACAGAACAAATCCCTTTAATAAAAGGAACACCCAATGATCCCTAGACCAAAATACAGCTTTGGGGATGGAGAAGGGGGGAGGATGAGAAGCATCATGTTTCATGTACTTTATCCAAAATGAGTGATTAAGATACATTTATAATGAATGTCAGATTTGGAAATAGGTTACTATGCTATTCACAAAGCCTCATTTTGCAATCCTACAGATGAAAGGAAAGAAAAAATCACACTAAAACTGACATGTAACAGGTCACCATTTTCATTCATCTTCAAAACAGCTGAATGATTTCTTCATCATTCCACAAGCCTCCAGCTTTATGAAAACTCATAATATTGTCAATTTTCTCTCCCAAGCAGCTATATATATGTTGTTTGTCTTGAAGCCTAGCCTAACATACATTAAAGAAGCAAGGTTTCAGAATTGAGGGAGGGTGGAGCCAAGATGGCAGAGTAGAAGCACAAACATGATGTGGGCTCCCCTCCAATCATTTCCAATACATGTTAAAAAAATGATTCTAAACAAACTTTAGAACTACAGAACCCACAAAGAGACAAAGAGAAACAAAGCTGCTGCTGAAAGAAGTCCAGCAGGCTGACAGGAAGGATCTATTATACCAGGCTAGGAGCTGAGCACACCCCCACCTTAGCCTCATGGTTCCGGGACCCACGGTGGACCTGACCAGCAGTGGGCCTGGAGTAGACTTCAGGAGAGAGAATCACCAGCAGTTGTTGTTGTTTCCAGAATTATCAACTCATAAATGCTAAAAAGAATGTAAAAGGTCTGTGTGGAACTTTGTGGGAGCAGGGGGACAAAGAGTGGGGTCTAGCCCCTGCCCTTGGGGCAAGAAGCTGTGTAGTCCCTGCAGCAGCCACTGTTGCCTGGCTGTCTCAGGAACTCCTGGTTTGTAGATTGCAGGGGGACCAAGCAACCATTCAGAGGATAATCATTCTTCCTTTAACCTGCTTGGATCTGGACTGTGGTCTTGGGTGGTGGTCCTGACCAGTGAGCTAGAGCTTGTAGTGTCTGTAAAGAGGGTGATCAACTAATAGCTCCAGCAGTTGTGAAAACCCCAGCAATTTGGGACATAGCTCTTTCCATTCTAGAAGCAGAGTTCTATTGTGGCAAAGAGCTCAAAAGTCAAGTAATTGACTGGCAAGATGAGCAAGCATATGAAACAGAATCCTAACATAGATTCCTTTTTTGGGGACAAAAAGGACCAAGGCATGGAGTGAGAGGAAGACAGTGAAGTGAGGACTCCTGCATCAAAACCCTCCAACAAAAATATTAACAGGTGGCAGAGTCAAGATGGCAGAGTTGAAACAGGACTTCTGCACAGCTCCAGCTCCCACCTCTTCCAATTCATGAAAAAAATGACTTTAGACCAACGTTGGAGCTACTGAACCAACAAAATAACACAGAGAAGCTAACCTCCTGCTGAAGACAGCCTGGGAGGCCAGCAGGAAGCAGCCAGCACAGAGCTCTGGGAGCTGAGCTCAGGCCTGCTGGAGGTGAAAGTTTTAGATGCAGGGCAGCCTGACTAGCCACTGGCTGGAGGGACTTCAGATGACGAACAGCTATGGCAGTTTCCAGACTTATCAACCCATAGATGCTAAGGACAAAGTGAAAGGTCAGTGCAGTATAGACTTTGAGATCCGGGAATTTGGGAGTCTTTATCGGCTGGAGGAAGAAGCTGCTTAGGCACCAGGGCCATGCAGCCACCACCATGTGGCATCTTCAGCTCCTGGCCTACAGATTGTAGGGGGACAAAGTGACCAGTCTAAAGGGTAATTGCTCTTGCTTTAACCTGCTTGGATCTGGATTGCAGTCTAGGGTGGAGGTCCTAGGGTGCGTGAACAGTTTTCCAGAGTGTGTGAAGGCTTCAGAGACAGGACCCAACTAGTAGCTTTGGCAGCTGCGAAAACCCCAGCATTTGGGATAAAACTCCCATTTCTGGTAGCAGAGCTCTGCTGTGGCAAAAAACTCAAAAGTCAAGTAATTGAATGGCAACATAAGAAAGCAAAGGAAGCAAAGCAACAAGAGCAATCCATCTTTACACTCCTATTTTGGGGACAAAAATGATCAAAGCATGGAACAGGAGGAAGACAACAAAGTCAGAACTCCTTCATAAAAAGCTGCCAAGAAAAATACGAGCTGGTTACAGGTCATAGAGGACCTTAAGAAAGATTTTGAAAACCAAATAAGAGAAGTGGAGGAAAAATTGGAAAGAGAAATGAGAATGATACAAGAAAATTATGAAATGAGAGTCAACAACCTAACTGAAGAAAATAAGACCTTAAAAATGGACTAATTTATATGGTAAAAGAGGCTCAAAAAGGCAATGAGGAGAAGAATGCCTTAAAAAGCTGAATTTGCCAGATGGAAAAAGAATCTCAAAAGTTCACTGAAGAGAATCATTCCTTCAGAATTAGATTGGAGCAAATGGAAGCTCATGACTTTATGAGAAATCAAGATACTATTAAACAGATCCAAACAAATAAAAAAATAGAAGGCAATGTGAAATATCTCATTGGAAAAACTACTGACCTGGAAAATCGATCCAGAAGACATAATTTAAAAAATATTGTACTACTTGAAAGCCATGATCAAGAAAAGAACCTAGAAATTATCCTTCAAGGAATTCTCTAGGAAAATTACCCTGATGTTTTAGAACCAGAGGGCAAAATAGAGGTTAAAAGAATCCACCAATCACCTCCTGAAAAAGATCCCAAAAAGAAAACTCTTAGGAATATTATAGCCAGGTTCCAGAGTTCCCAGATCAAGGAGGAAAGACAGGAGGAAACAATTTCAATATTGTGGAAACACAATCAGGGTAACTCAGGACCTGGCAGGGCTTGGAAGACGATATTCTGGAGGTCAACGGAGCTGGGATTAAAAACAAGAATCACCTACCCAACAAAGTTAAGTACCATGTTTCAGGGATAAATATGGTCATTCTGTGGAATAGGGGACTTTCAAGCATTCTTGATGAAAAAACCAGAATTGAATAGAAAATTTGACATTCAGATACAAGAAGCAAGCAAGGTAAACAGGGAAAAGAAATCAAAAGGAACTTATCAAAATTAAACTACTTATATTCCAACATGGAAAAACAATAACTGTAACTTATGAAACTTTTTTTTTCAGTATGAGAATAGTTGAGGGGAATAGAATACATACATACATATATATATATATATACACACACACACATACACACACATATACATATACATGTGTCTATGTTTTATGTATATATATATATACATATACATATACATATATATGTCTATATAGGGGGGTATATGGGCCTATGAATACATATGTTTGTGTGTGTATATATGTCTACATGTATACATAGACAGAGGACACAGGACCAATTGAATAGGTAGGGATTATACTTGAAAGGTGAAATTAAAAGATGAGAAAGGAATATGATGAGAGGAGATGGGAAGAGAAAGAATGGGGTAAACAATCTCATATAGAAGAGTCAAGGGAAAATTGTTACAATGGAGAGAAAGAACAGGAAGGCAAAAGGGAATGAGTCAACCTTATTCTCATTGAATTTGGCTTAGGGAGGGAATGACATACATGCTAAGTAGTTTATCTCACCATACAGGAGAGTAGAAGGGAAGGGGAAAAGAGGGGGGATTTTAGAAAAGAGGGCAGGAAAGGAAGTTGGAAGCACCCACTTTTGAAAAGGGACAAGATCAAAGTAGAGAATAGAACAAGTGGGGGGTGGGATAGGATGGAGGGAAATATAGTCAGTCTATCCACTGTGGAAATTTTTGCAAAGCTACACATGTAAACCTATATTGAATTGCTTATCTTCCCAGTGAGGGTGGGTGACGAGGGAGGAAGGGAAAGTATCTGGAATCCAAAGTTTTAAAATCAAATATTTGAAAATATATATACATATTATTGTGATTATTTTACATGTAACTGGGAAATGAGATATACAGGTACTGGGGCATAGAGATCCACCATGTCCTACTGGAAAGTCAGAGAGGGAAGAGGGGAAGATATGGGAGAGAGCAGATTGGGGGAGGGAATATTCAGTGGGATTGCTGTTTTGGGGTGGTGTGTAGGGAAAAATGGGGAGAAAATTTTTACCTCAAAATCTTGTGGAAATGAATGATGCAAACTAAAAAATAAAAAAGTGAGAAAAATTAAAAAAATATGAATTGGTTATAAGCCATGAAGGAGCTCAAGAAGGATTTTGAAAATCAAGTAAGAGAAGATGAAGGAAAACTTGGGAAGAGAAATGAGAATGATGCAAGAAAACCATGAAAAGCAAGTCAACAGCCTGCTAAAGGAGACCCAAAAATACACTGAAGAAAATAACACCTTAAAAAATAGATTAACTCAAATGGCAAAAGAGGCCCAAAAAGCCAATGAGGAGAAGAATGCCTTAAAAAAACAAATTTACCTGATGGAAAAAAGAATTTCAAAAGCTCACTGAAAAGAAAAATTCCTTTAGAATTAGATTGGAGCAAATGGAAGCTCATGACTTCATGAGAAATTAAGATAATATTACACAGATCCAAACAAATAAAAAAAATAAAAGGCAATGTGAAATATTTCCTTGGAAAAACCACTGACCTGGAAAAGAGATCTAGGAGACATAATTTAAAAATTACTGGACTGCCTGAAGGATATATATATGTATGTATATATATATATATATATATGTATATATATATGTATATGAGGGTGTATGTGTATATAAATATATATATGAATGTGGGCATTGGTATGCTCATGTTTACATAGTCACGGCACAAGATGAGTTGAATATTAAGGGATGATATCTAAAAAATAAAATTAAGAGGTGAGAGAGGAATTATTGGGAGAAGGAGAAAGGAGGAGATCAATTAGCATAAATTATCTCATATAAAAGAGGCAAGAGAAAACATTACAATAAAGGGGAAGAACAGGAAGGAGAAAGGGAATGGAACAACCTTATCCTCATTGAATTTGGCTTATGGAGGGAATAACAAACACACTCAATTGGGTATGCTTCCCTACAGGAAACTAGGGGGCATAGGTTATAGGAGGGGAGGTGATAGAAGGGAGGGCAGACTGGGAGAGATGTTTGTTAGAAGTAAATATTTTTGAAAGGGGATATGGTCAAAGGGGAAAACAGAATAATTTGGCTGGGGGGTCGTGATAGAATGGAAGGAAATATAGGTGGTCTTTCACGATATGACAACTATGGAAATGATTTGGGTATCTACACATGTATAACCTAGATTGAATTGCTTGTCTTCCCAGTGGGGGCAGATAAGGAGGGAGGAAGGGAAAAAATCTGGAACTCAAAGTTTAAAAAACAAATGTTTAAAAAAATTGCCTTTTACATGCAACTGGAAAATAAGATCTACAGGCATTGGTGTATAGAGGTCTGTCTTGCCCTGATAGAAAGTTAGGGTGGTGATGGGGGACAATATAGGAGAAAATGGATTTGGGGAAAGGGTATTCAGTGGGCTTGCTATTTTGGGGTAGGGGGTAGGGTAAAGATGGGGAGGAAAAATTATAACAATCTCATGGAAATGAATGTTGAGAACTAAAAATAAGTAAATAAAATTTTAAAAACAAGTAACATTTCTGAAACATTTAAAATAAGAGTTGAAGGATTGTTTGATTTGCAAATACAATGAACAAATTGAAATCTGGAATTGTAAGAAGCAATGTGACAGTAAAGTTAGTTAGAGAGTTGGAATTAGTTGGAAGATATGAAATAAAATTTTAACCCAGCTATCTACCAAGTCACAACCTAAAACCTTCCTATCTCCCATTTCCTTATCTGGAAAATAATAGATTGAAGACATGATCTATGAGGTCCTTTCTTACTCTAAATCTTGAGTTCCTATGCATATTCAGAATTCATATTGGACCTGATGTGATTTTCTCTCTATATCTAAATAGATTTATAGTTATATTTATTCTAACTCTTCCACTTATTACCTCTATCATCTAAGATAGGACACCTGACCTCTTTGGGTGTTATTTTCTTCAGATGTAAAATGAAGGCATGATTAGATTATCTTTAGGCTGCCTTTTATCTTTTACCAGTTTTTCAATCAATTTTCTTCTTTTATCTCTTACTGCTATTCTGAACCCATAACACTCATGTTTTATAATGACTTTTTGGATTCACTGAGTAATTGCAGAATTCCTTTAACCTGATTCAGATCTTGTGTGGTTGACCTGAAAAATCATGTTACTTCTCCATTGAACCTCATGTGTTAAGCTTTTAGATTTACTAGTGATGCTGCCTTCTTGAGAATGTTAAAAAAAAAATTGAGGTTATCTGGTTAATTTATACCTCTATGATGTTTGCAGTTTTCTGGGGTATGTCTCCATTCCTAAGGAGTATAGTTCACATGGGTGGACCCCACTCTCTCTCAATGCATTTACTCCAAGCTCCTTGATCTTCATTTGCAGTGGATGGAAATAAGAACATTCTATCAAAAGCATAATACAATCTAGTCTTTGTGATTTCTTGGAATAATTACTTTTCTACTACATTGAATTTTAATTTTACACAAAGGTGAGAAACATATGGTCTTCCATTCTTCTCCCCATGTTTTCATTTGAGCTAAGCAAAACTATAAATTAGCTAATGTACATGGTATTATCTTAGGAACGTTATTCTATTTTTACTTTTTAAGCATCATAAACAGTTTATCTCCCTATCCTGACATATTTCTGATATACCGTTTAACTGGTTGACTTTTAACTGGTTTATTGCATAAGATTATATTATATACATTTTGTATTATATATTATATATTAATCATTAAGATTACTTATTTATTTATGAATTTATATATTTATAAATTTAATTATTTCATGAAGACATCATTAGATTTTATTTAAGTAAAACTAGATTAAAAATTTCAGGGTTCTTTTGAAGTGATTCACTGCTTCAAGCAGATAATCTCTGAAGTCATTTAATCTAAGGCTGATGTGAAACAGTGATACCTTCCCAATTTCTTCTTTCTCTAAAATCATACTTATTCCTAGTTAAAAAAAAAAACACCTTGAAATAGGCCATCATGCAAAATCAGTGGTTTTGAGGAATTATAAAAATGCTTATTTGAATGACTTTACACGCAAAAATATGCATATATATGTATGTATGTATATATATATACACATATACCTATACACACAAAGTCATTAGCAAATAGATATTTCTTCTCAATGGTATATAACATATATACAAACTTAAGGTGACTCAGAAGAAAAACAGTCTATAAGTCTAAATGCAAAGTTTCTAGTTCCTCAGTGAACTTACATGGCCGAAGAAAAGGATGTCCCAGATAACCTAGGCACTTGTCAAATTTATAGAAATTTTATTACTTTCCCTCTTTCTCCAGCCAATTTCCTGTAATACCGAGAAATATGAAGCATAGAATCCACTATCTACTGTTGCCTGGACAGGTAGTGACTTCCCCATTAAAAAGAATATATACAGGGCAGAGCCAAGATGGTGGAGTAAAAGAAGGGACCTGCTTGAGCTCTCCCCCAAATACCTTTAAAAATGACTCTAAACAAATTGTAGAGCAGCAGAAACCACAAAATGACAGAGGGAAACAAATTTCCAGCCCAAAACAATCTGAAAGGTCGATAGGAAAGTTTGGTTGCACCAGTCTGAGAGAGGAGCATAGTCAAAGGCAAAGCATACCAGCACAGACCTGGCCCAAGCAAACCTGGAGCGGACCTGAGAGGACTGAATAACTGGAAGCTGTGGTAGTTTGAGACTTCTCAACCCACAGACACCAAAGACAACTTAGAAAGTCAGTGGAAAAGGTCTGTTGGAACTGGGTGAGAGAGGAGCACAGTCCAGCCCCAGCTTCTGGGTGGCTGTAGTGGTTGTGCCAGCAGCAGCAGTGACTGCTTCTGAGACTTTCAGCCCACAGATGGTGGGGGATGAAGGGGTTGATCAGAGGGGGATTGCAGGGATCTCTTTGCTGGCACTGAGGTAGGATCCTCTTGCTTTGCCTCTGCTTAGATCTGAGTCACAGACCTGGGTGGCAATTCTGAGGCAAGGGAGAGCTCTGGCATGGTGGTGCTTGCAGCAGAGGTGGAGAGGGAATTATTTTCACAGTTCCAAGGCAGAAATGAGTGCTTCTGGTCATTCACAGACCAAAGCACAGGCCAGGAGAGGAGTAAACACCTTTCCTCTGTTATACCACCTCAGAAGAACTGAAAATTTACAGGTCCCTAGAAGTATCTCTGAAAACAGCTACACAAAATCCCTGAAGCTTGGGACAGTACACCCTTGCCACTAGAAGCAGAGTCCTACCTCAACAAAGAGTTAAAAATTCAAGTAATTGGCAAGGAAAATGAGTAAACAGTAGAGGGAAAAATTCAGACTATAGAATCTTTTTTTTTCCTTTTAGGAGAGCAATTGGGGTTAAGTAACTTGCCCAAGGTTACACAGCTAGGTTTTTGTTTCTGTGTGTTAAGTGTTGGAGGCCAGATCCGAACTCAGGTCCTTCTGACTCCACGGCTAACACTCTACTTACTGCGCCACCTAGCTGCCCCCTGGACTATAGAATCTTACTTTGGTGACAAAAAAAGATAAAAAAAAAAACAATCAGAAGAAGACAACAAAGTCAATGTGCCTATATTCAAAACCTCCAAGAAAAATTATGAATTGATCACAGGCCATGGAAGAGCTCAAAAAGGATTTTGAAAATCCAGTAAGAGAGTTAGAGGAAAAATTGGGAAGAGAAATGAAAGTAATGCAAGAAAATAATGAAAAAGGAATCAACAGCTTGCTGAAGGAGACCCCAGAATACTGAAGAAAATAACACCTTAAAAAAAAAAGACTAACCCAAATGACAAGAGAGGTCAGAAAAGTCAATGAGGAGAATGTCTTAAAAAGTAGAATTGACCAAATGTGAGAAAGAGGTCCAACAGTTCACTGAAGAAAACAATTCCTTAAAAATTAGAACAGAGCAAAGGGAAGCAAATGAATATGAGAAATAAGAAATTATAAAACATAATCAAAGAAATGAAAAAAAAGAAAACAAGGTAAAATAGTGCATTAAAAAAAAACAACTGGGGGAGCCAAGATGGCAGAATAGAAACAGCACGTCCAAAGCACTTCAGTCCACACCACTTCAAAATCATGTAAAAGGGGACTCTGAACAACTTCTGGAGCTCCAGCACCCACAGAACGACACAGAGAAGCTCACCTCCCACTGGGGACAGCCCAGCAGCCCTCCAGGGAGTGGCCAGCACAGTGCTTTGGGAGCCGAGCCCAGGACCATGTGAGTCTGGGTTTTACCCCAGGCTGGCCAGTCCAGCAGCTGGCTAGAGGGACCCCAGAACACCAGCAGCTGTGGCAATTCCAGAATAATCAACACAGATATGCTTAGGACAAAGTGAGAAGTTAGTGCCCTATGGACTTTGGGACCAGTATTTGGGAACGCATCAGCTTCTTCCCCTGGGGGTGAGGAGTGGATGAGGAGCCACAGCACAGCCTCCATTTTGCAGCTTCAGTTGCAGCTTCAGCTCCTGGCCTGTGGACTGTAGGGGGATCCCATGATCAGTCTGGGAGAATAATCACTCTTGCTTTAACCTCCCTGGATCTGGATTGCCATCTGGGGTGGAGGTCTTGGGGTGTGTATCCAGCTTGCCAGAGCGTGTGGAGGCTTCACAGAGGCCACCCAACTAATACCTCTGGAAGTTGAGAAGGCCCCAACATTTCAGATGGAAGCTCCCCTGTCTGGTGGCAGAGTCCTACTGTGGCAACAAGCCCAAAAGTCAAGTAATTAAGTGGCAACATGACTAGGCAAAGAAGACAAAATAAACAGAAATTTCAACATTAGACTCCTATTTTGGGGGCAAAGGGAATCAAAGCATGGAACAGGAGGAGGACAGTGAGGTCAGAAATCCTGCACCAAAAGCGCCAAATGAAAATATGAGCACGTTACAGGCCATAGAGGACCTTAAGAAGGATTTTAAAAATCAAATAAGAGAAGTGGGGGGGGGGGAAATTGGGAAGAGAAATGAGAAGGATACAGGAAAAGTATGAAATGAGAGTCAACAGCCTCACTGAGGAAAATAACATCTTAAAAAATAGACTAACTCAAATGGCAAAGGAGGCTCAAAAGGGCAATGAAGAGAAGAATGCCTTAAAAAGCTGAATTTGCCAGATGGAAAAAAAGATCTCAAAAGCTCACTGAGGAGATTCATTCCTTCAGAGTTAGACTGGAGCAAATGGAAGCTAATGACTTTATGAGAAATCAAGATGCTGTTAAGCAGATCCAAACAAATGATAGAATAGAAAGCAACTTGAAATATCTCATGGGAAAAACCATTGACCTGGAAAATAGATCCAGGAGAGATAATTTAAAAATTATTAGACTACCTGAAAGCCATGATCAAAGAAAGAACCTAGAAATCATCCTTAAAGAAATTTTCAATGAAAATTGTCCTGATGTTTTAGACCAAGAGGGTGAAATAGAGGTTGAAAGAATGCATTGGTCACCTCCTGAAAAAGATCCCCAAAAGAAAACCCCTAGCAATATTATAGCCAGGTTCCAGAATTCCTAGATCAAGGAGAAAATATTACAAGCAGCCAGGAAGAAACAATATGAATATTGTGGAAACACAATTAGAATAGCACAGGACCTGGCAGCTTCTACACTCAGGGATCAAAGGGCATGGAATATGATATTCCAGAGTTCAAAGGACCTGGGATTAAAACCAAGAATTACATACCCAGCAAAACTGAGTATTTTGTTTCAGGGGAAAATATGGTCATTCAGTGGAATAGAGGGCTTTCAAGCATTCTTGAGGAAAAAAACAGAGTTGAATAGAAAATTTGACATCCAGACACAAGAAGCAAGAGATGCTTGAGTAGGTAATCAAAGAAAAGAAATCAAAAGCAACTTATCAAAGTTGAACTATTTGAATTCCTACATGGAAAAACAATAACTGTGACTGATGAAACCTTTCTCAGTATGAAAATAATTGAAGAAGGGTGCATGGGCATATGAATATATATGTGAATGTGTGTATATATGTTTACAGGTATACATGGACAGAGGGCAGAGGTCAAATTTGGTGGGAAGGGATGATTCTTAAGGGGTGAAGTTAAGAGGTGAGAGAGGAATGTGGCAAGAGGAGATGGGGAGAGACAGGGTGGGGTAAACTATCTCATGTAGAAGAGGCAAGGGAAAGTGGTTGCAGGGGAGGGGAAGAACAGGAAGGCAAAAAGGCAAAACCATATTCTCATCTAATTTGGCTCAGGGAGAGAATGACATACATACTAAATGGGATATCTCACCCTGCAGAAGAGTAGGGGGAAGGGGGATGAGAGGGGAGATGATGGAGGGGAGGGCATTCTGAGGGGAGGGAAGGTTGGAGCTACCCACTTTCGAATAGGGACAGGATCAAAGTAGGGAATGGACCAGGAGGGGGGTGGGATGGGTGGGAGGGAAATATAGTCAGTCTTTTACAATATATCTACTATGGTGATGTTTTGCATAGCTATACATGTGCAACACATACTGAATTGCTTATCTTCTCAGAGGGAGTGGGTGACAAGGGAAGAAGGGAATGGATCTGGAATTTGAAGTTTTAAAATTAAATGTTGCAAATATATATATATACATATATATATATACTATTATTAATTATTATTAATACTATTTTGCATGCAATTGGGAGATAAGATGTGCAGGCATTGGGGCACAGATATTCACCTTGCCCTAATGGTAAAGTCGAAGGGGTTATGGGAGAAGATATGGGAGAGAGCAGATTAGATGAGTGGATATCTTGTGGACTGCTATTCTGGGGTGGTGGGTAGGGGAAAAATGGGGAAAAATTGTAACTCAAAATCTGGTGGAAATGAATGGTGTAAACCAGAAGTTAATAAAGCATTTGTAAAAAAAGAAAAAAAAACTGACAGGGAAAACAGATCCAGGAGACATAATTTAAAAATCATTGGACTACCTGAAGGCCATGATTAATAAAAGAGCCTAGACATCATCCTTCAAGAAATTATCAAGGAAAACTGCCCTGATATTCTAGAACCAGAGGGGAAAACAGAAATGGAAAGAATCTAGCGATCACCTCCTGAAAGAGACCCCAAAACGAAAAATGTTAGGAATATTGTACCCAAATTCCAGAGGTCCCAAATTGAGGAGAAAACAATGCAAGCATTCAGAAAGAAACAATTTTAATATAGGGAAAACACAATCAGAATAACACATGACTTAGCAGCTTCTACATTAAAGGAACTAAGGGCTTGGAATATGACATTCTGGAGGTCAAGGGGGATAACATTAAAAACATAAATTGCCTACCCAGAAAACTGAATATAATTCTTCATGGGAAAAAATGGGTATTCAATAAAATAAAGGGCTTTCAAGCATTCTTATTGAAAATGCCAGAGCTTAAGAGCAAATTTGACTTTCAAATACAAGACTCAAGAGAAGCATGAAAAGGTAAAGAGGAAAAAGAAATCATAAGGGATTTATTAAAGTTGAACTATTTGCATTCCTACATGGAAAGATGATCTTTACAACTTATGATACCTTTCTCAGTATTAGGTAGTTGGAGGGAACAAATATATACAGAAACATACACATGCATATATGTGTATATATATGTGTGTGTATACGTATATGTGTGTATACGTATATGTGTATATATATTTGTGCATACATGTATGTATATATGAGTGTATGTGTATGTATATAATGTATGTGTGTATATATTTACATGCACACACACAGGGAATAGGGCAAATTGAATATGAAAAAATGATATCTAAAAATAAAATTAAGGGGTGAGAGAGGAATGTACTGGAAGAAGGAGAAATGGAGAGGTAGAATGGGGGAAATGATCTCACAAAAAAGGCAAGAAGAAAGCTTTTACACTGGAGGGGAAAAATGGGTGGTGAGAAGGAATGAATCAACCTTACCCTCACTGGATTTGGCTTAAGGAGGGAATAATATGCACACTCAATTGGGTTTAGAAACCTATCTTAGCCTACAGGAAAGAAGGGGTGAAAGGGATAAGGTAGAGTGATAGAAAGTAGAGCAGTTTGGGTGAAGGGGTAATCAGAAGCAAACACTTTTGAGGAAGGACAGGGTTAAAGGAGAGAATAGAATAAATGGGGAATGGATAAGATGGAGGGAAATACAGTTAGTGTTTTATAACATGAGTATTATAGAAGTGTTTTGCATTACTCCACATGGATAACCTATATCTAATTGCTTGCTTTCTCAATGAGGGTGGGTAGGGAAGGAGGAAGGGAGAGAATTCGGTACACAAAGTTTTAAAAACAAATGTTAAAAATTGATTTGACATTTGACTATGAAATAAGACATACAGGCAATGGGGTAAAGAAATCTATCTTGTCCTACAGAAAACAGAAATGAAGAGGATAAAAGAAGGGGTGTGTGTGTTTGTGTGTGTGTGTGTGATAGAATGGAGGACAGATTGGGGGAAGGGGTAATCAGAATGCATGCCATCATAGCGTGTGTGGGGGGGAAACGTTGAGAAAATTTGAAACTCAAGATCTTACAGAAGTTGATACTGAAAACTAAAAATAAATCAAATTTAAAATAAGCATATACACACAGATACACATATATTCATTCAAATCTGGAACAAAAATAATGAGAAGATTGCAAAGAAACATAGTCTATTCTTGTAAATCACCATACTGACTCTTTCTGAAATTAATATGGCTATGATTGCACTTGTGCTAACTAAAATGGATTGCCAGCTCTTCAGTGCCTTTTAAAAAGTTATTCTGCCAACTTCTACCAATAATGTATGGATTTAAAACATATAGAAAACAAATAAAAATGTTGAGTTTTCTTAACTTTCTTTATTTATTCAAAGTGACTAATGTTATTTCCTGAATGTTAATTTACAGGAAAGAAGTGTTTTGTTTTGTTTTATTTTCTTTAATCCCAGGTGATGTGTTTCCTCTCTTGTTAGCACCAGTCACCCAAATGTTCTGCTTCTCTCTAGCCTATTATTTAGGATACTACCTCCCCAGGATCCTGTGGCCATTACATCTCTTTCCCAGACATGACTTCCAATAAAGTTGTGGTGACCTGAGTCTATCAGCCTACCCCATGAGCTGCAAACAACATTATGTAGTAAACAATTTCTCTGAGTCAGGACTACTTGTGGTATCAGATAAAAAGACTGCTGGCATTTTGGTGACAATTTTTTCATCTCACATCCTTTAGTAAAGGTGGACTTATCCCTACCCTAAACCCAAAGATCCTTTGTCGTCACATTTTCTGGAACCTTCCATTGTTGTCATGCATTAGGAAGCACTCTTGATTTAGCATCAGGGAACCTTAACTTTATCCTGTTTCTACCACTTAGAAGCTGCGTGACACTGGAAAATTCACATCACCTCTATGGAACTAATGGTATTTCTCTGGTTCTTTACAATTTTTTTCAGAAACCACTGACAGTGGCTCCAAAATCCTATCTTCTTGGTCCTTCAGTATCTGAAGACCTGGCCATTGGAAGTCATCAAAAACTTATGTTCTCTTTCCAGCAAATGAACTAATCCTTGTAAGGTGCTTAGCACAGTGTCTGGCAGATATTTGTTCTTGTTGTTGTTGTTGTTGTTTTTGAGTCATTTCAATTGTGTTTGACTCTTCATGTCCCCATTTAGATGGTGCAGTGGATAGAGCTCTGTTTCTGAAGTCAGGAGAACTCATCTTCCTGAGTTCAAATCTGACCTTGGACATATGCTGGATGTGTGACTCTGGGCAAGTCACTTACTCCTCTTTGTTTTGGTTTTTTATTTATAAAATAAGGCAGAGAAGGAAATATCAAACCATTTTAGTATATTTACCAAGAAAATCCCAAATAGGGTCACAATGAGTTAGACATGACTACTACAACTGAACAACAACCAAAATTCTCATCTGCAAAGGGATTAGATGATGTCAAGGTTCCCTCCAGCTGGAAAATGTTTAACAATAGACTTTCCAGCAGGGTGCACTTATAGGTTTAATCTGCATTATTAAAATTTTAATAATTTAATTTAATATTTTATTTAATTAATTAATTTATTAATATATTAATTAATTAATTTAATTAATAATTTAATTAAATTTTTTCCATCACTCCTATATCTAAACAAGGGGTATCAAACACACCATCTGCCTCATTATACACAATATTTGTGTATAATAGGCCACTTTTCAACTTGAGTTTGACACCACTATTCTAAGCATCAAAACAACACATCAATGCCTGTTTTGTAGAATTTACCATTTATAGCATATACATGTTCACACTGTAAACTCAAGCATTGGTTCTGAGAGCCAGCAGGAGCTAGCTGTAGAGCATTTCTGCTTCAAGCTCAAATTCTATGATCCTGTGATTCTAGTTTTCTTCCTGTCACATTACTTGGATCTTCTAAGTATTCACTAAAGCCCAACTTCATCTAAAAAGCTTTGTATTTCTTGGTCCCTTGATAAGGTCATAGCACCTCCTGTTCTTGGTACTGAGGAGTTAGGTTCTGACTCCCATTGTAGTTAATGAAACTTGTATACATAATCAGGTAGATAACCTAATTTGCTTGGCACCTGAAAGGAAGTAGCATCTATTGTGATCCAAGGCAAAGCAGGAGGAAGCATCCAAAGCCCAAATCCAAAGACATGGTATTCAATGAAGAAGTAATAATGGTGGGTCAGATCATTCTTCTACAGGCCTGAGCATAATTGTTTAGTATTCCCATGGAGTGGTTATGAAAGCTTATCCATCTGGGAACTCAGGAGTAATAGTAAAGAGGAAAGATAATATTGAGAAGGTGAGACATCTGGATAAGAAGTCATAAAACTTGGGTTATAGTTCTTTTTTTTTTTCTGCCACTTACAAGTTTTTACCTTATTTGGCTTTTATTTTCTTAGTGGGAAATGAGATTAGATCAGATTATCTCTAAAGTGCCTTGTAGCTCTGACATTCAGCAGTCCTCAAAACATCTCCAACACAACAAACCCAAGGAAGGGCCATTTAACCTCAGCTTTAAGACCTCTATTAGTGAGGAAGTCACTGTCTATTAAGGCAGCAGTAGGCAATGAACTCTATACTTCATAGTTCTTTGAAGGACAAAAGAAAGAAGGAAATAATAAAATTGATAAATATTCGACAAGTTTCTGGGTTATTTGGGAATCCTTTTCCTTAGCCATCTCAGTTCATTGAGGAATTAGGTACTATGCAATTAGAGATAATTTTTCTTCTAAACTACCTTAAGTTCTTTCTATACTTTTCAGAGAAAACTTTATTTTGACCTCTATTTTCATTCATTATTATTGTTATTTTAAGTAAAATACTCCTTTCTCTTGATTGAGGCTGCCATTTAACCAGTATTACAGACTGTCCCCAGGGTGCGCCCTACAAAATGCCTCCTAATGGCTCAGATAAACAGCATAACTACACCATTTTCCAGACATTTCACCTAAAAATACCAGGTTCACACAAAGATAATATTCCAATTTGGAACCCAGAATAAGGCCCATCAGGCCTAGTGGTGATACACATGCAGCTTTTGCCTAAAAAAACTGGTACACTGACCATCATGGCCACTTTCCTTTGTATTGAAGTGTCACCACCTGTCCTAATTCAGGCCCTATACCATGTAAACCCCTGTACATAAAAGAAAAGCTTTTTAGGGACTAACTACAAGTTGAAGGCACCAGACATGAAAGTAAGTGAGGGTTTTAACAACACAAAGCTTTAGTGGTCATAGCAACCAAATAGCAATGGGCTCTTGGCCATTTAATATGGAATCAATTAGAATGAATGTATCCAAAGAAAATTTAGAGATGAGAACTGCCTTGGCCCTGACAAATCACAGGGCAAATAATTTTTCTATTCTTACTTAAGGAAGATTAGGAGCATTGCTTTTCAGAAATTAAGGGGTAATAGGAATTAACAAAACCTTATTAAAATCTGAAGTCACTGCTGTGCCAAGACCAACAGTGTCAAACAAATAAAATAACCAACTGTATGCATTAGGGCATGAGGGAAAAAGTATAATATTCTAGGGTTATTACATACCTAATAAAAACTGTTTCATGGGCAAAAGGAAAAAGGTGGGGAAATGGTGGAATTGTTTTATTTTTTTAAGATAGATTTTAATGAAAAGTTAGATTCTGAAGATAGGGGTGTAATAATATCTCTAGTACCCTTAGTTTAGTTAAGAAAGCCTTAAGCAGTCTCCTTTCTGTTTGCTATTACTGAGCTAGCATCATTGGTGCCAGTATTCTATTCTTGCTTTTGTTCAAATTTTGAGCTATGTATATCCACAACTAAATAACTTTGTTTTGTTTATGGATATATGATTTTCTTCATATCAATATAACATATTGAATCTGAGTCAGATCAAAGCTTGATGTTGTTGTAACTTCTATCTGGGCAAAACTGCATTTTGGGGTCAGTCACTAACAATTTATTCACAGACCCATTTAATATGAAGTTGTTCAGATCATGCATAGTGTTCACTGTCTAGCATCACTCTGTACTAGAGTTACATGGGATCACGCATATCACTCATCTAATCTGTACTTCAACCCGAAATTCTCTTGTAGCATCCCTGTCCAGTCCACATAGCAATTTTTAAAGAAAACTTAAGTAAAGGGGAATTCCCACTTCCTACATTGGGGCATATCTAATTAGTATGAAGCTATTTCCCCTTATATTAAGACAAAATCTGCCTCTTTTCAAAGTCTACCAAATGCCCCTTGTTCTATCCTCCAGGCGCAAACAGAACAAAGAATATATGTCCACTTGACAGTGCTATAAATACTTGATGGTAGTTTCCCATATACTTTCCCTAACCCCAACCTAGTATCTTCCTAGGCTAAGAATCCCTAGTTCCTATACCTGAAACATATTTGAAAATATCTTAAACCTCCAAAACACACTCATTGGCCTGATGCTGTGTTCTCCAAATTATACATATCCTTCTTAAAATGTAGAAGGAGGAATAGTAGAAGGAGAAGAATGAAAAAGAATAAGATAGGAGGAGAAGAAGGAGGAAGAGGAGAGGAGTAATAGAAGCCCGATATAGGTCAGGTCAGGAAGAAATATTACACATTGTGTGTGTGTGTGTGTGTGTGTGTGTGTGTGTGACCCTGGGCAAGTAATATACTTCTCAAATGCTTGGGCAATTATCTAAATCTGTAAATTTTAGAGCAAGTGCTAAATTGAAATAGTATAGAGAGGTTTCTTATACCAAGGAAAATGGAAGGCTGGTCCTAATAATAATAGGTGGCATAGGCATATGCATATACTGTATATTATATGTACACATATTGTATACATGCATATACGTATAACATACACATACATTATTTGCAACTATTATTCTATCATATATATTGTGTATATGCACACACTATTTTGTATATATAATATGTATGCACACACATTCTATACACATATGTTTCATGTGTGTATACATGTGTATGCTTATGCAATTTTTTTGCTTCTTAAAACAATGATTTCCCTAAGCTTTTTCCCAATTAAAAAACAGCAGTAACACCTTGTATTTCTAAAATTAATCCCTTTCCAGCTCTAATGCCTCTTACTCTTTCTAGTTTGTGATCTAGAGTGGAACAGGTCTTTTTAAAATTATCACACTATCCATATTTTCTGCTACTACATAAATCTTCTGAAGTTTTCCTTTTTTAATCTTTAGTATTTTCTGGCTGGAATCTGAGTAGTTTATCATTCTCCCTGATTTCAGTTGTTCTCCTTTTTATCACATTTTTTAAAAGAAAAAAAATAATTATTTTTTTCTTCCTATTTTTCCCAGTGAAATAAAAGGGGAAAAAAAGGGAGAGGGGAGGAGGAAGGAAGAAAAATTTATGATAAATTGGCATAGTCAAGAAAACAAAATTTCCTCATTGACCATTTTCAAAAATTTTCCCCTTTCTATATCTTGAATCCAACACATCTTTGGCAGGAGGTAGTTAGTGTGATTCTCCTTTTGTCCCTAATCATCCTTTACTAAGTTCTCAATTATCTCAATTTTTTTCTTTTTATAATATTCCTATTTTTATGTCCATTTTTCATTTAATTATTTATTTGGAACATTATTATTATTATTATTATATATATAACACCTATTATAATAATAACGCCAATTATTATAACGCCTCACATTCAAATACAATAATTTGTTTAGCTGTTCCAATTGATAGACTCTTCCTTTGTTTCCAGGTTATGGTTGTTTTTTTGTTTTTGTTTTTTTTTTGTTTTGTTTTTATTTCTATTTTTTATTTTTGTTATTAAAAGAGCTTGTATAAATGTTTTTAAACTGATGCATTGTTTTCCTCTTTGATCTCTTTTAGATAGCAGTCTAGTACTCATAATTCTTGGTCCACATGTATGTTTTTTGACTTTTAAATCTATGCCACATCTTCATAAACTCTTTTAGGACCAAAAGATTTAAAACAGGAAGGGATTTTAGAAAGCATTTAACTCCCTCATTTAACACATGAGCAAACACCCTATCTTCCATCTGAGACAAAGTCAGGTGTTTCTTCCAATCTGTGACCTAAGGGAGAAAGCTTTCTGAAAGAGAAACGTAAAATATGAATGTATTGTTCCCAAGATTATCACAATATTAATGGAGGAGTACAGATACTACGTTTCAAAGTTTCATGAAAACTTTAGTCCTTTAGTGAGTTATAGGGCAATTTTTGTAGCAATGAAGACTTTTGTCATAGATATTCCATAGTATGAGTCAGTGACCCCATTGTTTATGGAAGGAGGATCTAATTTATTCTCAAAACCAGTTGATGCCCCACCCCCATAGGAATGAATCAATGGGTTTAACTCCACATGGTGTAACCAACTTCAAATATTCTTGTCTCATTTCTGTAGATTTGAAGAATAAGGCACAGATTTATGGGACCTCTATTGAGATGAGCTTTGGACTAAGTACTCAAGGAACTCAACTTGACATGAAGAATCTTTAGAGCTGCAATGGACTTTGTGGAGCTAGATGAAGTACCAGACACCATTATGGATATTCTTAAGCAAGGCCAGAGACTACTATTAAAGCATGTGATCATGTTATACATTTTAAAAATGCAATGAATGTTTTCAGATAATTCATAAAAATGATTGCATATGTGTCTCCAGAGAAAGAGCTTAATCTCTTCTCCCTGTTAAGTCTAAGGCAATGTGTCTCCTGCTTTCTTACTGTCCTCCCCTTGTCCAGGCAACTCCCATGGTCCTTCAGTATTTCTTTCCAGCTGAGAATCAAAAAACAAACAAACAACTATACTTCCCCTCTTCCCCTTTGTTGATGAAGGGCTTCAGGAGTATCTCTGTTACATGATTTAATATTAAATAATTTGATATAAAATAATTGCTTATCAGTCTATATACTCATTTATCACTATAAACCTCATGGAAAACAATATCTGTACCTGCAATACTGTTATGCTATAAGAAATGATGAATATGAAGAATTTAGA
This sequence comes from Gymnobelideus leadbeateri, assembly GCA_011680675.1. Lineage (NCBI taxonomy): Eukaryota > Metazoa > Chordata > Mammalia > Diprotodontia > Petauridae > Gymnobelideus > Gymnobelideus leadbeateri. The sequence goes on along the minus strand of WOXC01004664.1, from coordinate 132,814 downwards.
GAAATTTTGGAAGAGTAAAGTAAGTAGCACTAAGAAAATAATATTCACATTTACAACCAAATAAAGAAAACAGCATTAAAATATCAGAGTTTGAAACAAGGCAGTGAGCTGCCTTAACTTCAGATAATGTAGTATCTTTTCCTCCTTGAGCAAAAAGATCTTAACCTATAGATGGGCAATGAGGCATATGTTATTAGATGTGGCCAATACATTGGTTTGCTTAACTATGCTCTTTTACTATAAGGCAGGTCTGTACTAAGAGGGAGAGGGATCACTCAAAAGCAGCAGTGATATAAACTCTCCCTCTCACTCACCCTCCCCCTTCCCATTGCTCTCTCCATGTCTGTCTCTGTCTCTCTGTTTCTCTCTATATCTCTCTCTCCTTCTCTTCTCTCTCTTCTATGTATGCTTTCTAGGAATATAGATTTGCAAGCTGGGCTGAAGTAATTATGTCCAAACATGAAGGCCCATGCATTTGCTAAGATAATATCACTTCTGTCCATACATTTAAATTCATACATTGACCCTTATGTTGGTCTTCACTTCCTCTCCCTTCTGCTGCTTCTCAGGTGCCAGGTTCCAAATACTAAAGGCATAATAGTGTTTGGCTCCCCTCTAGTTATCCCCTGATCCAAGTAGCTCATCAATGATCTTCCTGTATTGATGACCACGAAGCTGATAATTCTGAAACCATTTGACACAGGTATAATTTTGATGCTGCAGCTGATTGCTGTTCTACAAACCTATTTGTCAAGTGAGAGCAGTTACTGTTATGTTGCTACTTAAGGATTTAGGCTAAAAAATGAAAATCAGAATGAAAGGAAGAAAGCAAGTCAAAGAAAGCCAAAAAGAGAGGAAAGAAGAGGGGAAATAAGGAAGATAGAATAACAAGAGAAAGGAGGAAAATAGGCCTTGAAATGCAGAAGCAAGACAGGGAGGGAGTTAGGTGGTACAATGGATAAAGCAGTAGGCATGGAGTCAGAAAGACCTGAGTTCAAATTTATCTTCAGTTCCTTGATAGCTATATGAGGGTGGGCAAGTCACTCAATCTCAATTACCCCATCTGTAAACATTGATAATCAAAGTGTTAACTTCACAGGATTGTCGTTAGGATCAAATGAGAAAATTTAGGCAGCTAAGGGAAAAACAAGACATTGGCAGGAGGGAGAGGAACTCCTTGGGGTGCATCCCACAGAGGAAGGAAGTACTCCTGATTGATTGCTTATTTTATCCAGTTGTTCTTGCCAATGAGTCCTTAAATTAAAGAGTTTCTTTGTTTCTAGGGAGTAAAAGCATTAGCGATCTTTAAATTTCATTTCTGTGAACAAAAAGGCTCAAATGCCTTAACTCAGTTATCACTATGTCTGGAACAAGGTGAAATTTTTATAGTGATTTTATGGTAAATATACATACCCTGAATATCTGAAAGCAGTGGCTACAGTTTCTAGACCAAGAACACTGAATCTTTTCGGTATAGAGGACCAATGTGATAGTATAATGAAAACTATGGACTCCTTCTCATAATGATGTTTGTTATCTACATTCATAATTACATTAATTTCAGTTATAGGTTAGCAAAATTATGATATATTTTTTTCTCCATTCAAATCCCTAGACCCTCAGAAATTTATTGATGAACTTAGGAAGGGAAAAGTCTACAGATTAAGATAGACAATACAAAGAAAATTAAGGAGACAATAAAAAATATACTCAGATTAGAAAGCAACAAAAGTCTTGCCTATAATCTGTACTATTATTTCTTTTTTTTCCAAATGCTTTAGTAACTTCTGTTTTACTTCATTCATTTCCTCCAGTTTTTGTGTTACAAATTTTCTCCCCATTTTCCCTTGCCAAATCCCCAAAAGAGTAGTCCCCCAGGATATCTCCTCCTCTTATTTCCCAATTATATGTAAAATAGCATTAATAATAGTGTATATATATATATATATATTTTTTTTTTAACATTTAGTTTTAAAACTTTGAATTCCAAATTCATTCTCTTCCTCCCTTGTCACCCACCCATACTGGGAAGATTAGCAATTCAATATAGGTTGTACATGTGCAGCTAATGCAAAATATTATCATAGTAGATATATTGTAGAAGGCAGATTATATTTCCCTCCCTCCCCTCCCATCTCCCACTTGTTCTATTCTCTACTTTGGTCCTGCCCCTTTTCAAAAGTGTGTGCTTCCTACTTCCCTCCCACCTAGCCTGCCTTCCCTTCCATCATCCCCCCTCTCATCCCCTTCCTCCCTACTCTCCTGTATGGTGAGATACCCTATTTAGTGTGTATGTCATTCCCTCCCTGAGCCAAATTAAATGACTATAAGGTTGACCCATTCCCTTATGCCTTCCTGTTTTTCCCCTCCATTGTACCCATTTTCCCTTGCCTCTTCTATGTGTAATAGTTTGACCCATTGTCTCTCTGCATCTCCTCTCATTACATTCCTCTCTCACCTCTTGATTTCACCTTTTAAGTATCATCCCTTCCTATTAAATTAGTCCTGTGCCCTCTATGTATACATATAAACACACACACACACACACACACACACACACATATATACATTCACATATGTATTCTTATGCCTATATATCCTCTGATAAAGACTATATATGTACACACACACACACACACACACATAATTCTATTCCCTTCAACTATTTTCATATTGAGAAAAGTTTTATCAGTTACAATTATTGATTTTCCATGTAGGAATGTAAATAGCTCAACTTTGATAAGTTCCTTATGATTTCTTTTCCCTGTTTACCTTCTAATGCTTCTGTTGCTTCTTGTGTCTGAATGTCAAATTTTCTACTCAAGTCTGTTTTTTTCCTTAAGAATGCTTGAAAGTCCTCTATTCCACTGAATGACCATATTTTCCCATGAAACAAAATACTCAGTTTTGCTGGGTATGTGATTCTTGGTTTTAATCCCAGTTCCTTGACCTCTGAAGTATCATATTCCAGGCCCTTTGATCCCTCATTGTAGAAGCTACCAGATCCTGTGTTATCCTGATTGTGTTTCCACAATATTGAAATTGTTTTTTCTGGCTGCTTGTAATATTCTCTCCTTGATCTCATAATTCCAGAACCTGGGTATAATATTCCTAGGAGTTTTCTTTTTGAGTTCTTTTTTCAGGAGGTGAGTGGTCGATTCAACCTCTATTTTGCCCTCTGGTTCTAAAACATCAGGGCAGTTTTCCTTGAGAATTTCTTGGAGGATTATTTCTAGGTTCTTTCTTTGATCATGGCTTTCAGATTTTTAAATTATCTCTCCTGGATCTATTTTCCAGGTCAGTGGTTTTTCCCATGAGATATTTCACATTGCCTTCTATTCTTTCATTTGTTTCAGTCTGATTAAAAGCATCTTGATTTCTCACAAAGTCACTAGCTTCCCCTTGGTCTATTCTAAATCTGATGGAAAGATGCTCCTCAGTGAGCCTTTGAGATTCTTTTTCCATCTGGCAAATTCAGCTTTTTAAGGCATTCCTCTCCTCATTGCCTTTTTGAACCTCTTTTGCCATTTGAGTTAGTCTATTTTTTAGGGTGCTATTTTCCTAAGTCAGGCTGTTTACTCTCCTTTCATAATTTTCTTGTATCATTTTATTTTCTCTTCCCAATTTTTCCTCCACTTCTCTTATCTGCTTCTTAAGGTCCTCCATGGCCTGTAACCAGCTCATATTTTCATTTGAAGCTTTTGGTGCAGGTGTTCTGACCTCACAGTCCTCCTCCTGTTCCATGCTTTGATCCTCTTTGCCACCAAAATAGGAGTCTAATGCTGAATTATTCTGTTTATTTTGTATCCTTTGCCTAGGCATGTTGCCACTCACTTACTTGACTTTTTGGTTTGTTGCTACAGTAGGATTCTGCCACCAGACAGGGGAGCTTCCGTCCCAAATGCTGGGGTTTTCTCAGCTGCTGCAGCTATTAGTTGGGTGCTTTCTCTGAAGCCTCCACATGCTCTGGCAAGCTGGTCACACACCCCAGGACCTCCACTCCAGACTGCAATCCAGATCCAAGAAGGTTAAAGCAAGAGTGTTTACCCTCCAGACTGGTTGCCTGGTCCCCTTACAGTCTGCAGGCCAGGAGCTGAAGCTGCAAAGTAGTGCAGGCTGTGTCTATGTGTCTCAGCTGCTTCTTGCCCTGGGGGCAAAAGCTGACACTCTTCCCACTACTGGTCCCAAAGTCCACAGGGCACTGACCTCTCACTTTGTCTTTGGCATCTATGTGTTGATAATTCTGGAAATGCCATAGCTGCTGGTGTTCTGGAGTCCCTCCAGCTGGCTGCTGATCAGGCCACCCTGGGGTTAAAATCTCTGGCTCACCCAGATCTGGGCTTGACTCCCAGAACTCTGTATGGGCAACTCCCTGTGGGGCTGCTGGCCTGTCCTCAGTGGGAAGTTAGCTTCTCTATGTCATTTTTTGGGTTCTGTAGCTCCAAAGTTTGTTCAGTGTCATCTTTTACATTGATTGGTAAAAGTGGGAGCTGGAGCCACTCAGAAGTCCTGTTTCTACTCTACCATCTTGACTCCAACCCTGTACTATTATTTCTACCTGATCACACTGTCAACAATATCTACAACTACATAGGAAAACAAAAATGTATTAAGGTAACATCCTCAAACTCCTTCTCCAACTCCTCATCATCCTAATCATATTTACCTACAGAACTCTGAGAATTATAGCTTGTACCTATAATCCATTGACTGTATTATCATACTGTGTTTTCCAGATGGCCAAAGATAGAATGCACTCACAACCTAAGAGGTATGGCACATTTTGAATGTGTATCTCCTTTTCATTTTTCATCAAGAAATGGAATATTAGCTGTTCTGACTCATCATCATTATTGTCAAAGATAGAAAAAGCAATGGGAATATTGAAATAATTTGTCATTCAAGAACCCTTACATTCAAAACATACGGTGCTATATCACATTTAATTTAGCAGTCATTTTGATCACAGTCGTAATGAAGTACTTAGAACATGACTGAAAAAAAACTGCAAACCTGAAGAGTACTGCACATTATCAAGAACTCTACAAACATTAAATGATTTTATTTATTGCCCACAATGCCCTAGAGAAGTGAGACCAATAAGCATTCTGCACAATAGAAGAAGTCAGAAAGGTAAAGGGATTTTTAAGGTAAAACATTTAAATAATGTTAGCAGCAGTAGTTCTCACATTATTATTATTATTATTTTTTACTGATGGCACAGTATTGTTTAACATAAGGAACCATAGTATGGTAAATATTCACATTGGTAACAAAGGGTTAGTAGCAATTAGGCTGCTGGACCCATTCTCTGAGCTTTAGGATTCCTCTGTTTTTTATTCCCCTCTCCATTATTTACTTCCCCAAGTCTTCAAGATGAGGAGGTGGTCATGTACCTCTGGAAAAGATACAATTTGATTGATAGAATGTTACATTTTCAAAGAAGTGTTTATTATATAAAATATTGACATACTTTATATAAAATATATAATTATATATGTATATAAAATATTATTTGGACCTTTCAACAACACTTTGAAATAGGTACTATAAGAATTTTCATCTTCCTTTTCATTAGATTGTGACTTCCTCAAGGAAAGGGACAGACTTGTTTGTTTTTCTTCCCAGTTTCTGGCCCATAGTAGGTATTTAATAATTTTTATTGATGGACTGATATGGAAAGGCATATTATGGCACTGTGTGAGGAAGAAATTTTCAGAGTGAGAGAACTTGAGGGTGTATTTGGGAGCATGAAGCCCCAACTGTGAGCCAGTATCCAGAAAGTAAAAGCCCCAATGAATAAGATGCCCAAATGTTTATGAATGGGAGAAAAATGTCCTAGAGACAGAAACCACTTGAGGGCTCGGGGTGGAAGGGAAATCAGTGGTAATGGTTTAATTTGAAGCAATTGTGTGTGAGTGGGTCCAGGAGAATACAACACTGGCTGTTAACATACTGTCTTTCCCTCCTGCTGCCTTACTGGCCTTCTCCTTTTGCAATCATTCACATGCAATCAAAAGAATAACAAATTAGGAGTTAGTGAGTCAGTCAACAAGCACTTACTATGTGCCAGACACCATGTTAAGTTCTGGGGGTACCAAGAATGCAAAAGAAGAGTCCGTTTTCTAAAAAAAACTCATGTCATTGTTTTTTTGTTTTTTTGTTTTTTGCTTTTTGGAGGGCAGTTGGGGTTAAATGACTTGCCCAAGGTCACAGGCTAGTTTTTGTAAGTGTCTGAGGCTGGGTTTGAACTCAGGTCCTCCTGACTCCAGGGCCTGTGCTCTGTTCACTGCACTACCTGCCGCCCCAGAATCCTCACATTCTAATGGTTTGGCAGGATAAAATATGTAAATAAACATGTAGATATAAAATAAATAATAAGAAAAAATTGAAAAATAATCTCAAAGAAAAGACACTAGCAGATGGAATTCTATTTGTGTAGAGGTAGGGAAGAGAAAGTGACCTGGAAATACTTTAGGTAGAAAGTGGAATTTGAAGTGCCTTGAAGAAAGCCAGGAGGCAGAGGTGGGGAGAAAGAATGATCCAGGCATGGGAGACAGCTGGTGAAAATGCCTGGAGACTGGAGATGCTGTGTCCCATATGAAGAAGAGCGAAAAGGACAGTGGCCAGTGAAAATGAATGTGCCTGGGTGTGTTTATGTGTGTGATGACTGGGCAGGTAAGAAGGGTTAAAGTTGTAAAGGGCTTTAAACACCAAATGTCAGACTTTAAATTTGATGCTGTAGATAATATGGAGGTACTGGAGTTTGTTGAGTAGGTGGGTGATAGGGCCAGAGAAATGCTAAAGGGAGATAACTTTGGCAGGTACATGGAGGGTGAGTGAGAGAGGGGAGAGAGTTTACAATAGCTATCAGGTGATGAAATTTTTACCAACAAAAACTTAAGAAAAAAAACATTTCCTAAAGTCCAGATGAGTTGTGATTCTTGTTTGTGGAGGAGATAACAAACTCTTGAAATGAAAGCTCTGTAAAGGTGATGAGTTAAGAGATAATTTAGGATTTTATAGGCTATGAATTTCATCCTTATGGATGCAGAGTGGTATAGTGGCTGGAGGGCTGGGTCTGGAGTCAGGAAGACTCATCTTTGTGAGTTCAAATCTAGCCACAGACACTTACTGCTATGTGATTCTTAGCAAATCATTTAACCCCATTTGCTTCAGTTTCTTCATCTGTAAAATGAGCTGGAGAAGAAAATGGTAAAGTACTCCATTATCTTTGCCAAGAAAATCGCAAATGAGGTTGTGAAGAGTTGGACATGACTGACAGAACTGAATGCACAGATGAATTTTTAAACATCCATTTTCATTGCACACTATCATGTAAAGTAGGACAATGTTTCTCTTATGCCTCATCAAGGTGTAGAGGTGAATTTGTTTCTCAGATCTTATGCTGGTCAAGTAAACAGTCTGCTAGATCCAGCCATGCCAAAAAGGTGACAAAGAAGTCTTAAATTCTTCCTCTCCTCTAAGGATTAGCCCCTTCCATTGGAAGATGTTTATCAGTTGCTCAATCAAGAACTGAGCTAAGTACTAGGGATACTAAGATTTTATAAACACACATGTGTGTATACACACACACACATATATACATACAGATACATGAATATACATGTGCATATATGTATATACATGTAAATAGATACAGATATAATTAAATAGATATAGATATTAGATGATAGAGATAGAGAGAGTTCCTGTCAAACACAATAAATTCAAGGACATTTGGAGATAGATGACCTTAATAAATAAAGAGATCAGGAAGGTCCTCCTAGAGAAGGGGATATTGAAGTTAAGTTTTGAAAGAAACTAGGAATTCTAAGAAGGAGATGAGAGGGAGTGCATTCCAAGAAATGGGGGTGGAGAACAGCCAGGGTAAAGAAGAGAGACTAGGACAGAGTGCTATATGTGCTGAGCAGCCTGACAGTTTTCCTTGACCAAAGAATATTGGAAGGGGAATAATGTTTACATAGATAGGAACCAGAATGGTATGGGATAATAGAATTTTTCCAACCCAATAACATTTTTTTTAGAATTAAGTTGTAGAGGGGTTGTGATCTGAATTAATAAAGAGAGGAATGAATTCATAGATGCTTGAAGTAGGGTTGTAAACACAGAAAAGGTATGTTATGAAACTTGAATACTATACCTAGAAAATACCCTGGAAATAGTGCTATGGGGTAGAGAACATTGACTATCACAAGTCTTCTTACTTTTTTTTTTCAATACAGGGAAAGATGATGAAAAGTATTTTATTTCTAGACGTTATTATTAAGTTTATATGAATAGATTACTGTTTCTATATAGATTTAGGGGAAGAAGGAAAACAAAAACACAGAAAGTAAAGTGGTGAGCATAAATCAAATGAAATCAGCTTTTAGGCCAAACATCCAAAAAAGCAGTATCTATAGACTGAACCCACTATGTAATTGCCCATTTCTCCAGCTAACTTTGCTTGTGTAAATACAACTTAAAAGTTATACTTCTTTTAGGGAAACAGTCCTAGTTGCTATTTCGTGTTAAAATAGGGTATGGTTGCAACTTGTACTTACATATTTTTAGAGACATCTGACAAACTGCGAACCATTATGGCCTCCTCTTTTGTTTTGTTTTTTTTAACTTGATGGATTTTAACAGGGTACCATCTGTCCAGATTCATCTGGTCCTTTCAACGTTGGTGAAATTATGTATTAAAATGGTGACATCTTCCCTGCAGCCCAGTCTCCTTCTTGGAGATCTGGTATCACATTGAAAACTAGGCACTGTTATTAGAGCAGGAACATGCTCTGCCACAAGTTCTTAATTCAATTCATATAGAATTTACAGCTGCCAGGGACCTTAGAGACAAATGCTATTACCTAGCTTTACAAATAAGTTAACTGAGGTCCAGGGTGGGAAAATGCCTAATCTAAGGTCATGGCAGAGAGAATAAGGGGCAAAACAGGTCTTTAAACCTGGATCTTTTGATTCTAAACCTCATATCCTTTCCACTTTGATTCAGTTCAATAATCACTTAATAGGTGTCTATTATATGCAAGGCACTGACCCAGGTGATGAGGTTATAGAATATGTCAAACCAAGAAACCCTCTCTCCAAGGAGCTTACAGTATCTTTTGTAGCTTCCTCTCTAATTGTTCAGTCATTTCCAACTCTTTGGGGTTTTCTTGGCAAAGATACTAGAACTGTTTGCCATTTCCTTCTTTAGCTCATTTGTGTAATGACAAGCAAAGGCAACTTCCAAGGTTCAAAATACCAGCATAGCTGCTCCCCATTTTATTCTATGACAAATTAAGAACAGAGAAAATCAAAATACAACATTCACCAAGTGTAATTCAATAATTTCCAAGTACTCCTCCTCCTCTGGACAGTACATTCATTTAGTCAATCCCAAAGACCCTCTTCTCAAATGGAGATTAGTTTCCAATCATAAACAAAGTACATTAATTTGGTCGGTCACAGAGCACAAAAAAGTCAAAAGTGTCCCACTTCTGGATCACAACTGAATTACAATTATCATCAGTTAATGCTAAGCACTTTCTCAAAAGGGGCAGTAGAGAGCACAAAGGGCATCTACTCCTGAGTTACAACAAGGTTAAGATATCATCAAGGCATTTAATACCCAAAGAGAGGTCTTTTCTTCATCTTGACCTGAGGCAAGTTCTCAGCAATCTCTGTTCCTGGGGAGATAAAGCTTGACAAGGCCACAAGATACATTGCTAGTGTTCTCATGAATTCATTCTCTGTCCGCAGAACAGTCCTAGGACCCCTGAAAACATTAGCAAGACCCTCTTCCAGGATTTCTGTAAACATACAAGAAGAAAATCCTTCTTCAGGGCTTCTGAACCAACAACAAGGTTCCAGGACCTCTGCAACAACAGCACTGTCCTTCACCAGCGGATGAATCTGGCAAAACATCAAAACAAAGTACTGGCATCACAGCCATGTCTCCTCAGTCCTTGGCAGCTCCAAGTGGCAGCTCTCAAAAGTCCTGGGCAGCTCGAAGTGGCCCTTATCAATCCTCTCTCTCTCTGCCTCCATGATGCTGCTTCCAAAATTTCTTCTGCCTCTCTTCCTCTGCTTGTGCCTCTCCAAATCCATGGCACTAGCTCCTCCCAGTTCAGCCCTCTCTTTTCACATCAACAAGTCCATCTCACAAGTGGGATTCACAAGCTCTGGGTTTTAACATAGCCCCAAAACCAAGTCAATACAGGGGGATCTTTAAAGTTCATTATTATTAGAATTTGACAGATGAGGAAACTGAGGCAAAGGGAGTTAAGTGACTTGCCCAGGGTCACACAGCTAGTAAATGTCTTAGACTACATTTCTACTCAGGGAGATGAGTCTTCCTCACTCCAGGGATGACTAGGACTGGGAGAAGACCAACTCAGAAGATAACAGTAACTGAAGGAGGTAACTCTGAGAGCTGATGTATATAAAAAGGACTTGGAACCATATCAGAAAAGGAGTTGCATACAGAGATGCAAGCTAAGGTAGGAAATTGGAGGCATCTATTATAGGTCCAAGGCAGTCTGTAAAGCAAGAAGTCTGAAGAACATAAGGGTAAGAGAAAGAAACAGATTCTATCTTGGCAACAAGGCCTGATGAAACTAGGCCTTCATCTGCAGGGGTTTCTTATACACTTCCTGATTGTCATTAAAGTTGATCTCAAAGTGTCAGTCATTTGGCGAATAGAAGTGAAAGCAACTGGGTAGACCATGTTAACATAAGAAGTGAATGGGAAGAAAGGCAATACTTGACATTGCATTGTTTCTAGAAAGAAGATTTCTTATTATATTTTAATCAGTGCTCCAGAATTCTCTGGGGGGAAATAGTTTTGACCTCTCTCAAAATCTCTCAAAAAGAGATTTTTGCTATGAATAATACCTAAATGAAGATGAGAGTCAAATTACATAAGATCCTTATCTTTACCCTATATGTAGAGGGTTGAGGTCTGATCAGGTCACTTAACACACTTACTGAAATGACAGAAATATAAATGATGGTAACAGCAGTTTAAAGTTGTTTTTTTCCCCTTTCAGACTCTGATTTATTCATTTGCTTATGAAAGGTGAAAGAAAAAGACTAGGAGAGAACCAGAAAGACAGAGACAAAGATACAAAGAAAGACTGACAAAATGAGAAAGAGAAACAGGCAACACATAGATGGAGACAGAAGGAGTGAGAGACAAAGACAGAGCAGACTTTATTCTTTTTTTATAGTTTTTTTTTTTAGTTTACATCATTCATTTCCACAAGATTTTGAGTTACAAATTTTCTCCCCATTTTCCCCTACCCACCATCCCAAAAGAACAATCCCACTGAATATCCCCTCCCCCAATCTGCTCTCTCCTATATCTTCCCCCATTCCCCCTCCTACTTTCCCATAGGACATGGTGGATCTCTATGCCCTAATGCCTGTATATCTTATTTACCAGTCACATGTAAAATAATAATGATAACACATTTTTAAAAATATTTGATGTTAAACTTTTGAATTCCAGATTCTTTCCCTACCTCCCTCATCACCCACCCTTACTGGGAAGATAAGCAATTCAATATAGGTTGCACATGTGTAGCTATGCAAAACATTTCCATAGTAAATATATTATAAAAGACTGACCATATATTCCTCCCTCCTATTCCACCTCCCACTTGTTCTATTCTCTACTTTGATCCTGTCCCTTTTCAAAAGTGGGTGCTTCCAACTTCCCTCCCCCCCAGCCTACCCTCCCTTTCATCATCACCCCTTCTCATTGCCTTCCCCCCTACTCTCCTTTATGGTGAGATACCCTATTTAGTGTGTATGTCATTCCTTCCCTAAGTCAAATTCATTGAGAATAAGGTTGACTCATTCCCTTTTGCCTTCCTGTTCTTCCCCTCCATTGTAACAGTTTTCCCTTGCTTCTTCTATATGAGATAATTTACCCCATTCTATCTCTCCCTCTCTCCTCTCATTATATTCCTCTCTCACCTCTCAATTTCACCTTTTAAGTATCATCCCTTCCTATCCAACTGGTCCTGTGCCCTCTGTCTATGTATACTTATACACATAAATACACATACTCACATATGTATTCATATACCCATATGACCTCCTATATAGACATATATGTATATATACACACATATATATGTATATATATATAAACACATTTCTATTCCCTTCAACTATTCTCATACTTAAAAAAAGTTTCATAAGTTACAATTATCATTTTTCCATGTATGAATGTAAGTGGTTCAACTTTGATAAATTCCTTATGATTTCTTTTCCCTGTTTACCTTCTCATGCTTCTCTTGCTTCTTGTATTTGAATGCCAAATTTCCTATTCAACTCAGTTTTTTTCATCAAGAATGCTTGAAAATCCTCTATTCCTCTGAATGACCATATTTTCCCCTGAAACATGATACTCAGTTTTGCTGGGTATGTGATTCTTGGTTTTAATCCCCACTCCTTTGACCTCTGGAGTATCATATTCCAAGCCCATTGATCCCTCACTGTAGAAGCTGCCAGATCCTGTGTTATCCTGATTGTGTTTCCACAATATTGAAATTGTTTCTTCCTGGCTCCTTGTAATATTTTCTCCTTGATCTGGGAACTCTGGAACCTGGCTATTATATTCCTAGGAGTTTTCTTTTTGAGATCTTTTTCAGGAGGTGATGGGTGGATTCTTTCAACCTCTATTTTTCCCTCTGGTTCTAAAACATCAGGACAATTTTCCTTGAGAATTTCTTGGAGGATGATTTCTAGGTTCTTTTTTTGATCATGGCTTTCAGGTAGTCCAATAATTTTTAAATTATTTCTTCTGGATCTATTTTCCAGGTCAGTGTTTTTTTCAATGAGATATTTCACATTGCCTTCTGTTTTTTGATTTGTTTGGATCTGTTTAATAGTATCTTGATTTCTCATAAAGTCACTAGCTTCCATTTGCTCCAGCCTAATTCTGAAGGAATAATTCTCTTCAGTGAGCTCTTGTGATTCTTTTTCTATCTGGCAAATTCAGCTTTTTAAGGCATGCTTCTCCTCATTGCCTTTCTGAGCCTCTTTTGCCATCTGAATTAGTCTATTTTTTAAGGTGTTATTTTCTTTAGTGAGGTTGTTGACTTTCATTTTATAATTTTCTTGCATCATTCTCATTTCTCTTCCTAATTTTTCCTCCATTTCTCTTATTTGGTTTTCAAAATCCTTCTTAAACTACTCTATGGCCTGTTAGCAGCTTATTCTATTTTTGGAGGCTTCTGGTGCAGGAGTTATTTTACTGTCTTCCTCCTGATCCATGCCCCAGTCCTTTTTGTCCCCAAAAAGGGAGTCCAAAGTTGGATTATTGTGCTTGCCTTACTCCCCTCTTTTGCTCATGTTGCCACTCAATTACTTGACTTTTGAGCTTTTTGCTCAGGTAGAACTCTGCTACCAGAGCGGGGAGCTTTGTCCCAAGTCACTGAGGTATTTTCAGCTGCTACAGCTATTAGTTGGGTGCCTTCTCTGAAGCCTCCCCATGCTCTGGCAAACTGGTCACATACTCCAGGACCTCCACCCTAGACTGCAATCCAGATCCAAGCAGGTTAAAGCAAGAGTGATTACCCCTCAGACTGGTCTCTTCATCCCCCTACAATCTGCAGGCCAGGAGCTCTGAAGCAGCCACATGGTGCAGCTGCTCGGCCACCCATGTCTCAGCTGCTTCTCTCCCAGGGGCAAAGGCCGACCACACTCCCGAATTCCCAGGTCCCAAAGTCCACACTGTGCTGACCTGTCACTTTGTCCTTAGCATCTATGGGTTGATAATTCTGCTAACTACCACAGCTGCTGGTCATCTGAAGTCCCTCTAGCTGGTGGCTGGTTGTGGCCACCCTGAGGCTAAAACCTCTGGCTCACTTGGGGCTGGGCTTGGCCCCCAGAGCTCTGTGCTGGCTGCTTCCTGCTAGCCTGCTGGGCTGTCCTCAGTAGGAGTTTAGCTTCTCTGTGTTATTTTGTGGGTTCTGTAGCTCCAAAGTTTGTTCAGAGTCACCTTTTACATGAATTGAAGGAGGTGGAAGAGGGAGCCCGTAAGTCCTGTTTCTATTCTGCCATCTTGACTCTGCCCCCTCTCTATTTCTTTGCCTGAGCTCCTCTCTCTCCCAGGGCTATCTGGCTCTCCAAACTTTATTCTTAAAGAAATTCCCTCTACCAGTGCTGACTGCTATACCTTCTCTATACCTTAGACTGAGAATTACTTAAAACGCTAGTTCAAAGTATGTGTGACCAACTCACAAGCGTAGCCACAAAGCTGTTATAACATGAGCTCGTCATGTTATAACAGCTACCTGGCATTTAGAGAAGGCTCCCCTACATTCAAAGGTGCTTGCTGAACCAAGCAAATGACCTCTGAAAAGATACTAGCTTAACCTAACCTCCTTCTTTGAGGGTCTTGTTTATGAAGCACCTTTGTGCTTTGCCCAGGGAAATACTTTAACTAGATAGGCACTTCCTGTATTAGTGCTCTATTGAATTGCATTTTACCTTTACAGTCTTTATTGGAAAACTGTCCTTTTCATCAGATTGATTCTGATGGAATGTATTTACTTAAAAAAACATCAGCACTCTTTCTTATTGCTGGTTATTCCTCTACATATTCAATCCAGGATGGGGGAAATTCTCCTTGTATACTGATCTATGCCCTTTATATGGCTTTGTTTGTTTTGTTCCGGTCTTTTTTTCCCTTAAAGACTACTTATAAAGCAAGTTTTTGTGTTCACAGGTTAAACAAGATAAGATTCATGGGCCTTCCTCTTCTTGTATAGATGATGGAGGCTATTAGGGCAAGGAATCATAAAAACGTGTACCATAAATTAACAATATTAATAATCTATGGTGATTTAAGATTTTTCAAATCCCCTTTGCTTAAGCCTCATGGCAGATCCATGAATTAATAATTCCATGAAGCATTTATGGGATTGAGAAAAAGAGAGGTAGAAGTAGAACTGGCTCAAGAAGACTAAAGGGACTTCCTGACCCCCAGACCACAAATCCAGAATTTCGGCTTCTTTTTACTGTGGTGGATTTCAGTTGTAGGTGCCTCTGAAGGCTGCCTCTGGGACGAAATACAGAAGTACAGAGTAAGTTTTTGCCTTTGCGTCTCTTCTTCTTCTAATAGCTTTGCTCCAATACACCTGACAAGCTTAAGGCTGCATCTACACAATCCTTACTTATAACCTATATCTGCAGGATGCCTAATGTAAATCACTCATTTTTCTTTATACAGGGTATCTAGATGTTTGGCACTATGTGAAAACATCCTTGTCTTAAAAAACTTGCTCATGTTTCTCTCAGGTGAGAAACTATATCAAACTACCTGACTTCCCACTTTCATGCTCAAATATACCTCCTGGATGCTTTGATGCAATAATTTTAATAATTGATATTTATATAGCACCTCAAAATTGGCAAACACTTTAGACACACGTATCACTTGAGCCTACAATAACTCTGGAAGGCATGTATTTTTATATTTTTATTTTTTATTTATAAATATTTTATTTTATATTTTTATTAATATGTTTATCCCTATTTTAATAGTCTTAGAGAACTGAAATGACTTGTCTTTCATGGTGACACAACTAGCGATCATTGGAGGCAGAATTTGAACCCAGGTATTCTTATATCCACTATAGGGATTTTATCCATGAGACCAAAGAATTCAAACACTGGCAATACTCTTGAGTTCTGCCAAAGCAGATTCAAATGTAATTGGGAAATATTTAACAAAACAAAATACAATAGAACATAAATAATGTTAATATGTGTTTTTCTTAAATGTCAATACATGGTTCCCAGGTAGGCTTTGTATGGTATAGTCATTCCTTTTTCTATTTCAGTTTGACATCACTGACTAGCAGCAAGCACCCCAGCATCCCCAGAGTGGCTGCCAGCACAGGTTCTTAGATCTGCTTTTCAAAAGTAAAACAACTCAAAATGGGTTAACAAGCTTACTTTAATCAAACAAACATATATCATTTACCTAGTTCAGGGGAAAAAGGTCAGCACCCCGAACTTCAGAGTATACAGATAGTAGTCTCAAAACAGAAACAAACAGATCAAGCAGACAGGCTTCCAAACTATCCAACCATTACATCAATACCAAATCACAGTTACCAGAGAGGGAAGCATCAACATCTGGGTTTTCAAAGCCGGGGGGCTCTCAACAGCTGCCCAGAGTCTCATCTGGTCAAATCACACAATACTTCTCAAAGTGAGCCCCAAAGCAAAGCCTCCCATTAGGAATTATATAGCCTTCTCCTGGGTCAGAGAATGTAACCATCCTCTTGCCCAATCACACAGCATCAAGGTGTGGTCATTCCTGAAAACCAAGCCTCCTACCACAGGCTCCATGTGACCACATTCAGCCTATTAGGGGGCAGAGTATATTTTTAAATTAAAGAAAGTTCTCAGAGCCACTTAAGCCAATCAAAGGGCCTTAAGCCAATCAAAGGGCCTAGGGGCAGGGAAGATCTTCAAATCTGCATCCATTAAGCTGACTAGGATGAGTTATACTCCTGACACTTAACAGGCATGCCCTACACATTATCTAAAACTTTCTAGGCATGACCTGAATAAAGCTCTGCCCCTCTCCAGCAGTGTCTCTGGAGCCTCATATCAAAATACGTATATGTGAAATACTATATTATAGTGAAAGGACTCTTGAAAAATGAGTCACCAGGAGGATATGGATAAGTGGGTATTGTTGATAGTCTGAGCTAGAAAAGGTGTGGTTATTCATTGGACATTGCATATATCAAACTTCTGCACTCCAAATGAACTTACCTGAAAGTTTTCATCTTACATGAAGCAAAAACCTAGTGGGTCATTTAGCATGTTATAAAAATGATGACCCAGGAATAAAAGAAAAATGACTTGTACTATGTCAAGGAATTTCTATTCTATAAAACTGTTTGATTTTTTTTTTTTTGCTTAGATGCTTTTCTTGTTTTCCCCTAGTGGTTTCCTAGTAAACACTTCTTTAAGAAAGGGTTGGCAGAGTAAAGAAAGGACAGGATATATTCACTTAGGTCAGGCTGGCTGGGAGTGATTAGAACTTCCCAAAGATGTGAAGCATGATTATAGAATTGGAATCCTCATTTTACTATCCTGGAAAAAGCAAGTGGGATTTAAAGAGAGAAAGGAGAGCCTGGGGAAGAGGAGTGGGAAAAGGGCCAGAAATTTGCCTGTTAATTCCATCTTACTTGGGCTTTTATTTCCATTGTATTTTACGCCAGCTGAGGACACATATCCATTCACATCTTTAAAAATTAGCTAGAACTGAACCATACTTGACTGAAGATATAGGTTATAAAGTTAGATGTATTCATTGACTGTAAGAGGGTTATCTGAGTTCAGAGTTTGGTCACATTAAAACATTCAAAACAGTAATAAGGGAGACAGAACGTTCCTGAAAAGAACATTAACCTTAAAATTGGTAGGCCAAACTTCTCTTCCTAATTCCATCATTAACTACTTAATTTTAAGCAAATCATTTTCCTTTTCTAGCCTCAGTTTCCTCATCTATAAAGTGAGGGAGTGGGACAAGAATATGTCTCAAATTTCATCCAGTTCAGAATACCCTGATCCATGATCTAATCCATATTTAATATTTAAGATTTAAATAATTATTATAATGATAAGATATTTCCTTCTGCAAACCACTTCCCAATCATTTATCTCCATTATTCACTGTCATAGATAGCATTAGGAAACATAGTAATGTGGGGCCCATTTAACACATTAAAGAATCATATGTTAGTTATAATCACATAAACAAGCCATAAGAGAATATTGGAACTACAGTTCACTTAAGGCCAAAATATTAGTCAGTATATCAGTCTCAAAATACTGTCAGTAAGACTATAATTACCAAAAGGGAATGTTTATTTAGACAGACAGTAAGTAGGCAAGAGCAAAAGGGGACAGAAAATATACTTTACTACCATGGTTTAAACTAAGGTAAGAAATCAGAAATGGAATAGGGGGGAAAAATCGAAGTGTTTCAGCTGTCAGAGACACTAATCTTTGACCATGAAGTTCATGAAACTGAGATGTAAAGTCTGTGCCCCACAAAACTGAAGTATTCCATAGTACAATAATCTTTTCCACCTAACCCAAAGAAATGAGTACAATGCAATACATGTGTTTGAACTGAACTTGTCAGCAGATTGACTGCCTTCTACCCCAGAGAAATGCTTGATTCTCTTTGCTATACACTTTTCATTATAGGACACCGGTATAGTTTGACCATTATTAATACCATAGTAATTTATTCTTCAGCCAATAAGGAAAAGCACTCGAAGGCAAATGAAATTTTAGTTTGACCCTATTAAGCCTGAAATCATATCATTCCTACCATAAACTTTAGCAATCCACAGAGATGCCTTTAATCAGTCTTTCTCAAAAAATAAATTGCCTGCTCTCCCACCATGTACACTGACACGTCTCCTACTATGATCCTCCTGATATTCATGGTTTGCTGACTGTTTTTAATCATGGTACAATGGAATCGTCTTGAAACAATAACTGTTAACATGAGGCTGTTATGCTATGAAATGTTCAGCATCACTTGACAAAATTACTATTTGCCTAAAAATTCCTCATTGTAATATCTTCCTTAATAGAGGATATCTAATAGCTTATAGCAGAAAGTCAGTAATTGGTAGGGATTCAACTATTTTATGAAAAATTCCCAAGAATACAGTGGAATTATAGTTGAAGTGAACATATGTTGGAGACTGCACATACACAATAAAGAGTTAATTAAATACTTGGGTTTGGAGATGAGAAAGCCACAGAAATACTGGAGACATGATAAAAATGTGGGAGCCTTTTAAAACGTCTTCAATTTTCCTCTTAGGACTTAGGGAGAGAGAAGGGTTTTGAAGCTGAAGGGCACTATGATGCCCTTCTTGTCTCCATATCCACAGAGTAGCCCAGTCATATTGCTGTGAAAAGGATTATTAGAGAGGGCAGGGTCAGGAGACTTAGACCTTTGGTAATTATCTGGATAATGATTACCTGTGTCATTGTGGATGTATGTCAGGCAGTAAGGGTAAGAGAGGCTAGAGTTGGTATAGAAGATGCACATCCATGATCCTTCAATCAGAATAAGGTTTCAGGCACCCACTAGATCATTATCTGGCTATAGCCAACCTTTATGTTGACCTGGACCTAGAGAATAGATAAGGAGGGCCATACAGAGCCTTTCCTTCTTCTTTCTCTATAGATCAGACAAACTAGCACAGGGATACACAAGCTGACCAATGGAAGGGACTAGAATGGAGAGCCTGATTCACAGTAAGTACCAGAATTTTAGCGGTTTTGTGGACCAAATAAACCTGCTATTTTCCCCCAATATTGTAATAATGAGTTCATTTTTCACAGTGACTAGGACTGACAGATGTTTACATTATTCATATATTTATTCATTTGTGTGTGAAATGTGTTATATTTTATGTAAAAAAATATTGCTTTTGAGTTTCAATGTTGCTGCTTTGCTTCATTGACAATATTTTCAAGGGCTACTCATGAAACAAGTGGAAAACTGCAGACATCCCTAGAGGAGCTGGTTGACCACCTGCCTAGAATCAGGCCCACATAAGCAGAAAGTAAACTGGAAAGCACTTGAAAACGCTTCTTCTATGAGGATAAAGTGAGAGAGTTAAATCCATTTAGGATGAATAGCCCTGAAACACTTTCTCCCCCACCCAATACAGCAATGGTCTTCACTAAGCATGCAAGCCAACTCTGTTCCAGTAGGAGAGAGAAAGTCTCTGACTTCAATCACATCCTTTGGGTTTACCCAGAGGAGATACTACTTATCTAATTAGCCGAATTTGCCCAATAGGCTTTTGCTGTTTTGTCACTTTGGACCTACCAGCAAAATGAAGAGCTAGAATTTTGACTTCTGAGGTCCTTTCTACCTCTAACATTTTTGATGTCTTTTGCACAGTCTGGGATTTTCAGTTAGGCAACCTCTATGATCTAACCATAGTACTGATAGCCAGCCAAATTCCACTTCCATAACATGAAGAAGGAAGACTCAAGAGGAAGAAGCGCATGATAGCCAACCAGACATTTGATGGGACATCATGTCCAAGAAGAAGTCATCTTTCAATTAGGTTTCAGAATGGAGAACTAGGTCTGATGGGCAGAAGTTATGAGGAAATAGATCTCAGATCCTGGAGCCAGGAAAAGTTTGGTGAATATATAAAAAGGAGAAATGCCAGCCTTTCCCCATATCATTGCCCAGATGTTATAGTTGGGAAGAAGAGGACAATTAGTATAGAGTGTTGTTAAGCTATTCAGTTGGGTCCAATTCTTTGTAACCCAAGGAAGAATAATGTTCATGTGGTTTTCTTGGCAAAGATATTGGAGTGATTTGCCATTTCCTTCTCCAGTGGATTAAAGCATAGGTTAAGTGACTTGCCCAAGGTCACATAGCTACTAAGTGACTGAGGGCAGATTCAAATTCAGTTCTTCCTAACTCCAGGTCCAGTATTCAATATGGAGTACATGACATTTATTCATTAACTGAAATAAGATTCTGATTTTTTTAAGATTCACAAAGATGTAAAGGCTCAGTCCCATTCATGCCTCATTTTCCTATAATGGAACCACTTTGGCACACCTAGGAGACCACTGTGTCCTTTACCCCATCCTCTTTTTAATATATATTCAAACTAAAACAAAAGTCCCACAGGGGAATTCACATAATAAATAAACAAATAAATAAATCATGGTAAAGGATGTTGGTTATATGATCATGCATATTTGGGGGGGGGGTACCAGAAGTTTTCTATGTGTTGTACAAGAATAAACGCCCTGCAACAAGCCAAAAGGGAAAGTAAGTATTAAGAGACCTCAGGAAGATGATGCAATGACATCTCCTCAAACAAAAGCTTGAGATGTAAAGACTGATAATTATAAATCCTGTTTCCTATATCTTGGCTATAAAAAATTAGAGAAATATTCACTGTAGGCTGTGCACAGAGTCCATGGGATGAAAAGATGAGTACAAGATGGATAATGTGATTGGTACAGCTTACTACTGAGGGACTTCACCATTACTGTCAATTGCTGCATAATCACTATTACTGCAGTCATTGATTGAGAAATCCAGCTGCAAGGGACACACACACACACACACACACACACACGCACACACACACACACACACACACACAATCCTGCCATATCTGCCACATTCAGTTAAAGCCTGCTACATTGTCCAAGAAACATCAACCAAGCAATTCCTCAGGAAAAAAGTTAGATATCATACAACTGAGAAATGAGCAAACTCATCATTTTCAAAATTTATGAAACACATGTTTCCCAGGTAAGACATTCTGTGCCAAATGTCATCCCAGAGTGAATTCTTGAAACTGTATCACAAAGGCCCCCAAAATGAGTTTATAATGAAAATGTTGACAGACTCTTGCAGCCAGCATAGTATGAGAAATTTAATGTCACCTTGTTCAACAAGATTTTACTGGCATAGGAGAAAATTAAAACATTTAACATCCCTCAGTTTGCCAAATTGCTTTCCTCCTCCAACCTGGGGTGCCATTTGTAGTGGCATTATATTTATAAACATCCTTGTTATTGTCACTGTGCTTAACACATGTATTCACTGCTCCCAACTCACAGCTTCTTCCTGATTGCACTAAAATGTTTGTTGGGGCACCATTATCCTGCAATCTTATTCACATTTTCTGAAGGCAGGTTAAGTTGTAAAGGTTTTGCTGGAGTGTAGATTGGATTTATTGCATACCTACACATGCAACAATAAGTAATAGTGTTTATTAAGTCCTTCTTAGTTAAAGCATCTCATTCTCCATCCCTTAAAACATGGAAATATTTAGAACTATTATATTTACAGGGATTCAGAGAAATTAAAGCCAGAAAGGAAAATTTACTGAAACATCTAAACACAAGCAAACTTCAAAATCTCACATAGAATACTGTTCTTTCAGGCCAACTGTTGCTTAGTAAGTTAAATTTATTATAAACATGGTGGATAATAGGCTTGCCTTGAAATCAGGGAGAACTCAGTTGAAGCCTGACTCTATTCATACTAGCTATATAATCCTAAAGAAGTAACTTACTTCCCCAGTGCCCTAGGCAGATTTCTGTAACTACAAATTATGGAAAAGTTACTAATCTGTACTGGTAGAAGTATTGTCCCTAGATATCCCTTAAACCAATGAAATCACAGGTGT
Source organism: Gymnobelideus leadbeateri (assembly GCA_011680675.1). Classification (NCBI taxonomy): domain Eukaryota; kingdom Metazoa; phylum Chordata; class Mammalia; order Diprotodontia; family Petauridae; genus Gymnobelideus; species Gymnobelideus leadbeateri. The sequence continues at coordinate 110,564 of WOXC01004664.1, read as the reverse complement.
ACCCCCCCCCCCACACACACACACACATTCCAACAAAAATAAGACCAATACATATAGTGGATCAGCCTGTTCTCTTAGTACCATTGTCTACAATTTTCAAAGTATGGTGAACATATTTCTGTATGCTCAAAAAGCAAAGAAATTTTGAATCATGTGTTATAATTGCCTTAAATAATTTCATCTTGAGCCGGGTATATTGTTCTGGAAATTGCCTTATATTCTTGGCACCATTTTGCTGTGTTATATAAGTCCATTCAGAGGCACTAGAAATTTTAATATTGCTCTGGATTAAGTAAAATAAACAGAGACCTTGTATAACAATCCAGTCAATCAACAAGTATTTACTAAATGTCTTCTCTGTACCTGGAACTGAGCTAGGGTACTGAGAATATAAATATAATGAATGAAATAATCACACTCATAAGAAATTCATATGTGAATCACTGTTATTACCAATAGCTTCATGATCCTCCTTGTTTTTATACAAGCATTTTCCTCACAATAGCCCTAAGTGGCAAGTAACATGACTCTTGTTATTTCCATTGACATATGAGTAATTGAAGACCAAAAGATAGAAAAAACTTATTTATAGATCTATAGCTGATGTTAGAGTAAGCATGAAGCCTAGGCCTAGGCCTTTGGACTCCAAATTCAGGGATGTCAGAGATGTAAGGAATCTCAAAAGATCATCTAAGTCCACTTCCCAATTCAGCATGAATCTCTTCTATGACTTATCAAATAAATTATTAACCTGCCTATACTTGAACAAATCCAGGTATAGAGAGATTATTTATACCCCAACCCCCAAAATAGTACATCTCATTTTTGGATAAATCAAATTATTAGCATCTATATAATTTTTCTTGTATTCAGCAAAAATTTGTCTTTTTGCTTCTGTCTACTGGTTCTGTTTCTATCCTGTATGCTCCAACAAAATAAAGCTACTCCCTCTTTCATAAGACTTTTTGATTTATTTTTTAGACATGAAACCAAATTCTCCTAACTGAAACTCTCAAAAGTAACCCATTTTCTTATTCCACTTAGATCAAATCAGGATAAGTTTGACATTTTGCATTAGGACAAGACCCTTTTCAAAGTGAGATTATGATTCCAATAGCTTTGGGCAGAAGAAAAAGCCCAGGAGACCTGAGTTCAACTTCAAGCTTTCCCAGTAACATTGATGTTAGTTACATTGATGCTCTAGGCCAGGGGTGAAGAACCTGCAGCCCCAAGGCCACACATAGCCCTCTAGGTCCTTGGGTGTGGCCTCTTGACTGAGTCCAAGTTTTATAGAACAAACTCTTTTATTAAGGGGATTTGTTCTGTTAAGTTTGGATTCAGTTAAAGGGTCACACTTGAGGACCTAGAGGGTCACATTTTGCCTTCAAATCACAAGTTACTCACCCCTCCTCTAGGGCTCTGTATCCTCATTTATGAAATGAATGAATTAGATTAGATATTCTCTAAGGCAGCTGTTCTCAAATAGTACCTAGGCAGGTGTTGCAATGGCTAGTGCACTGAGCCTGGAGTCAAGTAGGCCTGGGTTCAAATCCAGCCTTAGATACCTAAGCTGTGTGATTTTGGGAAAGTCATTTAATCTGTTTGACCTGGTATCCTCAACTGAAATGAGGGTGATAAACACACCTAACTTCTATGGTTTTCTAGAAGTTCAAATGTGATAATACTTGCAAAGCATTTAAAGGCACAGTGCTAGGCACAAATAAAGCACTTAAATTCTTGTTTCCTTCTTTCTAAGGCTCTTCCAGCTTGAACAATCTATCAGTCTATGAATGGCCCCCCTCACATTTTGATCGCATCCACCTAGACATGCAAAAGCTGGATACCAGGTCAAACATTTGTAAGTGAGCATATTTCATTACATGGATTGTAGCATATGTAATCATATACACTGAACTGAAGGATCATGGCATTGTAGTGCTAATGAGAAACATATTAAAATTGATAAAGTCATTTAGGACAGGCAAGTGTTGCATTCCATAAGGGGGTAACTCTATTCTCACTTCTTGTGAACTGCATAGGAACTAAAGATGTGATACTCCTAGCTCCTTGGCAATGAATTCCTGTATAACTCTTTGAAGCAGAAGGAAAATATCAAGCATATAAAAGTGAGAATCAACTTTGACCCAGAGCTCAGGGTAGATGCTGCCCAAGGCAAAATCATGGAGCCCATGCAGAGAAGATCTTTTATTTTCCATTCACTTGGAAAACAAATATTCCCCAGCATATATAGATGAATAGAACTCATAGTAAGTACTGACAATATTTTAAAAAACAAGAATTATTTTTATATATTTTACTTCATATGACGTGTCTTTATATAGATTTTCTGACAAAAACAAGACAAGAGTACATGAGCAATCAGTAAGCATTATAGAAACTATAACCCAATATCTCTTCTTCTCTTTCATAGCCAAACTCCTAGAAAGTGTTTTTTTTTTCATACTTGTTGCCCCAATTTCTTCATCTTATGCTCATATCTCAGTCCCTTGAAATCTTTATTTTTTGCCTTCAACACTCAATTACAATTGCTCTCTCCAAGTTTACAAATTATCTTAAAAATAGTACACATGTAGGGGCGGCTAGGTGGTGCAGTGAGTAGAGTGCCAGCCCTGGAGTCAGAAGGACCTGAGTTCGGATCTGACCTCAGACACTTAACCCACACAAACAAACAAACAAACAACAAAAAACCTAGCCATGTGACCTTGGGCAAGTTACTTAACCCCAATTGCCCTCCAAAAAGAAAAAAAAATAGTACACATTTTCAGTTAAATTTCTTTTCCCCAGTCTTCATTGAACTTGACCTCTTACAAGTTTTTGATGCTACAGAGTAGTGTTTTTCAAAGTATGGTCTAGGATTTCTAGGGGTGTGGTACCCAGGACACTTTTGCAGAGTCTACATGGTCAAAACTATTTTCACAGTCAGTAATACTAAGACATTTTTATTTATAATATAGTAAATATTGATAGATATAATTCACTTAAATTTTTCGAGGGTGTTGCTTAATATTTTTTTTAGCTTGAAGAGGATCTTGAGACCAAAATGTTTGATAATCTCTCCTACAGACTGCCACCTCTTCCAAAACACTACTCCCTTGTCTTTCATGATACTACATTTTGTTTTTTTGGTTTTTTTGGAGAGAGTGGGTTATCAAATCTAACTGCCCTTGCTCAGTTTCCTTTGTTTGAACCCCTTCCTTCCCTCCGTTTATGCTTCCTTTTGTCTAAGATCTCTCCTTTGGTGATCACCATCAGTTCTTACCAGTCTAATTATATGAATATCGCTTCCAAATATATCTACTCCTAATCTCATTCCTGAACTCTAGTCCCATATCACCAATTGACTATTGGTTACTTCCACCTAGAAGTCCCTTAACCATTTCAATTTCAACATGCTGAGAAATAAAATTCTTTTTATTCTCCAGCCCACCTTGATCTCCCAAATCTATCCATGAGCCATACTTCTCTATTTAATCTAATGGCACCACTCTATTTCCAACCACCCAAATTCACAACCTAGGAATCATCCTTGTTTTTTTTTCTTTTTTGTTATTGTTCCTCTACTTCCACTTATTAAATTGTATTGTTTCTTTGCCCAGATATGTCACATCTGCTCCCCTCTCTCAGTTCTCATAGCTTCTACTCAAATCTAGCCTCTCTTTTCTTTCATTGCTTCTCACCTGGTCTATTATAAATGTATATTAAGTGATTTTGTTTTCAGTCTCTCTTTTCTCCAACCCATTCTCTGCAAAGCTGCCACCTTGGTACTTGAAAACATAACTAGCCATTTCAATTTCCTGATTAAGCAACTTCAGTATCTCCTTCTTGCCATGAGAATAAAACACAAACTTTTATTTTTAACAGTTAAAGTTCTTTAAAATATGACTCCAATTGATCTTCCCAAGTTGACTTCACATCATTTGCCCTGTGCACTGAATTCTCTAGCCAAATTGACCTACTTGCTATTTCCCATGTACAACTTTCCATTTCTTGTGTTTTTTATAGATTGTCTATCTTTCCAGAGATTAGCCACTCTTATTTCTTGGAATCCCTTGCTTGCTTCCAGATCAATGTTGGTGCCACTGTATATATAGAATCAACCACTTGGAAGGAACCTCAGTGGGTGTGTAGTTAATTGCACAAATGAAGAAAATAGCATCAATAAAAATACATCAGAAGTGTTCTTCTAGTCTAGGCTTGAATATCTCCAGTGAGGAAAGGCCTTTCTTGTCCCCCATCCCTAGCTGATAGTACCCTTCTCTTGAAACTACTTAGTATAGATTTTAAATTTATTTACCTATCTAGTATTATTTGCCACCAGCTCCTTGGGGACCAGGAACTATTTCATTTTTCCCTTTGGATGCTATCACCTAGCAAGGTGTCTTGCATGTAATATATTTATAATAATCTTTGAATTGAAATTTCATGGATATATCATACAACTAAGCATAATATTTGATAAGACCTTAGATGTAAAGGCAGAAGGGACCATAGAGTCTTTTGGGTCCTTTATTTTACAAATAAGAAACTGAGGATGAGATCTTCAATGCCTTTCCAAGTTCTTACAATTAGTATCTGAGGCAAGATTTAATATGAGATCTTCCTGAATATAAGTCCAATATCCCATATACTATATCACAGCTAAAGGATGAGTGCTACTTGGGGGTGAGGTTGTGAGGTGAATGGTGAGATAATCCCATGAATGACCTTGAAATTAAGGTTAGTATCTGATGATTAATTTCCCCAAATTATCCAAGGCCATTCAGTTACCAGGTAATAATAAATCTCACCTGAACATTCAGAAGTTTGAGTTCTTTGTTCTCTTTCTCTCTGTCTTTCTCTGTCCCTCCCTCCCTCCTCTCTGTCACTGTCTCTGTCTCTCTCTGTCTCTACATCTCTATCTCTGTCTCTCTCTCCCTCCTTTCTTCTCCCTCCTTCCCTGCCTCCCCCACATTCTCCCTCTCTTTCAATCTCTCCCTCTCAGTCTCTGAAATATAAACATTTTTCTCATATTGCCAGAGCAGTATTGATAATGGAGACCTTATGGAAACTGGGTATTCCAAGTCCAAGGGCATACTCACTGAAGGACCATTACTTTTCCCCCCACTTCCAAGTAGATGATACTATCTGATTTAAAAGCTATAACACCTTTTGAATTGTGTTTCATGTGTCCTTTTGCCTCTTTGTGAAATCCTTTTTGTCCCTGAAGAAATTGGAACTATCTCAAGGCCTATTTCATTTGCATCCTTTGAAGGTTGGTATGATAGTATATTATAGCCATCTACACTGGTATCATTCTTTTGCTATGATAAAAAAAAAATACTCTGTGAAGGCAGGGATCATGTTTTCTCTCCCACATTTTCTATCATAGAGTTGAGATTACAATAAGAAATTAAGAAATGTTTTTTAAGTGAATAAATTAATAAAAACAAAAGATTCCTATTACTTTTCTATTTTTAAAAGATGTTTGAAAATTCATAATTATACTTAGATTCTTTTTTAAATATAACTTTAAAATATGCAAAATTGAAAGTATAATGGGACAAAGGTTATAAAAATATAAGGATATTTTCCCATTGAAAAGCTGAACTTGTGATTTAAGACTTACAATAGTACCAAGGTAGTCCTCATGTAATTTTGAAGTGTGAAAGTGGATACTTTCAGAAAACAGATAAGAAGATTTACAAAATTGGAAAGTTGCATTTTTTTAATTTAAAAGGGACCAGGAAATCATCACTTTTGGGGTCTGTGTTAAGTCATTTGCACATATCAGATATTTGTAATGGTGCAAATTGAAAACAAATTCCTTTCCTTGAAGGTGGCAGAAAAGGGGCAACAGAACACAAGAAATATAAAAAAAACTTATAAAAATTAAATGTGTGTGCTTTCTCTCCCCCTGCACCCCCTCCCTCTCTCTCTTTCTTTCTCACTTACTCACTCCCCTTCTCTCCTCTCCTTCTCCCTTTCCTCCTGGAATACTGAAAATCCTGATATTGAAGTGCTTCATAGACAGAACCTAGCAGATTCTGAAAATGCCTTGAAATACTTGAAAATATCTCTCTAAAAATTTGTTTACATTTAGAGATAATCCTTAGAATCACCAATTATGAAATTTGAAAGGGAACTTTAACTCTATACCAACTCATTTTATAGATGAACACGCTGAGACAAAACAAATAATTGAAATAATCTGAAAGGAAGAGAAATGTTCCCAGTCAAACAGGTATAAAGGCAAGGTTGGCAATCAGATATAGATCTTCAGAGTTCGAGTTCAATGTTCTTTCCATCATGATAGAAGAATACTCTTTCCACATAATGCTAATTAAAGTCTGCACATAAACCAAGTAGAAAAGGAGTACTCTTTTGTGCACAGTGGCAAGTAAATGGAAGAGAAGGAAGACATCAGAGATTTACTTCCCTTGCCCATCAGTGGAAAATACTTTTCAGTCTTACGTAGTGTAAGTAATGGCAACATTTTAAAATGGCAAATCTCCAAAGAAATTCCAGGCAGCCTAACGGACTGTTATAGGATGGACTGCATAATATACTTAAGGTTTTATGGGAGTAAACTTACAGAGTTCGTTGGGGCAAGTTATCACTCAAAGAAAACTCATTCAAGTCTATACAATACTATGTGAAGAATAATGAATAAAGAATAAAGCTTAATGTCACACTTTAGGGCTACAATGCTATCATATAAATCTTATCATTTTATTTTCATGATATTCTGGTGAGTTAGCATTATTCTCTCTATTTTGGAGATGAGGATACTAAAACTCAAAGACATCTGAATGGTCAAAACTCCCAAATGGCAGAGTTAGAGACTAAACCCATGTCTTTAGATTTCAAACTCTAATATCTATATTAAGGCAAGCAAAGTGAGATGAGGTGACTTCTTTTCATTTATATTTGATTTTTTTGCCATAGAAACTAGATTAATAATTACACAGATTGCAACTGCAAAGATATAGGCCATTTAGGAACACTGCCTTCCAGAATTGGAAAGGATAAGGGATATTATTTATTCTATCAATTTGTCTCTGACCAAGGTTAAATCTAATACCAAGAATTCCATGCTGTCACTCTAAAATCTGTTTTAGTCACTAATAATTATCCTATAGGAAAGTACTTTCCTATGTCATGTCATTTTTTTTCCATCTGAATGTATAAACAGAATAATTCCATCTACATTATCTTTTACTAATATCTTTCTGCATACATAGCAGCAGCTATTGAACTACTTTATCTTTTCTTAAATTCAAAGATTCTCAAAACCTTTATTTTCTCTCAAATATGTGAGTGTCTTTCCTCCCTCCCTCCCTCCCTTCTTTCTTTCCTTCAATTCATTGAAACAACTATTCGAGTAACTAATTATTTTTTAAGCACAGGAGAATTTTCATTATGATGCCTGTATTATTTAAAATTTGAAAGGGATTCCTTCTTTCCCTTTCAAATGACATATTGATTTATAAAGAATTTATTTTAATGATACTACCATATAGTTATATATGTTTATTTGATAAGCCCCTGATCATAAGTCAGGATTTCCTAGGTTCGAAACCTGCCTCAGAAACTTAATATCTGTGTGACCCTAAACAAGTTACTTAAACTCTAGGTGTGTCTGTTCCAATCTATAAAATGAGGGAGTTGGACTTAGTGTTCTCTAAACTACTTTCCAGCTCTAAATTAATAATCTTATGATCTTGTATTAGTCAATATAACTCAGGGAATTAAAGTCAAATAATACAAAGACCTCATTTTTGTTAGACTTTTTGTCTCTTTGAACTTTGATTCCTTAACTATAACATGAGCCTAATGATATTTGAATATATACTTTGCTGGGTTATTGTTACTAAACCATAAAGTACTACAGAAATATCACTTGCAAATGAAGTTGACCATATAGTCTCAACATATGAGATTTTCATTAATACATACTTTAGATTATAGCTGAAAAAAATAACTAAAAAATGACTTGTTATTCTTGCATTTTAACTGTGCTGGTCTCTAGATAATCCCCAGGTACAAATTACTTCTTAAATTATTCTTAAAATTTGTATTTATTGAAAAATGCAAAATCAGGGTTCTTTATATTATATTGAATTTAAATTAAAATTATAGTATGAATATAAAAACATAATAGGGAAAAGTCAGTGCCAGGAAAGGGTTCATAAAAGTCAAAGTACTCTGTGAAATTTACTATCATATAGTCATATTTTCATCAGAGATTCGCAGCAATATCATCTAATCTATCTACTTACCATGATTTGTCTCCCTTAACCTATCGTTTATCAAGAAAATCAATTTTTAGTATTCCAAAGGGTACTCTAGAAATCAAAATTATTTTTACTTACTCTCACCAAGTTATTTTAAATTCTATTCTCTCATTTTCATTACAGTGTCAAAAATGCTTCTGTAACTTAAGGCTTGAATGATTTTTGAGTAAAAAAACAAAGATTGAATAATCAGGTTTTTTTCTCATTATAACATGAATTAGCATTAATAACAAAGGAAGAGGTAAAGGATTTGGGTGAAGAGAGACTCATTTATTAAAATTTATTTTCTTTTCTTTTTGTTTGTATATTTATAAGGAACATTACCAAGCCTTTTATTGTTATTTTTATAATGCCATAGAATTCTTTTTTGCTTTTTGTATATTTCTAAAAGAAATGTTTTATATTTGAACTTGATTCCTCAGTTAACTTGCTTAAGAAGGATTTGGGTACAAGCCAGATTTCCAAATAGAGTTTTTTCCCCCTTTTCTCCAAAGGAGGTTGAAGCTATATGTGCCTACGATAATGGTGATCATCTTTCCTTCTGTTCCCTTGTTTTCACTCTGAGAGTAGTGTTCAAAAGAAATTATAAGATCAACTCCCACTCAAGAGCTACTTGGAATATCATCTATCCATCTTATATTTCTTCTCCTATTTTTTTAAAATCACAAAGCCATACAGAATCAGTGATAGGCAGAGAATTAAACCCACTAACAATTCTGAAAGCTGAGCAATTCATTTTCCTACTCATCTTTCTAAAATAAACATTACCCCAAGGGCCCTGAAGTGAAAAGCTTTGTACTGTAAGTGAACCTTCTCAGAATAGAATTTTGAGAGTATTACAAGGCCTTGGGATACATTTTCCAAACTGCTTCTCTGTGTGAACTTGACCTCACAGGCAAGATTTTTATGTTTGTTCCAGTGGAAGGGAGGAATATAAGCATTTTTCCTTAGTGTTTCTTTTCTATAACATGAGAGTGACCTGAGGCAATGCAGTTTATTCTCCTTCCTTTTCAGACAGGCTTCTCCTGTTATTTTCTTTTGAGCTGGAACTTAAAGGTCAGATTATCACTTCACAGAGTGCCCATACTGTTGAGCTAATTTTAGCTTGTCTCACCATAATATGCTTCTACTAATTATTTCGTAACTCATTTAAATAAGAGGTAGTCTAGAAGGGAATTCATTGAAACAACTATTCAAGTAACTAATTATTTTTTAAGCACAGGAGAATTTTCATTATGATGCCTGTATTATTTAAAAGCAGAGTGCTACAATTTGCATCTTGAAATATCTATTTTACTTAAGAACAAAAAAAAAGTGTTTCTGAATGAAATCCTGGTACAAGTACTATGAAACGGATTCCTACTTTATTTAGAAGGGTGTAGGGGGAAAGTACAAATATAACTTGAATTGGAAAGTCATTAAATGTATCAGAAGGCACAAAAAAAGATAACCAAAACTTTGCTCTTTAAAAGAATATATCTTTAAAATATAAAATTTAAGATTTGTCTATAAAGATGAATGTATCATTTATCCTTCTTCAATATGTCTATAATAATCCAATTTTATGTGTAAGATAGTAACATATATAGTTAAAGGACTAGGCCTCTGGTAGGCAAATAGAATAGAAGGCTGGCCACAGATTCCAGAAGAACTGAGCTCAAATCAGACCTCAGAAACTAACTAGATATGTGACTCTTGGCAAATCACATAACCTCTGCCTGTCTTAGTTTCCTCAACTATCAAATTGAATAATAAAAGCCCTTACTTTCCAGTGTTATTGTCAGAGTTAAATTACATAATATTATAAAGGACTTATCAATATGCCTGGCACCTAGGAGGTGCTTGATCAGTTCTTTCTTCCCTTCCTTCCTGTTGAACCCATTGTGCTCTCCCATCCCCTGCAAAACCTGTTCTACCTCCTGATTTCTCAAATCTAGATAATTGTACCACTTGAATTCTTGCTACCCATGCTTAAAAACCTCTGTGTTATATACCTAGCTCCATTCTTTATTGCATATATGATTTGGGGCAAGGTCCTTAACCCTCTAGGTCTCAGTTTACTAAATTATAAAATAAAGGGATTTTACTAGATAAGGTTCCCTTTAGGCCTAAATCTTATGTTTTCATAAGCTAATCAAGTACTAAATCCCCTTGATCCTACACTCAATATATCCTTTTGCTAATGCTTTTGCTTTATTCCCTTTGCTGCCATCTTAAATTAAGTCCTACTCTTTGCTTTCCAAATAAAGCCCAAACACTTTACCTTGACGTTTGCCTCTCCATGTTTTGACCCAATCTATCCTACTATTCATAGTACCTGTTCTTCATGAACCTTAGATTCTAGACCACACATTTTTTTTTTCATGAGTACATGCCAAATCTTATCGTCCCCTTGTTTTTGTTGAAGTTATCAAAACATAGAACTCCCTTCCTTTTGCTCAGACTCTCTAATTTCTACCCATCCTTCAAAATTCCTATCAAGCATAGTGGGTAGAGTTCTGCAGCTGGAATCAGGAGGACCTGAGTTTAAGTCTGGACTCAGACAGTTACTATTTATGTGACCATGGTCGAGTCCCTTAACTTCTATTGATCTTTCATAAAAGAGAATAATACTTTTTAAAATGGGAATGACAATAATACCTTCCTCTTTGGGAGGTTGTGAGGATAAAATTAGATAATATCTGTAAACCACTTTGCAGACTTTCAAGTGCTATATAAATTTGAGGTGTAGTTGTTACTGATGATTATCATGTGGATGATATATTAATAATAGCTATGGTACAACTACTTTGCACTAATTACTGTGCTAGGCACTTTACATTTCTCTCCCACAATATCCAGGCTAGTGTCTTGTACAAAATAGGCACTCAAGAGAAATTTTTCGAATGAATGGATAGATGAAGAGAAAAATATGCCAAACATAATTCACTACCTAAAGGAACTTCTGTTAATAGAATTACAGAATTTTGAGGGTTGTAAGGAATTGAGGAGCCTATCTACTGTCACTCATAACAGAACAGGAATTCCCCCACCACCTAACACGCAACATCCCTTAAAAGGATTTATTCAGTCACTACTTGGGGACCTTCTGTTCTTTTTTTTTTTTTTTGGAGGGCAGTTGGGGTTAAGTGACTTGCCCAAGGACACAGGGCTAGTTTGTTTTTGTTTTTTTTTAAATGTCTGAGGCCAGATTTGAATTCAGGTCCTCCTGACACTAGGGCCAGTGCTCTATTCACTGTACCACCTAGCCACCCTATTTAGGGACCTTGTGGAAGAGGAAACAACTGCCTGCTGATTTGTCCAGTACATTGGACATAAAAGTTCTAATTGTAAGGATGATTTTACTTGTATGGAGCCAAAATCTGTATAATTTGTAATCATGTAATTTCTGCCTATTATTCCTGGTTCTTCTCACTTAGTCCAAATAAAAGAAGTACAGTTCTACTCTTATATGTGACTTAGACTGAAATCAATTGTCTTTTTCCCAAAGGCATCATTCCTCCCCATAGCCACTACTCCCATATGTTTTCTCCACTCTAAGTTAAACATCTATAGTTCCTTAAACAAAACTTTGTGTCATGCTATTATCATCATAAAGATCCTTCTCTATCCTTCCAAAACTGGAATAGTCAGACCTGACCACAAGACAATAGATGGAGCCTCTTCAGAGCATCTTCAGAGGCTCTTCATAACCCCCAGGGCTATGGACTCTCTCTTTTTTGACCTTGTTTCTCAAATGCAGTCTAAGCCTCACTTAGCTTTGTTGCCTGTCCACCACATTCTTGAACCATATTGTTTGAAATTCATGAACACTCCATCTCTTCAGTTTATAAATGAGGAAGGAGATTAAATGACTGGTCTAAAATCACACAGATAAGTAATGTGAGGTAAAATTAGCAGTGAAGTTTCCCCATTCTGAAAAATCAAATCTAGAGTGTCTTCAGCATCCACTAGGCCTAAGTCCCTGACCTTTCAGGAATCTGGAACTTAGAGCAATGGAGACCCTCCCCAGTGCCACCTCAGCACAAGATATTCCAAATAAGGATAAAACTGCCTTTCTGGCCTTGCATTGGAGACACACATGTTTCCATGTCCTTTGTCTCCAAGATAGATCCCCATGCTTAGATTGTGGGCCGGCCTCCCTAACAATGAGAGTGAAGGCCATTAGGGGGGGTTAGGTTTCTGCATTAGAAGGTTATATAACCATGGGCTTGCTTTCCCTGTTGTTCTCTACCTGGCAGATGCCATTTGAGCAACAGGGGCAGAGGGCCCTTTCTCATGAGAAAGAATAAAGACATTTTCTGATCTCAGATTCAGACTCTGAACTCTTTTATCCCACATAGTAATTACAAAATCTAGGGCCCAAATGTCGGTTCCCTAATTCCAAATTCAATATTATTTCTTCTGCAACTTCCTGAGTCTCTTAAGAGCAGGGCCCATGTGATTCCTGTCTCTATATCCCTAGAATTGGTTTAAATGTCAAATGGTACAAACAAATATCATCCTCATCTTCATCATCATCCAGTTTTTTTTTCTTAAATTTTAGGATAGAATTCAGACACAGTTCAGGACCAAGTCAGTGCCTATGATTATCCTTTCATATATGTTATGCATCAAAACAGAATACAAGTGGATAAAAAGATTGTATTTTGTTTCAGTAATTGAAAGAAAGAATAGAGAAGTAAACTCATCTCCTGGAGGCTGATTGAAAACATCTTTGGAATAAGTCTAGTAACAGCCAAGATGAAAGGAATATATGCCTCACCCTACCACATGCATTTCTTCCACTAGGTCTCAATATTTAATTTTTTTTATTCCATGTAATTTCATGATTATAAATATTTGGTACTGTTATATACATTGAAAAAACCTTTCTTAAATTATATAAGTTAACACTATGTATGGATAATTGTAAGCAATTGTGATATATTATATTTATCTGTTATTTAGTTATATAACTATTATCACAGTACAACTCATTTGTTGAATTCTCAAAGACTTTTTGTAGTTTGTATTTTTATGATGATGATGATGATGATAATTTTTCTCCTTCACTCAAATTTGGTAAGCATCATTGTAAACAACAAAGAATTGGTAAATTGAATCCTATTCATTTTACTCATTAAAATATAGTCTTAAGTTTCTGTAATACTGTCCCTATGCCATGTAGAGGGAAACTGGAATTACAAATCAGACATTCTGATTTCTTATTTCAGCAGTGCACTTCCTTCATATAATTTATAAGTTTTCTTATCTGTCAGATATAAATAATAATACCTGAACTACCTATATCAATGTGGCAACACTGAGACCATTTCATAATGTTAAGCTGTCAAGATATTACTGGATACTTTGGTCTTCTTTTAACCTTGCTATATCAAGAATTTACTGCATTCTTTATGTGACAGTAAATGATGGTGAGGGTTAGACATAAGGCAAATTTTTAGAAGCATTAACACCATAATATTTAACACTTGGTCCAGCCTATCAGAGGTTTAATTCAGTAGCTTGTTGGAGGCCAAAAGAAAAATCAATAGAATCTGTCTATCTCATACTAAATTAACTGGTGAAAACTGAAAAAAATTCAGTCAAATTATTATTCAACATCATCTAGCTATACTAAAAAAGCATTGTTTGACTAAGCTCATTTTTAAACCACTCAATTCAGGCATATAACTTCACATTTGTAAACATCCAATGCAATTTCAATTACAATTTGCTTTATAACCTGTTATATACTGACATATTTCCTGAAAAACTTCCTTTACCACACCATGAGAGCATCAATAAAAAGTAACTTCTCTCTTATGAGCAAAGGTTACACCATGTTTATTTTGTTTCTTAGCTGTTGCCATGAATACATCCAGACAACAAGCCACTTTCTGGATAAGGAGACATTTCCATGGTCAGAATCAATGCATTTGTAAGCAATTGAATTCCAATGAAATCTCTAAGAAATTCAGAGGACTGGGGCCATGAAAAGCTTAAAGAAAATGGTAAATGCCTCCTTCAAATCTTCTAATTCCAAGTTTTCTATATTTTAGTCATCTGATTTTATATCATATATATATATATATATATATATACATATATATATATATCTTATACTTCCAGCTTTTTTGACTGTAAATAGATAGATAGATAGATAAAAACATCTATGTACTCATACATATGATAAACAAATCTAACGAATTTTCATCAGGAAAAAAAAATAATTAATTTAACCATAACCTGATGTACAATGACCCCAAGTAATTAGAGGGACCCAAGCTAAGGGGAAAACAGATAAGTCTTGATTTTTGCTGTTTTCTCTAAGTCATGCTGCCTCTCCCATTTTATCATCTTAATCAGAACTATTTAGTTTTGTTTATTGGTCCCAAATTGTGGGTTACACTGCTTCTGATTCATATGATAGGAGATTTAAAAGCTCATGCTGTCTATGTTGGTACACTGCCCAATTAAGTGGAGTATTAATAGTAGGCAACTTGATATATTGGATCTTTGAATAAATGTTAGACTAGGAGGCAGCTCTCTGGTTATCTTCACTGCTCTTATACCCACTTCAGCCAAGTGCACTTTTGCAAATACTGAATGTCAGATTCTGAAGAGCTCTTCAGAAATTCCTAGAAAATCATATGAAGAGTGCATGGCAAGTTCTCTGCATAAAATATGTTGATTGATTAAAGACAGATTTCACTTGCCACATTTATTTGATTAAAAAAATTAGAAAGTACAAGTAGAAAATAATCTGTTACAAGACTTTAAAAGCAGACTTTAAAAAGCTGGGTTTTTTGTTTGTTTGTTTGTTTTTTGCTTTTTGGAGGGCAATTGGGGTTAAGTGACTTGCCCAAGGTCACACGACTGGTAAGTGTTAAGTGTCTAAGGATGGATTTAAACTGAGGTCCTCCTGACTTCAGGGACAGTGCTCTCTTCACTGTGCCACCTAGCCACCCCTAAAAAGTTATTGTTATGCAATTTTCACACATTGGGGTAGTTTGTCCAGAGCAAATCTGGCTGCCACCTATTAGACCAGTAGTTTGTTTGTTTTTTGAGGAAGATCTATCCCACACCCACCACCCATTCCGCCTACATTCCAGTGGTTTGACAAGCTTAACCTCTGCACATATAACATTGGTGAATGCTATGTTTCCCAACAACATAGTGAACATCTAAACTGCTGTGAACAGCCATATTCCCTCCAAATGATATAATCTAAGATGAAATTTTAACTCAGTGACTGAATAGTTTACCCTCCCTTTGCATAGAATACTATAGCCCAAGCATTTTTATTTTAATATCTTGCAGGAATGCAATCTTTCTACATTTTCCTCTTTGAAAGAGAGGCCCATAAAAAACTGAATCTCGATTGCAGTAAGCATGAAACCATATCAACCCCACATCAGGACATTCTTATGTGATATAAGATCCTGATTTGCTTTTTGATGTCGGCATTAAACAGCTGCCCAAATTCATTCTGTTTAGCAGAGATATTCAGGCATCATGGGTAACTGATCAGAGAGATCTAAGAGATCAGGAAACTGGATGGAGTGGGAGTGGAGAAATGTGATTGCAGTATTCCTGACCTCCTTCTGGGAATTTCTCAGTAACCCCTTGTGCATATCACTTGGACAGGTCATCATTAATACACATTTTCAGTCCTTCCTACATGTTTTGCTCATCTTCAGGAGGAAGACACCCCTCACTCAGAGAAATAAGCTGGACCGGAGCCTTGCTTTTCATTCCCACTCATCCCTCCACTTGCCCTTTACACATATGCTGTGTCCTCACTATGCTTTACCATTAATAATCCAAGTGAGGGGGGGGGCGGAGCCAAGATGGCGGAGTAGAAACAGCTCGTCCAAGCCTCTCTGCCCCTAGATTCTCCACAAACTATGTAAAAAAGGACTCTGAAAATCTTCTGGAGCCCCAGCACCCACAGAACGACACAGAGAAGCTAACCTCCCGCTGAGGACAGCCCAGCACCCTGCAGGAAGGATCAGCGCAGTGGTCTGGGAGCCGGCAGCGCGCAGAGCGCAGGAGCCGAGCCGAACCCAGGTCCACGTGAGCCGAGGTTTTAGCCCCAGGGCGGCAGGGCCAGCAGCCGGCTGGAGGAACCCCAGAACACCAGGAACTGTGGAGACGCCAGAATTATCAACATAGACTTGCCTAGGACAAAGTAAGAGGTTAGCGTCCTATGGACTTTGGGACCTGTATTTGGGGAATGCGTCAGCTCCCTCCCCTGGGGGCTAGAAGCTGCTGAGGAGACACGCCACTGTGTAGTTTTCAGAGGCATTTCCAGCTCCCAGCCTACAAAGCGTGGGGAGATCCAGCGATCAGTCTTGGGGGGTAATCGCTCTTGCTTTAACCTCCCTGGATCTGGATTGTGATCTAGGGTGGAAGTTGTGGGTGGGTTTACAGCTTGCCAGAAACGGAAGTTTCCCCCCCACACGTTCGGGACGAAAATTCCTCTATCTGGCCTTAAAGCTATAGTGTGGCAACAAGCCCAAAAGTCAAGCAATTAAGTGGCAACATGCCAAGGCAAAGGAAACATAAAAATGCAACCCTAGACTCCTATTTTGGGGGCATAGAGCGGGAAAAGGACTGTGAGGTCAGAAGTCCTGCTCCAAAAGCCCCAGGGGAAAACATGAGTGGGTTGCAGACCATAGAGGACCTTAAGGAGGACTTTAAAAATCAAATAAGAGAAGTGGAGAAAAAATTAGAAAGAGAAATGAGAAGGATGCAGGAAAAGTATGAAATGAGGGTCAACAGCCTGACTGAGGAAAACAACACCTTAAAAAATAGACTAGCTCAAATGGCAAAGGAGGCCCTAAAGGGCAATGAGGAGAAGAATGCCTTAAAAAGTCGAATTTGCCAGATGGAAAAAGAATCTCAAAAGTTCACTGAGGAGATTCATTCCTTCAGAGTTAGACTGGAGCAAATGGAAGCTAGTGACTTTATGAGAAATCAAGATGCTGGTAAGCAGATCCAAACAAACGAAAGATTAGAAGGCAGTGTGAAATATCTCATGGGAAAAACCACTGACTTGGAGAATAGATCCAGGAGAGACAATTTAAAAATTATTGGACTACCTGAAAGCCATGATCAAGGAAAGAACCTAGAAATCACCCTTCAAGAAACTCTCAAGGAAAACTGCCCTGATGTTTTAGATCCAGAGGGCAAAATAGAGGTTGAAAGAATCCACCGATCACCTCCTGAAAAAGATACCAAAAAGAAAACTCCCAGGAATATTATAGCCAGGTTCCAGAATCCCCAGATCAAGGAGAAAATACTCCAAGCAGCCAGGAAGAAACAATTTCAATATTGTGGAAACACAATCCGAATAGCCCAGGACCTGGCGGCTTCTACACTGAGGGATCGAAGGGCATGGAACATGATATTCCAGAGGGCAAAAGAACTGGGAATGAACCCAAGGGTCACCTACCCACCAAAACTGAGTATTTTGTTTCAGGGGAAAATATGGTCATTCAGTGGAATAGAGGACTTTCAAGCATTCTTGAGGAAAAAACCAGAGTTGAATAGAAAATTTGACATCCAGACACAAGAAGTAAGAGACGCCTGAGAAGGTAATCAGGGAAAAGAAATCAAAAGGAACTTATCAAAGTTGAACTATTTACATTCCTATATGGAAAAGAAATATCTGTGACTGATGATATCTTTCCCACTATGAAAATAATGGAAGAAGGGGGTGTGGTCATACGAATACATATGTGAATGTGTGTGTATATGGTTACAGTTATATATGGATAGAGGCATAGGTTGATTTTGTTGGGAAGGGAGAGTACTCAAGGGATGAAATTATGAGGTGAGAGAGGAAAGTGGCAAGAGGAGATGGGGAGAGACATGGTAGGGTAAACTATCTCATGTAGGGAAGTGGGTGCAAAGGAGGGGGAGAATAAGGAAGGCTAAAAAGGCAAAACCACATTCACATTAAATTTGGTTCAGGGAGAAAATGACATACATACTAAATGGGACATCTCAACCTGCAGCAGGATAGGGGGAAGGGGGATGAGAGGAGGGATGATGGATGGGAGGGCATCCTTGGGGTGAGGGGAGGTTGGAAGTACCCACTATAGAAGAGGGACAGGATCATGTAGGGAATGGACCAGGTGGGGGGTGGGATGAGTGGGAGGGAACTATAAGCAGCCTTGTACAATATATCTACTATGATAATGTTTTGCATAGCTAGACATGTACAACATATACTGAATTACTTATCTCCCCAGAGGGAATGGGTGACAAGGGAGGAAGGAAATGGATCTGAAATTCAAGGTCGTAACATTAAATGTTTCAAATATATATATAAATACTATTATTAATACTCTTTTGCCTATAATTGGGAGATAAGATGTGCAGGCATTGGGACACAAAGATTCATCTTCCTCTAATGGAAAAGTCGATGGGGGCATGGGAGAAGGTATGGGAGAGAGCAGATTGGAGGAAGCGATATCTTGTGGGACTGCTATTCTGGGAGGTTGGGTAGGGGAATAATGGGGGGAAAATGATTGTAACTCAAAATCTGGCAGAAATGAATGATGTAAAACAGAAGTTAATAAAGTATTTGTTTAAAAAAAAAATAATCCAAGTGAGTCTATTGTAAGGAGGCTACAGAAATGAATGGGTAGAATTTGTGTATAAATGAAATTACATTTAAAAGAATAGCTAGGGCACACCAGAAAAGAAAAAGTTGATATAGGGTCACATGTTGGCTTAGATAATAAGTGTTAGGGAGAGGGTTCACACACAATCCCATTCATTTTTTCCTCAGTGCCAGAAGGTAGCTTATTTGATTATTCTAGGTAGCTTGGTAGTATAGGATATAGAACACTAGACTTGAAATCAAGAAGATATGATTTTAAATCTCTTTCAGGCCATCCCAGGGAGGCCACTTACCATCTATATCTAAGTCTCTGTTTCTTCATATATAAAATGATGACAATAATATCACCTAGTTCACATCTCCACTATGTTGATAAAAATATAATGTATGCTAAGCAGTTGACAAATGTCAAGGTACTATATAAATGTCACTATGGCGATAATTCATTAAAATATGCTGTTGTTATTGCTGTTGTTTTTATTATTAACTAATAGAACCATCATTTCCTCCCCACTGATTGTATTCCAGAGAATTATTATCAGGCTGCCTTTTTTCAGGGGGTCTAAATGTGGGAGACAGTGAAAGAAAAAGCAGAAACATAATATGAAAGCAATATTTGGTAGTTTGAAGTGTGGATCTGGCCTGGGTTCTGGAGTTAAGGATTTTAATTCCCAACTATCCTCTAGGAGATGTTACTGGGTAAGCTGTTGGAGAAAAACCCAATTTAAAGCAACCACATGTAAAGTTATTATCCTATTGCAAATGGGCCAACTTGCATAATGAGAACTAGAAATAAGGTTAGCTGAAGATAGACATTTACATTCCTGAACTCAATTCATTCCTTTTATTCCTTGTTGGCCCAGTTAGTGCCTCTTTGAGCACCAGACAATACAACTTCATTATAGAAACACTGGCCAAAGACTGATTCATCTCCTTGTTGGCCTGACATTGCAGTGCCCAATAGAGATAATTATGAGCTGCCCTCTAACAAGAAAAAGTGTGATAGAAATTGTAGCAGATTGCAGATTCAAGGAATTTTAAGGTGTTGTTGGCTGTGTCTATGTTACTGCAAAGCTTCCATATAAGAAGAAAAATAGAAATAAATCATCCTGTCATCCAGATCTTTAGTCAAAATATTGCCCACCTTTAAAGTATTTGGAAGGATTCTTCAAACTGGTGGAAATCTCCACCCTTTATCTGTATATTGAGATTTCTGTAGATACTTTCATTACCACAGTTATCATTAAAATAAGACTCAAAAACCCTTAGGATGAAAGCTAGTCTATGTAGCAAAATACTTCCATTTAAAACTTTATTCCCTGTCAGATTCTATTTGAGAAGAAACAATGAACATGATAGGCCAAACATATATTTCTTTTATTTCCCCCTACTGTAAAAACTATCAACAATTCTGAATAAATTCTCCTTGGACCTCCAAAAGCATAGAAAGAAGCCAGTCACCTACCTGCTACTGAAACTTTAGCTGTTCGACTGATGATTGCCCCATAATCTCCTAGTGATGCTTCACACTGGTATAGACCCTCATCTGGTTTATGGTGCCTAGAGTGAACTATATTTTGTATTAACAGGGAGCCATTTGGCAGTTGCTGTTTCCGTTCATCCATTGCCAGGGCTAAGTGGGCACCATCCTTCTTCCACTTGATAACTGGAGCTCCTTTGTCAGATTCTGCTGAGCAGTTCAGAAGCACACTACCTCCCCGCATGGTAACAGCATCAGAAGGCTCTGAGAGGAACCGGAGGGATGTAAAACTCTTAATCTGGGAACCTAGAATGGGAAAAAGAGGGAAATAATTTTACTAATGTAGATATCAGAAAACATCTGTAATAGCTAAATGTATATTTGGTCCTGTTGGATCTCTATAATGTAACTCATTTAGTACCATGGCTAATTATCAATATGTCCCAAAAATGTAAATATTTTTTTTAAAAATTTATTTTTGCAATCAAGGAGAAAACATGTCCATAACTGATGCTAGTAAATCAAATGAAATATTTTAAAAAGAAAAAAAATTAATACAGAAAGTCAAGAATTCAGACAAGCATATACCAACATCAAGATAAAGGCAAAATGCATACATGTATTAGATATAAAGGCTGACAATTTAAACATACTGGGAGAGCAAGTAATAGTTTACCTTTCAGATTTATGGAGAATAGGAGGATTTAGAGAATAATATGAAATACAAAATGGATAATTTTGATTACATTAAATTGTAGGGTTTTTTTGCACAAATAAAGTCAATACAACCAAGATTACAAGGGAAGCAGAAAACTGGGAGAAATTTTTATAACCAATGTCTTTGGTGAAATGAATCAAATTTATAAGAATATGAGTTATTCCCCAAATGATAAATGGTCAAAGCATATGAATAGGCAGTTTTCAGAGGAAGAAATTAAAGCTATCTACAGTCATATAAAATGCTCTAAGTTACTATTTATTAGAGAAACACAAATCAAACAACTCTGAGGTACCATATCACACCTATCAGATTGGCAAGCATGAGAAAACAGGAAAATGAGAAATGTTGGAAAAGATGTGGGAAAATTGGAATAATAACACATTGTTGGTGGAGTTGTGAACTGATCCAACCATTCTTGATAGCAATTTGGAACTATCCCCAAAGGGCAACCAAACTATGTATATCCTTTAATCCAGCAATACCACTTGAAAGTTTGTATCCCAAAGAGAGCATACAAATGGGAAAAGGATCCACATGTACAAAAATACTAATAGGAGCTCTGTTTATAATTTCCAGTATTTGGAAGTTGAGTGGATACCCATCAATTGGAGAATCGCTGAACAAGTTATGGTATATGAATACAATGGGATACTATTGTTCCATAAGAAATGATGAGCAGGCAGAAAAAGCTGGGAAGACTTTCATGAACTGATGCTAAGTGAAGTGAGCAGAACCAGAATATTTTACATAATAACAGCAACATTGTACAATGACTTTGATATGCTCATCTTTGCTTAGCAATGGAAGGATCTAAGACAACTCCAAATGACTCATGGTGGAAAATTCTACTCACATTCAGAAAAAAAAAACAACTATAGAGTGTAAATGCAGATTTCTCTCTCTCTCTCTCTCTCTCTCTCTCTCTCTCTCTCTCTCTCTCTCTCCCCCCTCTCTCTTTCTATTTTGATGGTTTCTCCCATTGGTTCTAACTCTTCTTTACAACATGACAAATGTGAAAATATGTTCAATATGAATATATATATATATATGGAGATTATTATATAAGACTGCATGCTGTCTTGGGGTGGAGGGAGGGGAGGGATGGGGGGAAAAACTTGGAACTCAAAATCGTATTGAAAATGAACGGTGAAAACTAAAAATAAATTAATGAAAAATTTAAAAAATCATATAAACATAGGTGTAACTACACACCTAAGTTATCCAATAAATGAAAAACTGATAAAGAAAAATGATTTTATATATGTACCAGTTCTATAGATCTTTATGGTTTGTAATTTCTTTCGCAAAATCTCTTTGAGAAGTTCAGGTATTATTCTTATTGTTATTTTACAGATGAGGAAACAGGCCTAGAGAAGTTAAGTGGTATATATTTAAGTTTGAGGGATTTAAATGTAAATTGCTTTAGATCCTTACTGTCTTCACAACTTTGAATATACCCATTAGGTCTCATTTTTTACTAATGTGCCATATCTCCTTTGTAGAATACAAACTCCATGAGATCCAAGACTATTTGCCTAAGCAACTAACATAGTTCTGCTGTTAATATGTGTTTGCTTGAAATTTATCTACGTTATTAATCTTTTTTTTCAGTTCCACATCAGATTGGAAAGAAAAAAAAAATAGCACATCATGGTTAATCCATTTTGGGATCCATTTTGAGTTCATAATGTTCCCTAACAAGCCACCCTCTTCCCATTGTATATATTTGTAGTGTATTATTTTTGTCCCTAATGTTGACAATTGCACTTTTGCACTCTGAAATTTATGACTTCTTATGGACTAATTTTTTTACCTAGCTAATCATATGT
Source organism: Gymnobelideus leadbeateri (assembly GCA_011680675.1). NCBI lineage: Eukaryota > Metazoa > Chordata > Mammalia > Diprotodontia > Petauridae > Gymnobelideus > Gymnobelideus leadbeateri. The sequence continues at coordinate 87,622 of WOXC01004664.1, read as the reverse complement.
CATGTTTTTCATTCAACAGAGTACCTGCAACCTGATAAAAAACTGAGATTAGCTACAAACCTAGAAAGCTTCATTTTAATTCCCCTCACTGAAACCATTGGTAAAGCTATTAAATAACCCCAGACCAGCAGTACTTACTATTGTGAATACTACTACTCTACAATTGGAATTGGCAGTATTTGGGCTTGTTCCATCTAATTATGGATAATCTCATTTCCCTGTAGAAAGAGCACCTGACTTTATTACTAGCCCTGACAACATGTCTTTGAGTAAGTCATTTAAGATCACCTGGGTCTTACTTTCCTCCTATGGAACATGAAGGCATTTGATAACTAATGACTCTAAGCTCCCTTCCAGCTCTAAGCATCCATGATTATTAGCTTGTGGATAAGACTGGTACATGGAGCACATTCAAAAGCTCTAATGAAATCCAGGCAGATTATGTCTATTGTTTGCTCCTTGTCCATATGGTCTCCTACTTTGCCATACAAGGGAAACGAATGTAATAGACATTAAGGTCAGCCTGTGCCAGTTGCAAAAAATGCAGAAGAAAGCCAAGTTCTGAATTCCTCCAGTATCAGGGTAACTCACAGGACAAGTGTCCACAACTTCCATGGAAGTAATATTAATAAAACAGAAACTTCTGATTAAGATTAAGTGTTTGTATTAAAAAGGCATTTATTGCTTTTTTGTTCTCTCTGGGATGCCTTTTTAAGACCACAACTTTGGGTTGGACACCTTATTTATGTGACAGAATGCACAATACATTTCCACACAGCTGTTTATGACAGCATGTTAATGAGTCTATGTGCCTATTATCACAAGTAAATAATCCACTTAATCTGAAACAGGAAGGTTATGACAGTTTGCAGAGCTGCAAGTGTGGAACTTAGGGAAGTTAAATAAAGATTAACATTCCTTTAATACAGTTCATTTACAATTGGAGCTATTTGTTCTTCTTTTAACAGCCACATTTAGATTATATAGCTTCAAGGAAATGGCACCTCATTGCTTAAGTAACCTCTATCAGCTCAGAAATGGGAGAAGGAAGAAAGAACTCCCACAATAAATTGTTTCTTCTGTGACAGACTAGAGGAAAAATGAACTTAAGCAGGACAAACCCTAAGTAAACACAGTGAAAAAGATAAAGCTCATCTCTTGTGCCACTTCCTTGACAGCAGGCCCCAGGCATTCAATGCCCTCATGTTGCTTAGGATATCTAAGGTGGTATTCCACCAAGGTAGAGCAGCAACTAATAATTCTTGTGTCTGAGAATAATTCAACTGGGAACTGAATAAAGAGAATAAAAGAGAAATGGCCTGCCCTCTAGAACATCCAAGTGCCAGCAGGAAGCAATAGAAGACAGAGAAGGGAAGAAAAATGATAACATAAAATGTTACCAGTTTTGCCAAGGCCTTACTGGATCCAAATATCCATAGCCACTTAACTACTTTGACCCCTAGTTTTCTCATTTCTAAAATGAGTGAGCTGGTCTATATGAAGTATCAAATACTTTTCTATTTTAAATCCATTATCCATATAGCCACCCCAAAAGAGTTTTAAAATAGTTGTAAAATGAAGGGGTTAGCCTAAATGATATATAAAATCCATTTTAGGTTTAGATCATATGAGTAATAAATGGTAGCACAAGGAGTAAGCAATAGGAATTTTGGAGGGGTGAGAGAAGTTAGGTCTTTCAGCAAAATCTTTAAGATAATTCACATACAAGAGATTACCTTATTCAGCAAATGATAGAATAGCTTTCAGAATTTGTACCATAAAAAATGGATTTGAAGGTGTCACTATGCCTAGGAAAGTTATCCTTTTGGGTTAAACACCAGAGTTTCTGTCCTGATTATAGATAAATAATTCTCTTTCAACTACTACATTATTTTCCTCCCATCATTTTGTTTGTTTGTTTGTTTTAAAGGACATACATCTCTTTTATCTGATTTTTTTCAGCACTGGACAGCTCTCAAATTATTAGGTTTAAAGTCAGAAGAGCTCAGCTAAAGGAAAATATCTTTGGAAAGAAAATATTTTATCTTGCCTAACTCAAGTGCAAACTAAGGTGCATTAAACCTCAATTTAATGAAAAATAGCATCTCTGGTAGGGGAAACATCAGCAGATTTATCATAGACTCAAAAATTGCAACTTTAGGAACATAGATATTGTCATTTAGTTCACCTTCCTAAAATATAAAGACTTCATTTAAAAGACATTGTATACGAGATTACTTTTACAATTTCATCTGTGGTCTGCAGAAATCATTGACTATTTCAGAACATGATCTGTGGGTGTCAATTCTGATTGAGACTGAAATAGTGAAATAGTGGTGGGAAATTTTCACTAATATATTGTTATTATTCCATTTATAATTTTTGCAACATTATTTTTAAGCAAAAAGGAAATTGTTTTCTTCTTGACTAGATTGCCTAATGAGGATATAGGAAGGAGATTAAACTTTCAGGTGAATCTGGAGGAGATATTTATATCTTTGTTTTGAGTTTTTCTTGTATAAATAAGCTTTTATGATAATGCCTCAAAGCATTAGTTTCTTCCAAATTTATGCTAATAAAGCACCTAGAGATAGAGGAAAAAATATCTTTACGTGTTCCAGTAATTCACCTGAAGATCAAAAGAAAAAGAAAAATGTTTCTACCAGTCAGAGTCCCCTGGTGTTTGCCCACCTTATCTACTTCTTGCTCATTTCAAAGTATACTTTGTCACAAAGACAAGTAGTAAGATGGGTTTTATAAAGTACAACTTTTTATCTAAGGTTTCAAGCTAAGTTAAAAGCATGAACAACAATTCCATACGGAGCAAAGAATCCATGCTCAAGTCCCAAAATATAAAATATTCAGTTTTATAATATCAGAGTAACAAATGAAAGATTAAAAAAAAGCTCAGAAGGGACAAAAGAAGTACATGAATGGGTCCTGGAAAATGCTATATAAATACCTCAAGGTCGAACAAATTATAAATATCACTGTGGTATGGATAGTTGGAGATAATAATGGCAATCCTTTCCCTTCTCTCCTCTCCTAACCACACTGTCCCTAAACCATTGTATATACTGGAAATCTCAACCTTGGTAGCAATTTCTCTTTAAGATCAGAAGAGTCCTTCATATATATTTAAAGTGCTCAGAAGAAATTTGTGAATGATGAATCTTGGTCCACATATACTTGGACAAAGGTTTTAGGGATGGTGATTGAACTTTAATAAAAAAACAGGAAACATCTGGTAGTACCTCTGGACTACTCAATATAGTTTTAGATAAAGCTATTCACAGCACGTACAGTTAAAAAGGGTATTGAGAGCATCTAGTAAGGTGCTTTAAAATGTATTTTACAACATTCAGTTTCACAAGATTTTGAGTTTTAAATTTTTTCTCCTTCTCTTCCTTCCCCCTTCCTGAATACAGCATGCAATCTGATACAGGCTCTAACTATACATTCGTATTAAACATATTTTCACATTAGTCATGTTGTAAAGAACAATTATAACCAATGGAATAAGTTATAAGAAAGAAGAAACTAAATAAAACAAAAGAAAGAGAGCAAATAGTATGTTCTGATCTGCATCCAGACTCTGTAATTCTTCCTCTGCATGTGGATGGCATTTTCCATCATGAGCCTTTTGGAGTTGTCTTAGAACCTTGCATTGCTGAGAAGAGCTACATCTATCAAAGTTAGTCACTACACAATATGGCTATAACTGTGCACACTGTTCTCCTGGTTCTGCTCCCCTCACTCAGCGTTAGAGCATATAAGTTTTTCCAGGTTTTTCTGAAAGCCACTTGTTCATCATTTTTTATAGCACAATAGTACTCCATTACATTTATATACTACAACTTGTCCAGTTATTCCCCAATTGATGAGTATTCCCTCAATTTCCAATTCTTTGCCACCACAAAAAGAGCAGCTATAAATATTTTTTATACATGTGGGTCCTTTTTCCATTTTTGTGATCTCTTTGGGATATAGGCCTAGAAATGGTACTGCTGGAGCAAAGGGTATACACATTTATATAGTTATTTTAGCATAGTTCCAAGTTGCTCTCCAAAATGGTTGGATCAGTTCACAACTTCAAGTAGTAAATTTGTTTTCATAGTTCACAATGTTCTGGAGGTTTTTGATGACAATATGAGGAATTTATACTCTAATGTATTTAGTTATGCCATAAGCAATGAATAATTGATAAATTAAGATATATATGTAAGCATATCTATGTGTATATATATACACACACACACACACATACAGACATCATCTTTAACAAGCAAGTACATGTTTGAAGTATAGTACATTTGTACAATTTCAAGTTTTTGAGAGGAAAAGTTTTAACTGTAGCTATTGTAAACACATAATACCTAATTCAAAAAGGGTATTATGAATAGTATATTATCACCCTTGGGTTTCATGACATGTTTTTTTGTGGTGGTTATGGCCCCCGCTTCTGCTGCTATTGTTGAAAATTATTCTCCAAAAATATAAAAGTGAGAACAACAGGTATAATATATTTCCATTATTTCACATGTGAAGAAACTATAGCCCAGCGATGAGAAATTTCCAAAGGCAGGAAGAAAATAAATAGCCAAGTCATTCAGAACTTGCATTAAGGACTCTTCATTATACTACCCTTCCATCTTAATGAAGTCATCAGAATTCACCTCCTATTATTCTATAGCAACTTTAAAGATAATTTTAAGAATGAAAGAGGGGAGAGTGAACTACCTGCAAAAACCAAAAATAAAAACAACAAAAACCAGAGGACAATCCCACCAGAAACGCAATGGAGTAGGAGGAGGAGTCCTCATATTACTTTCATGGTAATCACAAAGGACTTGCAAATGCTGGGATAGGTAGTAGAAAGAAATGCCTACCTGGGCATGTGACAAAGCTTTTCTTGCCACCACCTCGTTATGTCTCTACCTGTTTAAGCCTATTCAAATTTCAGTTGAACTGTGGTAGATGATAGATGGATACATAGGTAATAAGGATAGATGCTCTTTTTTAAGTTTAAAAAACCTTCCTCACAACAACTTTGTGAAATACATATGGCAAGTAGTACTAAATTCATTTTACATATGAGTGTATGTCAGAGAAGAAATGCAATTTGCTTAAGTTCAGAAAGGAGATTAGGCCTCCAAAGTAGGTTCATAACTCCAAAATCTTCTGTTTCCACAATACAGCAATGTCTTTTCTAATTATGAATTTAAGCAATTTGAATGGTCATTCATCTAGAATGGAAATCTGAATCTTTTTTTTTTTAACCTTTTAAAGAACTATTAAGGGGTGGCTAGGTGGCACAGTGAGTAGAGCGCTGGCCCTGGAGCCAGAAGGTCCTGAGTTCGGATCCGTCCTCAGACACTTAACACAGACAAACAAAAACCTAGCCGTGTGACCTTGGGCAAGTTACTTAACCACAATTGCCCTCCAAAAAGAAAAAAAAAGAACTAGTAAATGATTCCAGCAAGGAAGCCTTAGAAGTACAAACCCCAAAAGACAATTCAGAGGAGAAATAGAAGAATGACCTTTGAGTAATTCACTTTTTAGAAAAGTCCAAGGCCCAGGGAAAACAACTGGGGATTTAGGGAGGGAAACATACATATGGCTCAAATGACTTGTCTCTGCCAAACTGATATAGAAGAGGAATTCCAGAAAGTCTACAATCCAAATATTAGTGAGAAAAAAGTGAGTTTTGATTCAGGACCAGTTAATTTTAACATGACTAAATATCTGTAAGTGGGAGGTTACTGATCCTGATTTATTCTTGGCACAAAGGCACTTCTTGTCCTGTCCTCCTTACAAGGCTGATAGCAGAACTCTAAATACTTGATAATACAAGATATGTGGATCAAATGGCAATCCCCTCAAAAATATTTCTCCACATTCACATGGAAACTTGGAAGCAAGTATTCTGAGCACATGGGTACCATCCACAAAGCAATGGCAGCATTTTAGAGATCTGAGACGTTTAGGGCAAGAAGTTTCTGCCATAGGCAGCTTCCTGAGTGTCCTCTAGCTAAATCCTATGGTACAGAAGAGTGATAAAGGAAGGGGTCATGGAAGGTGCTAATAATTCCTTATCCTTTTGCTGCTTCCAGAACCAAATCATAAAACCACCTTGTGATTCTTTTATTTGATATTAGGTGAAACCTAATGGGATTTTTCAGCTCAACAGGTAACTTGGACTGACCTTTAGGTTATCATTCCCTGGGCCAGACACAAAATTAACACTTAAAAGAAACTTTGATGTGCTGCTTAATCTGTGCTTACTCTGAAACATTCAAACTCCATCTCTGACTGTGTCAAGACAATTTAGCATCTTTTCCAAGCATTTTGCATCAATAATTCTCACTGTGGAAGAAGCAATTTTATAGCATTCCATCAGGCCATCCCTGAAGGTATACTTAACATATTAAAAATACTGTAAATAATTGAACAGTTTTTAAAAATAAATTTAGTCTCTGAAATATTACATTTTACCATTTCATTTAGGAGACAAAATCAGGACATTAAGCCCACATTAGAAAATAGTGTAAAATAATCAGAGGCTTATTATGACAAGATTGTTGTAGCCTTAGGGGGGGACTTGAAAATGGCCATAGTGCTGGAAAAACAGTAGACAGGAAACATGACAATGGATAAGATGGCAGCCCACTGCTAAGGTCTGCAAAGTAGTGAGTCACGCCCTTTAAACAAAGCCACAGTGTAGCCAGACAGGATTTAGTGAGGGAAAGGAATTTAAGAGATTATCTATAAATTAGATGTAAAATTAAAAAAAAAAATCAAAAGGGACTTAAACAGAGGGCAATTCCATCTACTTCCCTGAAAAAAATAGCTTATTAAAAAAAAATATATATATATATAATATTTGTTTTTGTATATATATATATATATATCTAGGCTAAGGTAAAGGCTGGTGATCTGACATACCTCCTTCACCTCAGTTTTGCTCCTATAAAATAGGGGTGGACTTGATTTCCACAGAGAGTAGGTGTTGTGTTCACTATGTCAGTGCACAGAAAAATAAGGGAACATAACCCACTGGTCAGAGTACAAAGGGAGTCACAACTAAGGAGAAATGAAAAGGCATAAGGCTGTGTTTTTTTCTTTGAGCTTGTATCTAAAATCCTCCAGTCTCTACTTTATATATCAAACCCCCCTAAAGAAGTCAGTTACTTCATACTATTTTCATTAACCATGAATAACAAAACATCTTCAGTTACAGAGACATGAAGTTTACACACAGTGTGAGTAGTTGCACTGGGAAGAATACAGAGCACTTATAATATTCACCTTCCTGTCTACCTGTAATGAGAATGGGAATTTGAAGATATTCCCTGCCCCTTAATAGACCTAGGGCAGAGTTTGAAGACTTCCCCTGCTTTGAAACTCTGTTCCCTAATAGGCTCAGGGCCTATAGCAGAGGCAGCAGCTCTTCCTGGAGTTATCAACCAACAGACAAAATATTTGAAAGTCAGCAACTTGAACTTATGGGAGTCAAGATGACAGAGTAAACTATAAATGCTCTCGTCTCTCTTTTATTGACCTCAAAAAACCTAGAGAATATTGCTCCAGTAAAAAAACCTGGAATAATGAAACCAGCAGAAGAGGTACAGCAGTCTTTTAACTCAGGAGGCTAGGGAAATTGACGCGAAGGGTCCCTCTTGCTGTGGCTGAAGGGGACCAGTACAGGAAGTGAGGCAATCTAGAAAGATCCACCTCAGTGGACCAGCAGGAAATCCTATTTGAGCTTTACTCTCATTGGATTTGATTCAAGGAGAGAATAACATACTCATTTAAGTATAGAAATCTAGTTTGCTCTACAGTCAGTATGAGGAGAAAGGGGATAGAAAAGGGAGGAGGTTCTTAGAAAGGAGGGAAGAAGTAGTAAAGAGAAAAGGAAAGAAAAGGGAGAGGGACTGATGGAAGGGAGGGTAGAGTGAGGGAGATGGTAGTTAAAAGCAAAACTCTTTTAAGGAAGAGAAGGTAGAAGTGGGAAAGAAAATCATAAACAGGGGTGGCGGAAAATAGAATAGAGAGAAAGACACAGTAATCATAACTGTGAATGTGAATGGTATGAGCAATCCCATAAAATATAAGTGGATAGCAGAATGGATTAAAAACCATGACCCTACAATATGTTGTTTACAAGAAGCACATCTGAAACAGGGGTATGTACACAGGGTAAAGGTAAAAGACTGGAGTAGAATATATTATGCTTCAGCTGAACTTAATTAAAAAATCAGGGTTGCAATATTAAACACAGAAAAAGCAAAAGCAACAATAGACCTAATCAAAAGAGATAAGGAAGGAAACTATATCCTGCTAAAAGGCACCATAGACAATGAACCAATATCATTACTAAACATATATGCACCAAGTGGGATAGCATCCAGATTCTTAGAGGGGAAGTTAAGAGTAGTACAGGAAGAAATAGACAAGAAAACTATACAAGTGAGGGACCTCAATCTTCCCCTCTCCTAATAAATCTAACCTCAAAATAAATAACAAGTTAAGGAGGTGAAGAGAATTTTAGAAAACTTATGTATGGTAGACCTCTGGAGAAATTTGAATGATGATAGAAAGAAATATACCTTTTTCTCAGCAGTACCTGGCACATACACAAAAATTGACCATGTAGTAGGTCATAGAAACCTCTCAATCCAATACAGAAAGGTAGAAATACTGAATTCATCCTTTTTCAGATCCTGATACAACACACACACACACACACACACGTATAGATGTGTGTATGTGTGTGTATAGATATAAATATAATTATTTATTTATTCCTAGGGTGAACTCTGATTGCTATCTCAAATTCACATATCAGAAAACAACTGCCTTGTTAAAAAGAAATGCTAGGGAAGGTGTTCTAGACATATCAGATCTTAAATTGTATTATAAAGAAGCAATCATCAAAACCATTTGGTTCTGGCTAAGAAACAGAAAGGTAGAGCAGTGGAATATATTAGGTATACAAGACACAGTAGCCAATAATTATAGCAATCCAATGATAAATCCAAAGATCCCAGCTTCTGGGATAAGAACTCACTGTTTGACAAAAACTTCTGGGAAAACTGGAAAATAGTATGGTAGAAAAAAAAGCACAGACCAACCTCTGACACCGTATAGCAGAATAAAGAACAAATGGATATATGATTTAGATATAAAGGCTGATACTATAAACAAACTGGAGGAGTAAGGAACAGTTTTTCTGTCAGATTTATGGAAAATGGAGGAATTTATGACCAAACAAGAGATAGAGAACTTTGTGAAATGCAAAATGGATAATTTTTATTACACTAAATTGAAAAGATTTTACACAAAGCTATTACAATCAAAATCAGGAGGGAAACAGTAAACTGGGGAAACATTCTTACAACTAGTGTCTCTGATAAAGAGACACTAATTTCTAAAATATATAGAGAACTGAGTCAAATTTACAAGAATACAAGTCATTCCCCAATTGATAGTCCAATGATACGAACAGGCAGTTTTCAGAGGATTGACTAACATGACAAAACAGGAAAATGATAAATGTTGGAGAAGATCTGGGAAACTTGAAACACTAATTCATTGTTGGTAGAGCTGTGAGCTGATTCAACCAGTGATTTGCATCACTCTAATCAGTAGTGATTTAGGGCAGTTTATTATATGACTCTAGATTAGCTTTAATTTCTCTCTCTCTCTCTCTCTCTCTCTCTCTCTCTCTCTCTCTCTCTCTCTCTCTCTCTCTCTCTCCTCTTACCAATCCCATCCATTGTAATGTTAACAGACTCTGAAGATCTTCCACGCCCCTTTTTGTGGTCAAATAAGCAGGTACTTAACACCTTGTTTCAAGTTAACACATTGTTTAAGCTACTTAATTAACACAGAAGTAGTTACCACCTTGGGATGGAGTTTGTAAAGGGAAGGGACTGAACAGGGAGGAGCAAAACTGTACTTAAGGAAAAACCACAGCTGGGAATAAGTATCTGGAGGCTGGAGCTTCTGCTGAGACCTTTCTTCTGGGAACTTCTGCTGAGACTTTTCCTTTGGGAATTTCTGCTGAGAACGTCCAAGAACCAGGTTAAGGAGATACCATGAGTGAGAGAGGAGGATTGCTGCTTGACTGAGCCTGTTCTGTTGTGAAGGCTTGGGAATGTGGGTGTTCACTGCATTAACCATGTGTACCAACTTTGTGGCTACTGTAATGACTTTGGCTTTCTAGTTCTCGGACCCAGTTTTCTTGTATTTGAATAAAGGCTTTGGTTCTGCCCTCCATGTAGAGAGTCTGCTATATTTTGTGATTCACAATGACACCAGCATATACAACCACCATGGGTGTTGTGAATATTGCATTATTGTTACATCTATTCCGATGCCATCGATTAGAATATGCATACAAATAATTAACAAACCTTTTTCTATCCCCAACCTCTCCCCAGATCTTCAGTCTTATATTTTTATGTCTTTGTCAGACATCTCTGTCATAATGCCCTGTATGAACACGAAAGTCAAGATTTCTAAAATGGAATTAACCATCTTCTCAATCCCATGAACTAATTTGCCCCTCTAGCTAGTTCCTATTTCTTCTGATGTAGAAACACCCCCCCCTATTTTTTTGGGGAAGGAGGAACAATGGTACTTCTGTTGAAGGTTAAGTTTTGTGGTTGAATTTTGTATTTTAATTGGTTATCTTCAGTTCTCAAGTTCTCATATCAGGTCTCTTTTCCCCTAATAAGTATTTAGGTTCTAGGTGGTTCAAGGGGGAAAAAAGAAAAAAATAACCAGAATTTTCGTTTGTTTAGACTCCATTTCTTTTCCTTAAAAGACATATGCTTGTGCTTATACCATCACACTATTTAATAGTTATTTGTCCATTCAATTCTTCAACAGAAATAAATGATATCGGAGCGGCTAGGTGGCGCAGTGAGTAGAGCGCTGGCCCTGGAGTCAGAGGGACCTGAGTTTGGATCCAGCCTCAGACACTTAACGCACACACAAACAAAAACCTAGCAGTGTGACCCTGGGCAAGTTACTAAAACCCCAATTGCCCTCCAAAAAGCAAAAAAAAAAAAAAAAAAAAAAAGAAAAGAAATAAATGATATCATAACTATGTTGCTTCAATAGATCAGTTTACTCTTGTCTCACTTTGACCACTTAGAATATTGGGTTCTTCTTTTCTTCAAAAATTTGCCCTGACTGATGGCCTTTCCTATATCTCTTGATTCCCTCAGGCATTAGTGCCAACCCACCAACGAAAAAAATACCTTCTTTTTTTTCTGTGTATAACTTGTATATACAAATTTTTGTATGTGTTCCCTCCTCCTCCCCCCCATAAAATCCTCAAAGGGATGAAAAAAAAATGCACATCCCTTTCTTGATTAAGAAGCAGATAGTTTTAAGTATAGAATGTTGCATGTTCTGTTGCACTCACATTAAATCTCTGCCTGGCTAATTGTTGTTGTTTTTGAAGTCAGTATGACTATCTGGACACTTAATTGTTCCAGGGACCCTAGTTGTTTCCTATTTGAGAGACAGATAGATAGATGGATGAATAGATAGAGATAGAGAGATGATAGACAGACAGTCGGACAGATGGATAGTTAACATCATAAAAGTAATTGGAGCTCTTTAAACTTTATGGAAATCCCATTTCCTTGTAAGTCGAAAACCCTTCCCCCTCTTATTGAACATGCCTCCATTGCAAACATGGAGGAAGGGAAGAAATCTTGAACTGAATTAAAGCTATATTTCTGCAAAATACTCTTGCTATGCTCTAGTTAAATAAATTTTTTTCTTAAATGTTATACTCTACATGCCTGGAACATAATGAAAGGTCATATTCCCCCCAAAAAAAGATATTTAAAAAATGGAACAAATAAAAGCCGAGGGAACTCGAGGCGGCATAGTAAAAAGGAAGAGCCACTCAATTTGAGGTCAGGAGACTAACCTCTTCTTACTTTTAATATTTACTCCCTGTGAGATCATGAAGAAACACTTTTACCTCTTTGGGAGTCAATTGCAACAGTAAAACATAGTGATTAGAAGAGATGATCTCAAAAGTCCCTCCTATGTATAAAATCCTAGAATTCCACTTAGAGACAATATCCTCTCCACATAAGCCCTTTTATAATATGATCATCTACCCTCTAATTGTTTTTGAAAGTTTAGATTCTTATAAGGCAAGTTGTTTGAAAGTAAAACACATTTTTCATCCAAATATAAAGGCCTCATTCCTGCTTTGAGGCTCTTGCTATACAATAGCATATATTAGGAAACTTTCTATCAATAGCTCCAAAGAATTTGAAATTGTGCTTTAAAGACCAGTAAGAGAAAGGCAATTTCAAGTATGTAGTTCTGCTAAATGCAATTCTGGGTGTAGGGAGATACATCCCTTCGAAGTCTCAGCAAAGCACTGGATTACTTTTAATAGAACACTGAAAGTTTAGGGGCTTTTACTCATCCTTCTCTCTATTTTGAAAACTCTTGCTAAGTTGATAAGTATAGAATCATATAAACCATGTGTATAGTGAGAGGTGGGGTGAAGGGAAGGGATGGAGGGAAAGCCTTGAACTCTGATTTTCTTTGGATAGGGAATTTTTGTTGTGGAAAATCTCTGCAACAATACAGGTTGACTACCTAGCTGTCCCTTGAAATCTTAGAGACTTCTTTCAGGTACTAAAAGATTTAATGACTTGCCCAGAGTCATTCAAATAAAAAGTGCTGAAGCAGTAGTGTGTTGGTAAATATTTAGCAATTGGCTTTCTGAAAAAAAGTTAAATGCATTTTATTACATATTAACATTTTAACAGAACATTTAACATGTTCTGCAGTCTAGACAATCAATAAGTCCATAAACCAAAGCCTATTTTTGCAGTATTAACTGATTTTGAAGTGTAGGCAGGTTTGAGAATGGCTCTATTATACTCTTGGCACTGAGGTAAGATCCGAACCTAGGTTTTTATGTCTCCTGATAATTCACTGTATCCCCTGCTTCTCAAGAGGAAGTAGTGCTAGATTCTTATTGTTCTCCCATAATAGAATATAAAACACTTGAAACAAGATCTGTTTCTATTTTGTCTTCAATTCCCCAGTACCTAACCCAGTTAAATGGGCAGAAACTCAACCTTTGATTGCACTGGCTTATGAAAATACCAAATGAGAAAACTCTTTGTACTAATGCAGAATATTCCCTTATATTTTTAGTCTTAGAAAATTGCCCCAAACACTGAGAAGTAGTGACTTGCCCAGGATTACAGAGTTAGTATATTTCACATGTAGCATTTGAATGCAGCTCTTTCAGAGTCTAAGACTATCTCTCTATGATGCCAGGCTGACACATAGTAAACAAATGCTTATTAGTATGTTGACTGATTGGTGCAAAAGATCCATGTGACCCTGAGCAAGTCACCTTGCTTCTCTGGGCTTCATTTGTCCTCATCCTTAAAATGAGTGGATTGGACTAGAAGAATGCTAGCAACCCCGGCAGCTGTGATATGCTGTATTCCAAATTTAGAAGATAGTTTATCATGTAGAGTGGATTCATTGTGATCATCCTACGCTCAGTTCATCACAGGCAAGGGCAAGACAACAAAAAGGGCCAGTGACTGAAAGTGCCAAAGGACCAACAACCCACCTCATTATCCATAAAGTAAAGAGACAGTCTAATCTTTTCACTTGAAGATAAAAGACTGCAGAGGTCACTCTGCCAACACAACTGCCTGTGCCCAATCTGCTTATTATGATTCATGAGAAATGAAGTATTCATCTTTTGGAAACTCTTATTAGAAACATGAAGGATTAATTCCACAAAGGTCTGACAAGTCTGGGGAAAACCTTAAAATAGAGTAAGTTTACACAGTCGACATTTCTGCAGGAAGGCTGATGGGGGGGTGGGGGGGCGGAACCTGTGCTGATAGAAGACATATTATTAAGAGGACAATTTTCTCAAATGGAGGCCAAACAGTGGTTTTTCACTAAAATGTTGTCACTCTTCTTGTTGTGATATTGATGGTATCTTTTCTAGGCATGAACAGTGAGTGGTATATACCCATTCTGTGAATGACAATCAAGAGATCAATCTACCATGATAAAAAGTACATGAGCTTTTCAAGGAAGCATCACAAGAAAGGCAAAACTAATCAGGAATTAAAGATCCATTATTGTATGACAAATGTAGGATACACATGTTAGTGGAGGCAGCATTGGTCTAGGAGTCAGATACCTGGTTGTCTCTGCCTAACCCTATGACCTTAGTCTAGTCGCTTGTCCACGCTTGACTTCAATTTCCTTCTCTTTCTTAAAAACAAACAAACAACACCTGAACTGAATAATTTCTAAAAAGTCCTGCAATACAAGTAAACTTTAAATCTATGGTCCTTTATTCACTCATGGACTGGTTTTAGCAGGAGATAGAGTGAAAAATGGAAGCATAGTATAGAGGTTAGGGAACTAAATTTGGAGTCAGAAAGACCTGGATTCAAATTCTGCCTCCAAAACTCATTTGCTTTGTAAACTGGGCAGCTTATGTAGCTACTCTGGGTTTGTAAAAGGAAGGGATTGAATGTGGTCTCTAACTTCTCTTCCAGTTCTAAATCTATAGTTTGCTGATCTTAGGAGAGTTTACTAGAAAAATATCTCTCTTATCAGAGGCAGCTAGACAGAGTGCTAGACCTGGAATATGGAAGACTGAGTTCAAATCCCACCTCATATATTTACTATTTGCATTAAACTGAGGAAATGACAACATCTGCTTGCCTCAGTTTCTTCAAGTGTAAAAAGAAAATAATTATAACATGACATAATAGGATTGTTGTGAAGATTAAATGAGATATTTATAAATTGCTTATCATAGTGCTGGGCACATGTCTGTTTCCTTTCTGTCTGCCTGCTGTCTTTCCTTCAAATAAGCTCAGAAATTCAGTTACATTGAAATGATCAAGAACAAAAATCTTTTTTCCCTCATCCTTTCAAACTATCTCTGTAAAAATAATATACAACCCCAGTGAGGCACATAACCATGAATCATGGAATGCCAAGACCTCTGAAGAATTCAAAGTACAAGTGATTTAGAAGGGCATAAACTAAGTGCAGGGTGGGGATCATTAGACTGCAGCCTGTCTTCAATAATGAGCTGAGCTGTGAGCAAGAAATGATATAAGCCTCTCACCTAGGAAATGTATAACTGGAAAAGAAGAAAGATGAGAAAGACAGAGATAGAGAGACAGATGGAGACAGAAAGACAGAGATAGAAAGACAGGGTTTCTTCTTCTGAGTTCTGTGCTGCTATCTGTACAATGTTAAAAGGCCCTGAGGAAGGTCATTAGCTCATTGTATGGATCTGTTATGGGGGATTTAATAGATAAGGACAAGAATTCCCCAGGTTAAGTTCTATCTAGATCATGAGATCCATCAACAGACAGTTAGAGGAGGCCAAAATCATAACTGTGCCTGTGAAGTCCACTTTGAATTTATGTGATCTCAATTGTGTACTCATTGTGAACATGTATCCTTTTACTCTTTCCTGATTGACTCTATTCCTCTCTTTAGAGTGTTCATTCCAAGTGTTCTATGTTCATGTAAAGAAACTTCCAATATCTATCATCGTTCCCTCTTAGAAAAGGATCTCCTTCCATATTTGATTGAAAAAAAAGGTCATCCATCATGAGCTCCATCTCTCCAAATCTGTTCTTTATATCACCATAAAGTTATCCCCACGTTGTGCCCCCTTTGGTCTAGCCTCAGAGGAGATATTATTCCTCCTCCTTGGCAGTTGAAATTTCTCTACTGGAGCCATTGGTCCTAACCCTTCCTTTCCTATTGAAGAAATTACCCTTTTGATCATCCCTTCTCTTTTGCCATAGATATCTCTACTTCTCACCTTTTGCACAGTCAAGCTCTTCAATTTTTTCACCTTCATTTAACTTCTCTACCATTTGCCACTAGATTCATCACCCCAACAAAACTTCTGTTGGAGATTACCAACGACACATTGATTGCTAAATCATCAGTCCTCATCACTTCCTTTCTTCAACATGTCTTTATTGTGTACTAGGCATATCCCATTTTTTAAAGAAATGGCTTTCCCTATATTCCCTAGTCACATTATGTGCATTCTTCAAAAATTATATAGCATCCTTTCTACTCAATCTTTTTTTCTAATGATTTCATCCAAGAGCAACCCGATTTCCTTTTATCATTTAGTTCTGATTTCATATCTTCTAGGATTTTATTTTGTAATCAATTGTATTATACTGTCTTTCTTTATGGGATTATCTCTTTGCCTTCAAAAAAATAAAATAATTTAATCCCTAAACATTAGGGATAAATAAAGCAGTATGGCACAGTATAAAAAGTGCTGAATGTGGAGTCATAAGGCCTGTGTTCAAATTGTGCCTCTTCTACTTGCTTCCTGTATAGCTTTGGAAGAGTGTCAACCTCTTTAGATGGAACCCTCAGATTCCTTATCTTTGAAATGAGGGGATGCAACCATAACAATTCTAAGGTGCCTTTCAGCTCCATATCTATGTTCTTCTAAATATCTTTGCTTTCCTAAATTGCTTCCACAGTATTGGGCCAAAGTCACTCAGTGCTCAAAAAGTACTCTAAAATACAGATGAATAAATTTATAAAGAATCTTAGAGGACAACTAGTCAAACGTGTTACCCAGTACAGAAATCTTTTATATTAAATAATTGGCAGGTCATGAATATAATCTTTTCTTAGTACTTTACAAGATGTAAGGAACTAACTGCTTCACAACACAGAGGTTTCTATTTTTAGACAACTCTAAATGTTAGAAAGTTCTTCCATTTATTTTGCCAAAATCTTCCCCATTACTTCTCTCTGAGTTTTCTTTTGTCAGAGTGTGGGGAGGATTATATGGAATACAATAATACATCTTCCACATGCCAGGATTTATGATATTCAAAGACAGGTTATGTACCCCACATATGTTTTCTTCAAACTAAACATACCCAGTTCTTTCAATTATTTCATATGCATAGTGATTTCTGGACTCCTCATGATCCTGGTCACCCCACTCCTGCTTATTTGTTAATTACCTTCTTAGAATTTAATGCACACAAATGACATTAAACGTACAAAATATAACTTGATTATGGGTGAGACTTTTATCACTTTTGTATTGGAAGCTATACTTTACATCCAGAGAGATGCAGAAATGTTCATTAGCCAGAAATGATGACCATCTCAACAGGAAACTGGTCCTTTACCCATCACTCTTCTACACTATGACTATCACAGAAGTTAATCTTTTCATCCAATAAGCTTTTTGAAAAGGTTCCCACTAGCTAGAAGGAAGAATAGAGTAGCTGAGCTTTGAATTATAGTGAGAATTCACTAAAAACAGAATTTTTGTATATATTGGTAAAGAGATGCTGGCAGGGGAAGACATATTGGATAACAGCAAGCAATCAATATCATGAACATTATACATCCAGACTTGAAGTAAGATAGAATTTATTATGCTCCATGGAATAGATTTTTCATCTCTATTTCTATCTCCAAGTGCCATCTTTCATTTAATAGGCTATAATAGATCTCATATTCAATTTCTGGGGGGACACCTGCCTAGGGAACATTTCATTTGTATATGGAAAAGTGGTCTAGTAGAAAAAGCCACAGAGATTATGAAGTTGTATGGAGGAAGAGATCAAGTTTTCTTATACTTGATCACCTTCTTCAGAAAATTA
This sequence comes from Gymnobelideus leadbeateri, assembly GCA_011680675.1. NCBI lineage: Eukaryota > Metazoa > Chordata > Mammalia > Diprotodontia > Petauridae > Gymnobelideus > Gymnobelideus leadbeateri. The sequence goes on along the minus strand of WOXC01004664.1, from coordinate 69,905 downwards.
TGAACTTTGAAAACAATACAGATTCTGTGCCATGTAAAATTGCTATTGTGTTGGATATATTCTGATCTCTAGGAAAATAGCCTAGTAATTAAAAAGTCAGATATGGCTATAACTCACATATAAGGGGAGGTGAGTTAAGTACAAAAGAAAGAACCAAGCAAAGCATTATTAGAAATTTGAGGTGAGAGAAAGCTCCCATTCAAGTTGGGGAAGAAGTTCAAAGGTAATTCATAGGAACATCATAATGGAGGTCCTTTTGTCTCCATGCCCATCATCAATCATCAATCAAGTGGTCACCTATAGGTGAGTGGTCTAAAATTGTTCTCTTGCTGTTCTCTTCCCTTAAAAATATAACATGTCTGAGGCACCCCCACTTTCTAGGGGAGAGCTACTGAAACATGCCCCTGAATTGGAAAGGATCTCAAATGTTTAGCAACATAGATTTGAACACTTCTTTATTTGAATTCCAGTATGTGATTGGTCACTCTGCATACTTTTGAACTCTAGGCAGTAATAACATATACCTATTAAGTCATCTAATTCAACTTCAGCAATCACACATAGACAAAGCACAATTGTGCTACTGGCAGGAATGAGGAATAAAATGTTCCAGTTTCTACAGTGACCTTCTGGTCTTGCTAACTGAGGCTCCCAAGTGATTTTGTAAACTCTTACTGGAATCCTAAGAAAAACTTTCTCTACAGAAAAGAAGCAGTGTAACCATCACTGAAGACGAGAAGATTAGAGCAAGGAACTTGGGCCCAGCAGGCCATAGAATGGTGACATCATAAAAGCTATCATTGGCTCTAGAGCATTAGAAAGCATGCATTTCCTAGTCAGGTATTGCTTACATATATGTCCCTCATAAAAGTCTGATGGATACGTGTCCCCTACATATGCATCTTTTTGTGTGTATCCCCTGACCATATGTCTACTCTGTATGTTCCTCTCAAAGCGTGTCCCATGTGTGGTGTGAAGCCCATGTCTTTGGAAGAACATAACTCTACATGTAGGTGGAATCTTTCTTGTCACTTAATTTATTTTCTTTTCAAATTGAGTGTATGTTGCTTTGAGCTAGTTATGTTCCCCTCTAGCAAAGGAAACAAAGAAATATTGTTTAAGTTTTGTTTTGAGAACACCCTGACCCACAAAATTTCACAAATATGGGGTAACTGTCATTGTAATAGGGACCCTGGTAGTTAACCTATAATTATTAGGACATTTTTATCATGCTGAACCAAAATCAATTTATCTACAATACCAATTTGTTGACCCTACTTCTTTTTATCCTCACTACTCAGAATTCTTGTCCTCCTTTAAAATTCAGCTTATTGCTGACCTTTTGTTTGAAACATTCTTTTATTTCTGTGTTAAAATTTCATCTTGTAGGTATATGAATGTAATGGAATATTATTGTGCTATGAGAAATGAGGAGATGACGGATTTCATAATTACCTGGAGAGACTTATACAAACTGATGCTGAGCGAGAAGAGTAGAATCAGAAGAAATTTGTATACAATCTCAGACATACCATATCTGTGATGACCAACTATGACAGACTGGACTCTTCTCAGCAATGCAGTGATATAAGTTAATCCCGAAAGACTCAAGAAAGTGAGAAATGCGCCATCCAGAGATATAACTAGAAAGAACTGAGCCTGAATCCTGATGGAAGCAAACTAAATGATCTTGTTCTTTTCATTGCTTGGTTCTATTTCTTCCTTGCCATCTTTCATCCCACCTAGTACAATACGCCTTTGTAATTGGAATAATGTCTAATATGAATGCATTTGCAGATCCTATACTGGACTATATGCTGTCGTGTGGGGAGAAGGGGAGGGAAGTAAAGGAAATTTGAAAATCAAGGAACTATGGAATTGAATCTTGTTAACTGAAACTAAACTAATAAATTAATTTTTAAAAATTTCATCTTGTTCTGGTCCCCCAGACCATCTCCTCTCCTCCTAGCCAATATAGTAAGTTTTTGCAGGAAATAAGATTGCAAGGGGGAACCTGGAAGTCATATACAAACCATTGAACAGATCTAAGGAACATAATTTATAAATTGCATCATATATTAATAAAATTCACATCCTGGTATTATGTGCTGTATGAGGGGAAGCCATCTAGGCACCTCTTGCCAGTGTTCTGGTCCTATGATATGCAAATTCCAGATAAAAGCCAAGCCTTCACAGTTTCATAGCTGCAGAACATCAAAAAGATTCTGATAATTTTGGGATGATGACTTTGAAGTTTTACCAATAACTTTGAGATGATTTGGATATGTTAATTAACTTAATGAACTAATCCCACAGTTACACAGAAAGGAAGTGGCTCCCCCTAAAAATAACATACAAATTTGAACTTAAACTTCTGCCCCTGAGTACTTGTACATCTCCATCTGGGCACAAGCTTCTTTGTGATTCCAACTCTAATCCACACTTACTTCTACCTCTTCCCCTAACCATCCTCTTGCCCATGATGCTCTCCTTCACCATCCCATTCCCCAATCCCTGAGTCACACCACCTGCCTCTATATCCCTCCGCACTTTTTGTTGCTTGTCTCTGTACCTTATTAAAGTGTGATTACTGCCCCATTTCCCACTGTCAATTGTGGTCTTTCTTAATGAGGTACCAAAAAACCAAGCATGTCTGTCCATGTTTTATAATTTTATAAGTTAGTGAGTAATTCAATTTCTTTCCCAGTCCTCATTTTGTTTGTCCTCTCCCTCCTCAGTTTACTTTGTATCATACTCTTTAGTTTACATATGATAATCCATACTATTTTCTTGAGGAAAAGTCTGCTTGTGGGACTAGAGATTTAGTTCCTACTGGAATATCCCAGGTCAGACAAACTTCTTCATTCCTCTCCTGATGCTGCTTCTAACTCTCCAGATTTGTCCATGTCCCAGTGAGCAACAGCTTTCATGCAACTGTAGGTGCAGCAACACTACAACATGAGAAATCCCGTCCCCTAGAGAGGTCATCCTATGTCTGTGGAGATTACAATGGGGTGAGTTGGGCCATAGGAGAGAGTTATTAAAACTATGGGATGCTAAGGATCTTGACTGACGTGTGGTTGCGGGGAAGGATCAAGGAGAATAGTGTGTGGTAATGAAGGATCACAAAGCATAACAGGAGAAAGCACCTGATCTTCTTCAGGCAACTCTGAGGCAAATATCCATCATTCCGCCCTCACTATATCTCTTAACATACCTTAGTTTCTAAGCCATAGAGCCTCTCAATACACTTAGTTCATCCTCTCTTATGAATTCCTTGCTACTACTATAGGTCAAATCCCATTACAATATACTGGAATAGTACTATATGCCAAAGAAATTTTCAAACATTAGCCCACTTCTTTCAAACTGCTTCCATTATACACTACTCCAATGTTGTAAGTAAGTTTTAATGTTTCTGGGCATTCACTGCCACCTAAAATACAAATATTTCCAATGGCACTGCATCAATTCCATGCTGGGTCTACAGATCTTAAAGCATTTGACAAAACAAAGGTTAATTCTCAGAAGATTTTCATTTTATAAGAGAAAACTAAGGTATAGGTTAGTTGACTGTGAAGGCTTATTGAAAGACAGTTAACTTGACATGTTCTCCCTAAGGTGATAGAATTAAAGGCAAAAGAAGAGAGGGACAAGGTGAGGAGAGGGGAGGACAGGACAGATGGAAGAAAGCAAGGGAGGAAGGAAAAGAAAGGTAAAAGGGAGGAAGGAAAGAATAACGGGAGAAGCAAGAGCGTTTTGAATCAGTTATGCAGAAAGATGAAAGAAAAGCATGCTCCTGTTGATTTTAATAATGGTAACATGAATAGTAATAGTAATAATTATAATTGTGTGCTGTTAATGGGGATAATGATGGATGATGATAAATTTAAGGCTCAAATTAGCTCGAGTGGTAACCATTTACTAGTTATTCATCTTTATCACAAGTTTCAATAGTAACAATAATAACAATGACTAATATGACCTTTTCTTTCTACATTTGTGATATTCATATGAATAGTATTACTTCTTGGACTTGCTTTCATAGGAGTGACAAAATCTCTTGTATCTACTTACCCCTCCCTCTCCCTGGTATATCTATACCCACTGGGAAAAAATGTCTATACCATGAGGGGCTATAGCCTAAAAGGACAGGACAAATCTTATCATTTCATTTGATTTTATTAGTTACTATCAATTTTTTCCTGTTTAGCATGCCCTCAAATCTTAGTATTTTTCAAAGGAGTACCTATTTATTAAGCAAATATATTTATTAACTATATTCTATGTAATACATCATACCAGGGAGGGGCATAGCTAAGATAGTGGAGTGAAAGCAGGGACTCTCCCCCAAACTCCTTTAAATATCTCTAAAAAGTGAATTTGAACAAATTCCAGAGTGACAGAATCTACAGAGACAGAGTATGGCAGATTTACATCCCAAGACAACCTAGAAAGTCAACAGGAAGGGTTTGTTGCACAGGCCTGGCAGAGGGGCAAAGTCTAGTATGTGGGCTGCACTGGTGTAGACCCAACCAAAACTGGAGCAGAACCCAGGGGATGGAATTTCTGGCAGCAGTGTTGATTCCCAAACATCTCAGTGCAGGGTGGGGTCTGTTGGAACTAGGTGAGAGAGAAGCATTGTCCTGCACAGAGCCTACAGCAATGGCAAAAGCTGCTTCTGGGGCTATCGGTCTTTGGACACGTTTGAAAGTCACCTATTTAAACTTCCAGAAACCAAGATGGTAGAGTAAGCAGTAAGTCACTCTCACCCTCCTTTATAGATATTGAAAAACCCAGAGAATATTGCCCCAGGGAAAATTCTAGAACAGTGGAGACAGCAGAAACATGGGGTACAACAATCTTTTAGCTTGGGAGGCTAGGAAGATGAACAGGAAAGGACCTTATTTCTGTTGTTGAAGGGAAACAGCACAGAAGCATCCCAGAAAGCCAGCACCAAGTCACACTTCAGTAAAATAGTGAGAGATCCTGATCCTCACAGTGGTGGAGCAGGCAAGAACCAATACCAGGTACACACCAGCCACCACCACCAGCTCCAGCTCCAGCTCAGCACCAGGTAAACTACCAGACCACTACAACATCCAGCTGCCAGAACCTGAGACCCTAGCACAAAAAAAAAACAATTATCAGGCACCTAGCCCCTAGCACAAGGAATCTGTGACAGACTGCCCCAGAAGCAGAAATCAAATTTGAAAACCAGAAAAAATCAAACAGTATGAGCAAGAAGAATCAAAGAAAAATAGCTTGGTGACAAGGAATGTCAAAGCACAAATTCAGGAGAGAACAACCTGGTCAATATACCCACATATTGGAGTCAGAAGGACCTGAGTTCAAATCAGGCCTCAGACACTTAACACTTACTAGCTGTGTGACTGTGGGCAAGTCACTTAACCCCAATTGTCCTACCTTACCCCCTCCAAATAAAAAGCCAGAGAAAAAAAGAATTATTCTTCTACTTGAGAACTGTGATCAAAAAGAGCCTGTATAGCATCCTTAAAAAATGATCAAGGAAAACTGCCCTAAGGTCCTAAAACCAGAGGGTAATCTAGTCATCAAAAGAATCCACTGATCACCTCCTGAAGGGGATTCCAAATTGAAAATGCCAAGCAATATTGTAGCCAAATTCCAGAATTATCAAATCAAGGAAAGAATACTGCAAGCAGCCAGAAAGACAGAAAATCTGATCTTCAAATACAAAGACTCAAGACATCATACTAGGACTGAGTATTTGGGGAGGATATGTTCTAGCCCTAAATCATGATCTTCAATACTAGCTGCTTCCCTCTAAGCCCATTCTACCTAATATAGGTTCACAAGATCATCTTTCCTTTTTACAAGTCTAGAGAGAGAATAACTGTGTAGACTACATTCATGTAATGTGGGGTGCTATATAATTCTCATGCTCTTCTAGACTACTGGGTATGGATATCTGTAATAAATTTTGAAGTTACAAATATAATTTAGGCTTGGGAAATATTATATGGATATTTTCTTTATCCTACTTGAACAACTCAAGGGAAGGAGGAAAAAAAAATCAACACCATTAAAAAAAAGTAAGCACAGGTCAGGCAAGTTCAACCTACCCAAGAACAGTATGACCTGCTTGTCATAGACATTATGAAGTTATCTGTATCCTGCATACCCTGACAAGTTTGGGAATTATCATACTTCTCAACTGCTGGTGTCTTGTGGATTCCCAGAGTTGTTCAACCACTTTCATGCTATTCCTAGGGAAGCTTCTATCTCAGATGCTTTTAATGCATTTGAATTTATTTAATCTTTAACAAATTCATCTTTCAGTGTCACTGATAAAAATGAAATGAAATAAAATTGAACTCAGAAAAAAATTCAACAGCATAAAAATTCCAACCTAACTCACTGTCCAGGAATTATAAAAGTCTATAAGTTATTGAAAGAATTTAAAAGGGGAAGGGGAGCCTGAATGAAAGTAGTTACAATTTTATTGAGGAGTCTGAGTTTCATCCTAATCTCTTTAAGGCTAGAATGTATGGAGAGCCTTTAGTCGAAATGTTTGGCCAAGAGCAAGAAATCCAATAGGGTTCATAATGTCTGTCTGTCCAGGAACTAGCAAGAAGAATACTTCATTAGCACCCCCACTAATATTTTGTCCTACTAGTTTTTGACTCACTTCCCTGACTCATTAGAGCCCTCCATTACCACCTTTTGCTTCCATACTCACTTCCATACTCACTCCACCAGCTTCCTCACCTATTCTCTACTGCCATTATGAAAATCCTTATAGACCCACAAATTGTTATACTCATACTCATCTCCCAATTCTACACTTGAAAATTAGAATCTACACTGATTTTAATGGAATTCATCAGAACAGAGACAGATTCTTCTTTTTATTTTGTGATTTTTTGGTAAATCTCTTATTTGTGGGAGCTGAATATTGAAGGAAGCAGAAGTGATTGTGGGTGTTTAATGAAACTTTAAATGGATCCATGTAAAAATTTACATCAGTTACAGTATTTTTATACAATCAAAATGGGGAGCTAGGTGGCACAGTGAATAGAGCACCAGCCCTGGAGTCAGGAGGACCTGAGTTCAAATCTGGCCTCAGATGCTTAACACAAAAACTAGCCATGTGACCTTGGGCAAGTCACTTAACGCCAATTGCCCTACCTTACCCCCTCCAAAAAAAAGCAAAATTAAAGTGAATAACTCATCTCCAATCAATATTTTTTCTCCTTCTTAATAACAGGTGTACATTAGATGAATAACCAGTGTATAAAAATAATCAAAGCCAGAGTTGGAAGAAATGTTGAAAAGTAAATGATGGAAAATGAGACTCACTCCAATGCAGTTAACTACTCTCCCTCATCCCTTGGGGATGTGGCATTTACAAGGTTTACAAGCAAAAGCTAGCTGCACCCAGAGCTGGGTATGTTGTTGAAGGTATTATTGTTTATGTGAGAATAGGACTATTTGGCCCTCAATTCCCAATTCTCCTACATTGAGGCTTGCAAATAACTCACAACAGCTCTCTTCTGATAATAACACAAACACATTTTAAGAGCACTTTACAATTTTCAAAGCACTTTTTCTTCTGTTATTCCATTTAATCATTGCACCAAGCTTATGAAATAAATGAGGTAGATATTGTATCTCTTTTTCATACATGATTAAATAGAGGGCCAGAGGTAAAATTATCCAATTTCACATAACTAATAAGTAGTAGAACTGGGATTAGAACCCAGGTCTACTGATTATTGTTATAGTATTCTTTTCACTAATTTACTAATGTTCATTTTTGTTGTTTATGGTTGTTCAGTCCTTTTAGTTGTGTCTGACTCTTCATGACTCCATTTAATATTTTCTTGGCAAAGATGATGGAGTGGTTTGCCGTTTCCTTTTCCAGATGAGGAAATAAGCAAACAGAGTTAATCAACTTGCTCATAGTCACAAAGCTAGAAAGTATGAGGCTGAACTTGAACTCAGGTCTTCTGGACTTCAGGCCCGATGTTTTATCCACTGTGTCACCTACCTGCCCAATGTACATTATACATTTTATTCATTTTTGTTTTGGGGCTTGGTGTGTGTGTGTGTGTGTGTGTGTGTGTGTGTGTGTGTGTGTGTGTGAAAGAGAGAGAGAGAGAGAGACAGAGAGAGAGAGAGAGAGAATCGTGAGTATATATGCTTTGTTTTGTACTGCATATATAAATGCAGGGTAGTTGATTTAACAAGGAAGAAGGTGTCAAGCACTGTGGTGGATTCTGTGAAAAGAAAGACAAACAAAAAGTCTCTACCCTCAAGGAAGTAGAAAAGAAACTAGCTCTGGAGTGAGAGAACCTGAGTTTAAACCCTGCCTCTGTCAATATTTGTGGGATTTTGGTGCATGGTACAACCCCTCTGAACATCAATTTTCTGATTTGTAGGAATGAGAAACTTGGCCTAGATTGTCTCTAAGGTCTCTTATAGCTCTTTACTTCTGATCACATAATCTTATAAAAATTCTGCTTAGGGCAAAGAGATTATTAAGACTTGAAAGAATAGAAGAATTTCAACAGGAGTGGAAGGAACACATTGTATAAATGAAAGACTGTGTATGAAAAATTTCAGAGGTTTATGAGTGAAAGACAAAATTAAGGAACAACTAGAAGTCCATTTGGATTGAAGGTATGATGATTAGTGTCAAATAAAGGTAGAAAGGTACACTGAACCGAGATGATGAAGGGTCATATGCATATGACTAATACACTGATTTTTTTCTATATTTTGCCTATTTTTCACATTGACATTCATAGGGTACAAGTATAATATTTAAAATGGTTTATAGCTATGGTCAGCATCTTGCTCAATCCTTTACACATAGCAAGCTCTTAATAAATGCATTTTACAAGAAATGAATTGAATTGGTCACTATTTGGAACTCTCAACTCCATAGATGTCTTTGCTGGCATTTATCCAATTGGTTCCCCTAGAAAGACACATATTTATACAATTCTGGAGATTTTTTCTTCATTGCAAATGTGATCAATGTTTCTTGGGAGTAGTGGAGGGATAAGAGAGCATCTTTCTAGTCCTAGCTCTAGTTAGCTGGGTAACTTTATGTTGGTCTTCTGCTCTGAAATGGGAGGAGGACCAATTGTGTATGGGACAAAATTTTAGCATAGCATGTAAGGTACTTCACTTGATTTCCTCGTCAGTAAAATCAGGGATGTTGTACTAGATGCTGTATTAAGATGCCTTCCAACTCAAACAATGTATTGCTGTGATAGCCCATTTAAGACAGACTGTCTCATGAAGCTGACTCTAAGCATAGTCATTTAGTAGACACATTTTGTACTCAATACCCCTTTATTTCTTCATTTCTCATCTCAGACACTTACTAGCTGTGTGACCCTAGACAAGTCATTTTATCTATGTTACTTCAGCTTCCTCAGTTGTAATTCATTGGGTTGCTGTGCGGTTTAAATGAAGTAATCTTTGTAAAATGCTTAGCACTGTACCTGTCCTATTGTCACTATGCAGTCTCTAAATAAATAATTATTCATTTCCTTTTTAATTTTAGTACCTTTGTCTTACTCTCAAAACTTCCTTTCATGCAGCTTGTTTCTCTTACTTACCTACAACCTGGTACTTTGAAGTCCCCTATAGTCTAAGGTTTTCAGTCTCCTTCCCTCACTATCAAAACAGTTTTAATATAACTGGTTAAAAAAAGATCTGATAACCTAATTCAACCTTAGTGTAGTTGATAAGTTATGAAATTAATAACTGATGAAAACTTAACAACCCCTTCCTTCCCCTGAGAGGGATAGAGGGGGAGAATCATCTGACCCCATGATTGTATTGGAATAGGGAACTTCCAATGAAGAAAGATCAATAAGGAACATAACTTCATTTTAGATAAGTGTCTACATAGCTAAGTGTTTACATAGCCAGTATGTGTCACTGGTGGGAATAACCTCAGCCTTCTTGATACAGGGGTCTGCCGTATATCCAATAATCTAATCTACTTATCATTTGTTTTTTAACAGGATAAAATCTTGGGCCTGAAGGTCTAAATCACACATGATGAAGAATTTCAGTGATTCATAGCAAGGATTCACGGAATGCTGTTTTGGAGAAAGAGCAACCACTAATATAAAGCATTATATTCCCATGCTTATTCTCATACAGAAAAAACATTTTAACAAGAGTTATTCAAACTATAATATTTATTAGTCTTATTCTTAGTGATATGGGTAAAATAGGCTATCCTGTCCTCTTTTCTACAAATGAGGAAACTGAGACTGAAAGACATTAAAGTGACTTGACCAAAACCACAAAACTAGAATGAATCAGTTCGAGAATTCAAAACTGACTGGTCAACTGATTTAGTAAACAGCCTTTATAGTGTACCACAAAGAGTTCTACCAATATCTTAGAATTAATAAGCCCTAAACCCTCTATCATAAGAAGACAGTGCTAAATAAAATAAAATAAATAAAAAAACACAAATCCAGACAAAGCTTAGTCCCTATCTAGTGAGAGAGAGAAAGAGAGAGAGAGAGAGAGATCTGTGTAGTTTCTCTTACCAATTTTCCCCTTTTCATTTTTATTTCCTAAGCCAACTACTCCATTCCTCAGAGGCCAGTTAGCAATGCAATAAATTAATTTGTACTTTGGAGTGAACTCTTTAATCCTTTTTGTTCTCTGCTTCCCAATCAAACATAGACTCTCAAATTTGCATGTATTAACATAATGAAACATTAATTACACAGTGTCTTGGATAGGACAAGCATAGCGCTTCAATCAATCTCAATAACTCCCATCAGGAAGGTGAAAAACACTGCCCAGCCTTATCAGGACAATATAATAGACACAAACACAGCCCCAGCTCCTGTAGTGGGTGTGATTTATAACCAACATCTGAAAACAAAAAGCAGAAAATTACAAAGAGACTAATCAATAACAATTATCTTAATGATACATGGACATTTTTTTTATTCTTTCCTGAGTAGTATTGTCTGTCTAGTGGTTTGTTTGTGTAGGAGGTATGGATAGGATTCTGCTCTAGAAACCCAATGAAGACTAAAAATACCTGATATTCTATGTCCTACTGTAATGTTTCATTCTACCAAAATGGGTCTGTAGAAAATGGTATCTGAATCAGAGGGAACATCCTAAGTCAACTATTATTGACTGACCTCAGCACCTACCTGAACAAGTCATTTTACCATTTCTGTGCCAAGATTTTACTTATTCAGGAGGTGATGTAAAATATCATAATAGATTAGTTGTCATTGTCAATATTGTCATTGTCCTCATTGTAGTAGTAGTAGTAGTAGGAGTAGTAGTAGTAGTGTGTGGTGGTGGTGGTGGTGGTGGTGGTAGTGGTGGCAGTGGCAGGGTAATAGTGGAATAGTGGTAGTGGTAATATTAGTAGTAAGAGTAGTAGCAGTAGCAGTAGTCCTAGTCTTAGTCATAATGGTAATAATAATTATAGTACACAAGAAAATTGCAGAAAATGTTTAGCATATCTCTATAAGCCATAAAATATAGCACTTTCTAATTACCTAGTAAGATATGACTTGGTATCTAAAGTTACATATTAGAAGTTCAATATCTTTCATGAATTGACAACAAAATTCTCACAGTACAAATATAGACCTCAAAATATCCTGCACAAATCAAACAATACATTGTATTAAAATCAGACCATTAAGATAGACTGAATTTTTGCCTACAATACCGTGGGTATTATATTGCTTTATTAATACTTAAGGACAAACCTTTCTATAACAAATACTCAAGATCTCCATTTTAGGGAGAATAAGAAACTTTCAAAACTTTAGAGACTTATAAGACAAGTTAAAAACTAGGTGGGAATTGGACAGGAGCCATCCCTGTCATCCTGACTCATACTGAAGTTGTACCCAGGACACTTTCAGTGAGCCAATGAGGGATAAATTTTTATCTTAATGTTAACTATAAGGAGTAGCTATTTCACCCATCTATACTGTAGTCTGTAGAAAACTTAATATAAAAGAAAAATAAGAAGATAATTTATCCCAGTATTGTTTCTATTTGAACTCCATGAGAAGATCTCTATATCCTTGAGGAGGAATAGCCAGATTAAGACAACAGGAAGAATAATACACATTTAATCTAATGTTTTAACATCAAAAAAGCAATTTCTGTACATTATATAACATCTCCTCACAACAACCCCTTGAGGTAGGTTCTGCAGGTTATCATTCCCATTTCACTGATTGTATCTGTTTTCTGAGGACCAGTCTAGGAAATGATAGAAGTATTCATGACAAGAAAAGAGGGACCTAGTAGAGATGAATCCTTTGACCAGAGAAACCCATGGGATATTCATATACACATACAGGTGCATTTATGTACATATTTGTCCCTGTTCTGTAATTTAAAGGTTTAGAGAGTTGCCTGGATTCTTAAGAGATTATAACTCACCTAGGGTCAGACAGAGAGAGACTGAACCTGAACCTGTTTCTTCCTCATTCAAAAGCTAGCTCCCTATACACTGGATCACTCTGCTTCTTCCCTGGCATAGAGTAGGCACTTAGTAAATGCTTACTGATTGGTGATTTCCATATAGTTTAGCCAGTTAATTATACGAAGTACTAGAGGACCTTGAGCCTAAACAAGTGCCCTCATCTCTCTAGGCTTCAGTTTCTTCATCTATAAAACCAGAGCTGGGAATAAGGGTGGACTTCATAATCTCTAGGAAACCTCCTGGCTTTAGCTTTCTATGATTCTATAATAACCTGACATAGCACAAATTCATATATAACTATATAGGGAACCACTTTTTTCTATTGAATGTCTTCTCAGAATGCCAGGGAATCAATGAGAGAAAAGAAAAAAGTAAAGAAAAAAGAAAACTACAGAATTCCAAAGAACAAGTTCCTTTTTCTTCCTTCCTTCTTTCTATTACATTCAGAAAGACTTACCTTGTAGGAATAAGATGGTCAGAGATCCATCAAACTCCACTTTGGTTAGACTGTAATTGTAGGATCATATTTAATTTTGAGTAGAACAGTTAGGAAAGAAATAAAGTGGAGAGAATCCAAATAAATAAGACAATAATAATTATTGGTGCTGTCCCTTTTGTATATGACATATGTTAATCAATTGAAAGAACTGAGAATAACTAATTTGAAAAGCAATGACTCCATGTAGGGAGGGTGGGCTTGATATGTGATTTATTTGAAAGGCTGTCATGTGGAAGAGGGATTAGATATGTGAAGAAGGAATGAGCGAGAACTGCAAAGAGGCAAGTCAAAGCTCAGCATCGGTGAATGTGTCTCAAGAATTGGCTGTGACCCTTAATTTTCACACAAGTAGTATCTTTCTCCAAACATCATCTATAATCTTGCTACTAGATTTGATGAGGTTCTGTCATCCCCATTATTAACAATTTTGGGAACAGATAGGTTCAAATGCTTTTGCAGTCATTCAACAAGTATGTTGTGAGGCTAGTTGGAAATCCTTGTTCTTTTGACTCCCTACTAGTTACAATATCTTTTAGATCAGAGGTGGCAAACACAAGCCCAAGGTAGGTTAAAATGTAATTGGGAAATATTTGACAAAATAAAAATACAACAAACATAGATAATTTTAATATGTGGTTTTTAAAGTCAATATGTGTCTCAAAGGGATCCTTATGTATTTATGTGTGTTGTAGTGGCCCCATTTTTATTTGACACCATTATATTAGATCATTACCCTTTAGCTGATTAATAATATAAGTCCTAAATATATTAATAGCAAATAATTTTTTAAAGTTATAATTGTGGCTTTATTTTAAGTAAATTTATTTCATGGCAAAGCTATGGGGTGGGGAGAGAGAGAGACAGAGAGAGAGAGAGAGACAGAGAGAGACAGAGAGAGACAGAGAGAGAGAGAAAAACACAGAGAGAGGATATGAATGAGGAATGAACAATACGTGTTATCCTGGGAAAGCCCTTACTTTATCCAGGAGATCATGAGCTTATCTGGATGAGAGCCACATTTTCTATCACTATGGACCCATACCCTGAAGTAGAAACACTGACATTATGATCCAGTTGTTGGCAGGGAAGGAGGAAAATGTTCCACGTTCAAACACCACTAAGCCACATCATTGCAAGTAAATCAAAGTTGGGGAAACAAGTGCCTGGATCCCTGCAAATGCAAAAGACTCCTTTCTACTGTAATGAAAGCTTACCATAAAGCTGATGGGCCATGGTATATGAATATATTGTTCTGAGTTTTCAAAACCCAAAGCCATTTCAAGAAAAAAAATAACCTGAATGTAGTATGATTCCAAAAAACCCTCCACCAGCCAAAGACATTTCAACCCTGGTTAGCCCAGGAATGAAAGTCAGGCAAGAATTTGCTCCAATTATTCTCCTAGTAAACATCTTCAGCCATTCACCATGAGTACAGATCTCATGATAAGTTACAATATCTAGATATCATTTTATTTTCCATTAAGTAAATCCACCACCTCCAATAAAAGGAAATTAAAAATCAGACAAATAAAAAAGACCTGTGGGTCATTAACTCACATGCTTAACAGGTTTAAAGTTTAAGATAAATGTTGAGTGCCTGTCTCCAGGAGTAGATGATATGAATATGGATTATTTCTTTCCTTGAATCTTACACAAAGCATATGAAACCGAAGCCCTCAAAACCCTGAAACACTGTTATTCTTTGTACTTACAGGTGGCATCCAAAGTGACTTTTTCTAAGACCTTATCTTAACTGACAGAGGCTTCCAGCTTATACAGTGCAAAACAAGCATTTTGCTCTCAGAAATTTAGACAAATGAACAATCAAGCAGACAAACAAAAACCCCATAAATAATAGGTGTATCTGTAGCACTATATTTTGTTATTGTCATTCAGTTGTGTCTGACTTTATGTGACCCTGTGGAACATATAATGCCAATCATGTCCCTAGAGTTTTCTTGGAAAAGATACTGGAGTATATTGCCATTTCCTTCTCCAGTGGATTAAGGCAAAAAGAAGTCATGACTCGCCCAGGGTCACACAGCTAGTAAGGGTCTGAGGCCACATTTGAACTCTGGTCTTCCTGACTCCTGGCTCAGCATTCCCTCTACTAAGCCACCCAGGTAGCTGCCTTCCACTGTATTCACACTATACTTAGAAGTCATAAATTTAAAGTCATAGGAATCCAATTGTAATGAGCTATGAAAATTCATGATGCTTTAACAGAGAAAATATTTAGAGTAAATTCATGTAATAGAGAGAGAGAAAGAGACAGAGAGAGGGAGGAGATGGAGAGGAATAGGGAGGAAAGGGGGAGGGAGAACAGAGACTGAAATAAAGTTCTTCCTGTACAAAATCCTCAACCAGAGATTTCTCATTTTTGCTTTTTGTTTTCCCACAGGTGAAATCTATTACCTCTGAAGCAACACACCTACAAACTCCATCATCAACTTGAAAGCATTTTTTTCTGCTATTGTCAAGGCAGGTAGTCACACTTTTCCTCGACACCAGGTAAATCAGTGATACTCTCATTTATTAGCAATCAAGGCAAAAACTGTATTAAATAATCTTGAAGATCTTTGTTTTATGATTCTGTCACATTTTCATTTCACTTGTGACCCAGCTTACTACCTTTAGGTTTCTTCAGTGTGCTCTTCTAGATAGAGCCTGACCCAAGAATACTTCATCTTGGGTTAAAATTCTGACAATGACGCTGTTTTTACTCTTTGCGCTGGAGTAAATTATTTCACCTTATGGTTTCAGATTACTTACTGGCAAAAGGAAGGATATCTATTAGATTATTTCTAATTTCCCTTTCTACTCAAACATCTATCACTTTATGAACTTCTGATACACCGCCTGCCATTTACCGATTCCTTCTCCTAAATATGCTGACAAATTTTTAGATATTTCTAAGGATCAGATGCTTTCCTCTTTTATTAATCCATTTAGAAAGTCCTTATGGCACTCATTCTTTTACGTATACAATCAATAAGGATGTCCAAGATCACTCCATTATTAAAAGGGTTATAGACACAGGGAAATGAGATAAATAGTTTAGAAGAATGGAATGGAAAAGTCATAAAAGTAGAAAATACAGCCTGTCCTTAAGAAAGTTTCTTGTCAGGCAGTAGTTCTTAACATTTGTTCTGAGTAACCCCCAAAGATCTGAAAATCTGTTCAGGAAATCCACAAGCTCAATATTTTTTCATAATTATTCTAAGAACATTTAATTTTTGTGCTAAATATTGATACATATAACCTACATGAATAATGCCTTTGGTGGGGAGGGTGATCCTCAATAATTTTTAAGACTCTAAAATAGTTCTGAGACCAAAATGTTTAGAAACTGCTGGTCTAAAGCCAGAAAGAAACAGTAATTTAGATTATGGCAGAGATAAGAAATCACAAATCTATGTAAATGCTTAGGCCTAGAAAGTTAGAAAACTATCGCTATGCAGAGACATTTATCTGAGAGATTACTTCAAAATGAGTGTTCCAGTTGGTCTTAGAAGTAGAGATATTGATGAACTGGGTCAAAGGAGGTAGTAAGGTGTTTCCAGAAGAGAAAACTGCTTGACTGCAGGGTATTCTGAGAGATGAGTTTTGATGATTAAAGGAAAGAACATTAGATTAGCAATAGGATTCTTGAACTCAACTCCAACTGATTCATAAATTAGGAATGCAATCTTGGTCAAGTTATTTAACTTTCTAGTGGTTGAATTTCTTTGTCAACAGAGGACTGTAATATACTACTTGTCTTCTCAAGGTGAAAGTGAGGTTAAATGATGTCAAATCTGTATAGGAGGAGTAACACTGAAAAGTAGGAGCAGATTGAAGGTGTGGGGACAATTAAGTGAAGGTTTCAAATTCCTGATCAAGAAGTTAGATTTTTAACCCAAGGGAACTGGGGAGCCATTGTAAATGAAAGTGAAGAGGAGATGCAGGATGCAAAAGATGTATGTGATATTCCTGGCAGCCAGTACACAGGATAGCCTGTGGCAAGAAGAAACTGGTGGGAGGAAAAACCTTTTGGGGATAGACCTTTTGGGGAGACTTTCACATTTTCACTATCTTCACTGTCTGACTCAGTCTTCATTGTCTATATACATAAGACTCTTTCCAAGTGCTATTTAAATCAGGCTCATCTGTTTGGTCTAACTTATTACATCTTAATTCCCTTTCTTTTTTTTAAAGCAATTGGGGTTCAGTAACTTGCTCAAGGTTACACAGCTAGTTATTTATGTGTGGATGCTATGTACTAAAGGCTGGAACTGATCCTGGGTCATCCCGACTCTGGGGCCAGCGCTCTTACTCACTGCGCCAACTAGCCGCTCTTTAATTCCCTTTCATACAAAGCAATCCAATTTTCCTCAATATGTTGCTTCCTTCCCTAGAAACTTACTCTCTTCCCTCCAATCATGGCCTTTACACCATTATTCCCATCACCTGGAGCTACCTATGGCTACCACCCACTGCTTGTCACACACTGTCATTTCAGATAGTTTGCTGCTGCCTTCATAGACTCTTACCATGTATAAAACTGTTTGTGCTATTTTGCTAAGAGAGATGCCGTATGAAAAATTATTGCATTGTATTACTGTCTAACATAACTGATGTTTGGCAATAGCTGGAAGCTTTTTAGCAGCTTCCTTACTCTCCAATCCTTTGTATCTTGACAGTCCAAAGACAGACTGAGAATCAAGCAACCTTCAGGCAACCTTCTATACAATGGGAAATGAACATTATACAGAAGACATGTAACATATAAAGAGGCATCTGGTGGATAGAGCAGTGGACCTAGAGTCAGGAAGATTTGAGTTCAAATTCAACCTCTGACATGTCCCAGCTGTGTAACCCCCAATTGCCTAACAAAATGGATCTGCCTGAGAAGGAAATGCAAACATCTCCAATATCTTTGCCAAGAAAAACGCCAAATGGGCTCATGAAGGATTGGACATTACCAAAACAACTGAAAAACATCAACAGCTTACATATGTATGTGTGTATGTGTGCATGTGTGCCTCTGTGTGTGTTTGTGTGTATTGATAAGAGCAGTCCTCAGAGTCAGTTTATGTGAGCCTTACATTTCCCTTGTATAGTATTTGCTATTCCAGGAGCCCAGGGGACTCTTGTACAGTGACTTCCTCCTCCCAGAGGTGCTAGTGTATCAGGGAGGAATGTGGTGGTCCAGCAACAAGAGTTTTTAGTAGCCATTATTTGCCCAGATCAGTCGTATTAATGGTAAGCTAAGTGGCTACCTACAGAGTATTCATATGATCACAGGATTATGACTGGAAAGGATCTTATTACAAAGTCCACCCTCTTCACTTTCTAGTTGAAGAAATGGCAGTCCAGTAGGATTAAATGAATTTTCAGGGTCACAAACAAGGCATGCAACACTGCAAGGACACAAAGCTGTCTCAGGATCCAAGTCCAATGCTTTGTTGAATATTGTTCTTCCATCTCCCAGGAAGGAAAGGTTCCTCATGTTCCAAAAATGCTTCACCTATTCCATGATGCTTTAAGTTCATTTACTAGTGGAGAAAGCACTTCATTCCAACCTTAGAGATGAACCCTCAAATGCAATGCCCCTGGGAGAGGTAACACTTAGATTTGAATTTTTACTTAATTGTAAATGTCTAATATCTGCTCTTCTACACATAAGAGGTCTTATTAGTTGAGTTCCCAGGCAGAGGATACCTTAGGAGAAGGGAGTAGAAAATAAAGGGGAAGAAAAGAGACATGGGAAGATGAGGAGGTCCTAATCCTCCAAAAGGTTTGATAGAAACTTCCAGAAAGCTGGAAATGATTCATGTATTTCAGAATTTTTGCCCAGGGCCAATTCTGTGTGTTTTGGTCTGCACTGGTTGCTTACAGATATGTGAAAGAACAGAATGGTTCCCTGCTCTCAAAGAGCTTACAATCTGATATGGAAGATGACAAATAAAATATGTAATATACATATATATTTCTTTCTTTGTGTATATACACATATATTATGTACATATGTGTATATAAACTAATTACAAATAGGCTATAAAGGCAGGAGTCATTCTATGTTTGTCTATAATGACAGGACTAATTGGGAACTTTTCTGCACAGGATGTATTATATCTTGCCATTTTAAGAAGGGGAAAATTATAGAATAATAGACAGCCAAAGGGAAATTTGAATTATATATAATGCATAACTTGGACAAACCCTGGATACAGAAAAGAACTGACTTCTTGGAGAAGAAACTCATGGCAAGTCATTGAGAAGAAAATAAATTATATGAGCTGAGGAGGCAAGCAAAAAGAAAAACACCCAGATTAGATGGGGCCAACTGGAGACAGTCATAGTGCCATAAATCTCAACTTGTACATTACCTCAAAGATGATGTATTCCAACCCCTTCACTTTAAAGATGAAGCAACTGAGGCCCAGGGAGATTAAGTGATCTGGACCATAGAATCATAGATTTAGAACTAGAAGGGGCCTTAGAAATCATCTAGTTAAAACCTTTGTTAAACATATGAAGAAACAGGCTCAGGAAAGTGAAAATGACTTGCAAAGGGTCACCGGGGCAGGTTGGACTTACAGTGACCATAGGATTGTTATGATTCACATCCCTCTGTAAATGAGAGAAGAGATGAGATAAGATTTCACCTACTGGTGAAAGGGGAGGAAGGGCAGAAGCCTCATTATCCCCTTATGTCAAAATAATGTGACCATGATAATCTCTGGAGAAGCAGTAGATAGAACATTATACCTACAGTCAGGAGAACTTGAGTTTAAATGTTCACTACCTCAAACACTCAGGTTTGTGACTCTGTGCAAGTCACTTATATGTAATAAACATCAGAGGCAGGACTTGAATCCAGGTTCTCTGACTCTAGGTCCATAATTATTTCCCCTACACCACTGGATGCCCCCAATATGTGGGTACTTGGATGGCCTCACTTATGGCTCCTTTGGATAAACCTTTAACAGTTTATCCAAAATGGCAACAAGGTTGTATCATGTAGAAAACAACCCATAAAGAAACCTGTCCCTCTAACTAGCCTGTGCCTTCTGAGAAGCCTGCATGCAGCTGACAGTATAACTAACCTGAAATTACAACCTGGCTAATGACACTTTGCTTAATGATCAACTTCCCCAATTGGTATCTAGACCACTGAAGATGGGGAGCAACACTTCTTCATTTATACTGATAGCTGAACAAAAAAAAAGATGGGCTTAAACAAAAGCAGGAAGTATCTGAGTCAGAGTCACAGAAAAGGGACTATCATGGCACATATATGAAGTTTAAAATTTAAGTAAATTATATAATAATTCATGCAAAACTGCCCTCTTCTGTGTAGGGAAGACAGGAGAAGTGTCTTCCTGCAACCTTAGAATAATGGACTGGTGAACTTCTCAAAGTCACCCTTTAACTTTAATGCTACTTTCTTATTATAGGAAAATTATTTTCAATATAAAAATGTTTTCATATTTCTACAAACCTGAAATTTACTACAATAAAAATTAATCATTTTTAAAAAAATTCTCAGGCTTGAAGGGCTAGTGAAGCATATACCTGGAGACAATAAACAAAGAAAGAAATAATAGAAGAATGAAAGTCAAAGTATCTGGGTTTTGGTTCAGGATTTGCTGGTAATGTGAACCTGGGCAAATCATTGTATTGCTTTCCCTCCAGGTGTGATATCCTTATTTACAAAATGATAGGGGTAATAGCAAAGGTGATTTGCAAGGTTGTTTTGTTTTGTTTGTTCTGTTTTTTTTGTTGTTGTTGTTTGTTTTGATTTAAATCTCAATGTTTATAATAAAGTCAACAATGATAGCTAATATTTATATGACATTATGATTTGCAAAGTATTTCATATGGTATCTCATTTGATCCTTACAATAACCTCATAAAGTATATGCTATTATTATCCCCATCTTACAGTTGAAGAAACTGAGGCTCAAAGACATTAAATGTCTGGAACAGGTTTGAATCCAGGTCTTCCTGGCTCCAAGTTAAGGGATCTATTCACTGTGACACCATTACCTTGGTCAGAGTGGTTTTGATGTGCTCCACTTCTCTCTCTTATATACATTATGAGAGTCTGTATGCCTATTGTAACTAAATGTGCCAGTGTGTGAAAGCATCAACACCTTTGCTATGCTGTAATCATCATTATGTTGAGTGTTTTTACAGCCAAACTTCTCTATTCTGTGTAACTCTTTAGAAGACAAGAGTTGGCTCCAAACAACTATAACTTGTCTTAATAAAACACCATGCCAAATCACTACATTAAAGTCAGAGCTGGCCTTTTACACTGGAGCAAATAGATCTGCAACCCCCCTACTGTCCTATTATGCACATTGGAAGTTTGCTCATAATCACATTATTTTTAGAATTTTGTGAGCTTGAAGGGAAAACAGAAGGAACAGCCCTACATTAAATTATTCACTTGAACGACTTTCCAAATTGAAATCACAAAGATTGCAAGTACAGAGTTGTAACTACACAGGAACCCATTTGAAATAATTTCAGATCTGAACATTGCCATACGGTCCTGTTGATTTCAATGGAGAGAACTTACTCATGTGGATAATACTATGCAGATGGGGCAGTGGTGTTGGGGCCTTCTGCCAAGGCTGTCTCTGCCCCTGGCCACTGGTGGAGCCAAATGTCTTTTTTATTAAAATTCATCTGAAATCTTAAGAAAAGAGAGAGAGACAGAGAGAGAGAGAGAGAGAGAGAGAGAGAGAGAGAGAGAGAGAAGAAGAGAGAGAAAGAGAGAGAGAGAAGGAGAGAGAGAAAGAGAGAGAGAGAAGGAGAGAGAGGGAGGGAGAGGGAGAGAGAGGAAGAGGGAGAGAGAAAGGAAGAGAGAAAGGAAAAGAGAGAGGAGACAGACAGAGACAGAGATAGAGAAAGAGAAAGACAGAGAGACACAGAGAGACAGAGAGAGAGAAGGAAGGAAGGGAAGAAGCTGCAATCATATGTTAGGAGGAATCTGATCAATAATGCCATGCACTTCACTTCCAAAGTGACTTTGCAAAGGAAAACATGTTCATTAAGCAGTAGGAAGCATGGCTACTAAAGGTAGATGTCAATGGCAATGATAAAGATTCTGACCATTTCGTTTTTCATTCTGAATCTCCAGAGGCCCACACAGTACCCCACACAGTACAGGACAGGCAGGACACTGCCACATCTGCAGGCTAAAGACGAGCAAACTCAAATAAAGGAAGACTGACTTGTCCCAAGCCAAGCAGATCAACTTGCACTGAACTCAGCTACATCAAGAGTAGAGAGAGCCCTTGGGGACAGGAAGGGAAATGGTAGCATAACTCCAGCAAGTATGGGTGAATCCCATGCAAATGGGGCCTACATTCCAAAAACAGACAGAATAAAAAAGAAAAACACAACCAAACATATAAATGATCTCAATTGGATAAGAGAATGAGGTATTTTTCAAGAACAGAGATAAGTAAGAGATTGAAAATTTGAGGTCACCTACTCTTATCTAGTCACTGCAGGAATGCCTGACAGAACTCCAGCTTCTACTTCGCTGCTTTCAATAACAAGAAAACTCACTAAAGTAAAAAACAGACTCGAAGCTATTTGTTTTCAGGAAAAAAAAAGTTTTCTGTGCTCTGAGAAGTTGGATTAAATATATCAAACTCTGGGGTGGCTAGATGGCGCAGTGAGTAGAACGCCAGCCCTGGAGTCAGAAGGACCTGAGTTCAGATCCAGCCTCAGACACTTAACACACACAAACAAACAAACAAAAAAACCTAGTCATGTAACCTTGGGCAAGTTACTTAACCCCAATTGCCCTCCAAAAAACAACAACAACAACAAAAATATATATATCAAGCTCTAATAATAACTACATGTATAGTAAGGAAAATACTTGTGGAGCTAGAACTGGTTAATGAATCTTTTCAAAAAGTAAACCTCATTTTACTTTAAGGTTTAGTTATTCAAATATATGTTTTTTTCTGTCTTCTTCAAGAACAATAGAACTTTTCTAGAAAGGACCAATTTGATGATAATCTAATAATTATCTATGCCAAAAACCTTAAAATAATGGAACATTTTCTGTTGTCTTCTCTACTTTTGACCATCACACCAGTTACACACTCCAACATGGTAGGAAAAAAGCACTGGTATTATAATCAGATGGTGAGTGTTCAAATTCTGGATCTTTAAGACCTGAACTTTCTTGAAATCAGTTTCCTCATCCTTACTATGACAATAATAATACTTTAAGTCACAGGGTTGTCATGAGACAAATACTTTTTCAGGTTTAAGGTGATAGCTATCTACCTATCTATCTATCTATATAAATATGTATATATACATATGTTTATGTATATATAAATTATTATTAAAATATTTCATATCATTTAAACAATAAATATTTATTATGGTACCTCCTATGTGCTAGACACTATGTCTCAACCTTCATAACCTGACTATCCCAGCTTTCTAGATGTTTTACCTTATATTACACTCCCTTCTCACCACCCCATACTCTGTGATCTAGTGTAATGGCAAACAAAGTAGTATTTAGCTCCTTATTTTAGCTATTCAAGTGCCTTTGATCCTCACCTGTGATTATTCCAAGTCTTTCTTGGAAACAGTATACCATTGTATTGCCCTAGGGGGGCCTAAGGGAGTTTTGATACCTTCCCTGCCCTTAATAGGCCAAACATCATCACACAGAGCCTTCAGGGGAAGGAATTTGCTGAAAGAGAGGAACAGGAAGGAGCAGAGCATATAAAACTAGGGTACAAGCTGGGACCAAGCAGAACTGAGAGAGAGAATGCTTATGATTTTGGCACTCTTGCACTCTGTCTGTTGGTCTGTCAGACAAAAGCCTTTTCTGTAGTTTTTCAACAGAAGTCCTAAAGGAGGACTTTTCTGATGATCCAGAAGCCAAGAAAAAAGACAACTGCTGTTTATAGAAATCCTGAAAGAGGACTTTGCTGCTGTTTGTGGAAGTCCTGGAACTTTACTGCTGATTTTTGTTTGGTTTCTCAAACAAAACTTTGCCTGTTGGTTTGTGTTACTTTGTCCGACAGTGAAGTGAGATGATATTGCTGGCATGAATGTTGTTGTAACTCTGCTAAGCTTAATGTATGTAAATATTGTTGTGGCTCTGTTAAGTCTTGTCTTCACAGAAACAGAAACTATGAATGACTTGGAGTGGACTAGTCAATGTGAGTTTTGATATGGAACAGGTACAGAGAGCTGCCTACCTGTGAATACAGGCAAGAGCTGGAGGCATAAAAGAGGAGCCATAGAGTTTAGAAGTCAACCTCAAATTAAGATGAAAGGACCTTTACTTGGGTACTTTACTGTGACATCAGGGTGGAAAGCCTTTGTACTTTCTACTATCCCTTAAGGATGATTGGAAGCCAGCTTGGAGTCAAGATGAAAGGAAACTTTGACTTGGGTACTTTATACTGATTGATAAGATTATGACTTACTGAATGATATGTTTTGTTTAAGACCATGTAGCCAACTCAGTAATAAATTGTTATGTTATATTGCTGTAAATATTTTGCTTTAGTTTATTGTTGAATAGATAGTTCACTATACTATGTGAATCAGAACCTTAAAGTTATTAACAAGAGAAGTCCTCAGGAAAGCTGCTTGTGATTGGCTTTAC
Source organism: Gymnobelideus leadbeateri (assembly GCA_011680675.1). Taxonomy (NCBI): domain Eukaryota; kingdom Metazoa; phylum Chordata; class Mammalia; order Diprotodontia; family Petauridae; genus Gymnobelideus; species Gymnobelideus leadbeateri. The sequence goes on along the minus strand of WOXC01004664.1, from coordinate 45,260 downwards.
ATCTAATTACCCCACTGACACCAGTCTCCCTACTATACCTTTAATAAAATATTCCATCTTCTGACTCCAGACAATTTTCATTCACAGTCCTCCTGACCAGGAATGCCCTCCTCATCTCTTCCTACTAGCTTCCTTGAATTCATTGAAGACTAGGTTATATCCCACCTTTCCTAATACCCCTTAATTCTAGTGTCTTCACTCTGTTGATTATTTCAAATTTATCCTCTACGTATAGAGTTGTTTGAATGTTGTTTCCCCTTTCAGACGAGGAGCTCTATGAGAAAAAGGATAATCTTTTTACATTACTCTGTATCCCAAGTGCTTAACATAATGCCTGCCACATATTTGACTTACTGAGCAGAAATTTCTTAAAATGCACTGAAATGACATTTTTTATTATGGAACAAAATTAAGAGTTCCACCAAAGTATCTCAGAAACAAGGCATAATTGTAGGTTAAAGATGCTCCAGAGACTGAATTTCATGTGGCCACCATCACACATAAACATAGATGTGATGCTCTAAAACTACCGCTCTCCCCAGTGACTGCCCCGACTCCCTCAGGTTGACAGGTTATTTCTGTTGAAGAACACTCGGCTCTCGTTCATCAGAACAAGACTAAGAGTATTTTTTTTCTGAATTTGTGTCATGCCTAAAGTTAGAGAGGCCAATTTGCCACCTGGGATGAATTCTCTCGATTCTTTCACTCAGAAATTCTCTAAATCCTAACTGAAAAGAGGTTGGCAGTGACCTGCGCTATTAATGGTATGATACTGCCTTCTAAGTGAATGATAACCCAACCCATAAACCTGGGCCTCTGGTTCATAATGGGGGCTGCTTTAAAGGTTATATGACATAATGGTTTAATGGACTCAAATGAAGCATTTTTATTTAACTTGATGGGTTCTAGCTCCTTGACATATTATCCTTGCTGATGTACCATAGATTATGGAATAGTGTGGCTCGTCCTTTCGACACTTCTAGACAAATATTGGCCTGGATATGGAAGCTCAGTTTCCCTTAACTGTTCTACTGTTCTCAATTCCAAATTGGAAAGAAGGACTTGATTTCATTCTTCTCCCGTACTCTTTCATGAAGCAGAACACACTCAAGGAAAAAAATTGCATGAATTTCTTTGGTCTGAAATCATTTGTCTTCAGTTTTATATGAAGGCAATATAGTATAAAGGAGAATAAAGAAATTGGAGTCAAAAAGGTTTGGGTTCAGATTCCAACTCAGACCCTTACTAGTTATGGTGACCACAGCAAGTCAATTAACATTTTAATTATTAGTTGCCTCATTCATAAAATGTGCATGATACTAGCTCCTAACTCACAAACTTGTTGTGAGAAACAAATGTACGGAGCAATTTGTAGATTTTAAGGTGTTACGTAACACATTGTGAAGACTGGGGATTGTGAGATTTTCAAGGAGTTGAAGGGGACCTGAGAGGTCATGTAGACAAATCTTATTTTACATATGAGGAAAAGAGGTCCAAAGAGTATTTGACACATCCAAAGTCATACAGGTAGTAAGTGTTAAAGGCACAATTCAAATATGAATCTTTAGACTAACAAATCCAGAGCTCTTTTTTTTTTAATATGTGCAGAAAGTTTTCATGACAGTTCTAAGGAAGAATTTTAAGGAGAAGTAAGTAGCTTACTCAAAGTATAAAATATATAAAATAGTTTCCTGGGAGAAATTATTTAAGATTTAATTTTGAAAAAGGGACTTCCTTGGAGGTCTTTTGGCTGCTAAGGAGTTTAGAGAAACACATTTCTTTCCCTGCCTCCCTCTTTTCCTTCCTTCTTCCCTTCCTTCTCTCCTTTTCTTCCTTTTCTCCCTGTCCTCCTTCCTTCTTCCTTTCCTTCCTTCCATTAGTTTTATTTCCACTTTTGTTTTTACACAACTGTTATTTGCCAAATTACTATAATGCCAAATAAGGATCATAGTCTGTAGAATGAGGAAGGAATGATGGAGGATCACAAAACTAACATGCATCTAGAGAAAGGGATAAAAAGTAATGGTTTCCACTGGCAGCAATATCCACAGGGTAACTATGGGGTGAAAGGGGGAATGAAACTCTCCCCATGACATCACATCCCATCACTAAATCCCAAATCAAACATTCTTATGGGCAAGACCTTATCCAGGCAGCTGGCCTATTAGGTGGTTAGGCATTTTTAACTCATAATCATACTCTTTTATCCTTGTCATACACCCACAGAGAAGTATTCAGATGATAAGACTTCAGTCCACATTCACCAGCCAAATATAAAACTGAGAATGTTCCAGCAGACACCTGCTGCAGCTGTGTCTTGTTACATCTTCAGGAATTTTCTCTCTTGCCCCAGTGGAGTAAAAAATGGACTGATTCTCATCTCTGTTGATCACATATGTAGGCTCATGATCCAAGGAAAGAAATGCACAGTGGTGAAAGCAAAAGAAGCCCAGAGTTCACAAGGTGCCTTTGAATGCCAGCATGGCAGATTGTATATTTCATATGCAAAAAAAAGGAACCACAGGAAAAGCCCCTGGGGATGTTACTAACATACCACTGGCAAACACTGCCTGGGGGCATTTTATAAGCAAGCTATTGCCTGGTAATGGCACCTGCAGGGGAAAAGAACCACTGAGCAGTGAACCGAAAACAGATGATGACCCAAATAATGCACCTGCTCCCCTGGAACAAGTTGATATTTCAGAGGTGGAGTGGATCTTATAGATCCTCTCCTCCAAGTTCTTAATTTACAAATGATGAAACTGAGGCTCGATGAACTAAAACCTCTTACCCAAGGTCAATGGCAGGACTAAAAGACAGATCTTCAAACTCCTAATCCTGTGGCCTCTCCACTAGCCAGATTAGCCTAATTTAATTGAAAAATCACTAAACAGAAATGATAAATACTAAGGGTCTGTGTATAGTGGTGGGGATGCTAATTTTTTCTCTTAGAATTTACACAATCGGGGCGGCTAGGTGGTGGAGTGAGTAGAGTGCCGGCCCCGGAGCCAGAAGGACCTGAGTTCGGTTCCGACCTCAGCCACTTAACACACACAAACAAACAAACAAACAAACAAAAACCTAGCCATGTAACCTTGGGCAAGTTACTTAACCCCAATTGCCCTCCAAAAAGCAAAAAAAAAAAATTTACACAATCAGGTGTGTTAGGTTAAAAAACCAGGCAACAATGCTCTCCTGAGTCAACTTCTCAGTCAGGAGGGACACTTGTAATTAGGGTCATAGTCCCATTTCCCTTAACTATAAGGTTCTAACCCTTTGTACTGGATTATAATGTTTTTTTTTTAAACATCTCCTGTTAGTTATTCAAATGCTATGACCAGAATCTTAAGCTTAAAGAGACTTCAGCAATCCTCTATTTCAAGCCTTTTATTGTATAGAGGAGGAAACAGAGCCATAGACCTGGTAGGTGACTTATTTAAGATGACATAAGTATGTATTATGCATTGTTAAGATAAATTACTCAGATTTTTTTTACCATGTATCAGCATGTGAGGTGGTTTAATTGATGATTGGGTAGACCTGGAATCATAAAGCTGCTGGCAAGTCCCAGAAACTAGAGTTCCAAATGCAATAACCCAACTACATTTTGGCTCAGGAAAAAATCCAAAATCAGGACCTGTGAAGGACGCAAAGAACTCCTCAAGACCTGTTTTCAGCCAGGTAGTATTACCAAATTTTAGAGTCACAGACACTTAAAATCATATACTCCAATCTCTGCTACAGATGAGGATGTTGAGGCCAGACATAAAACCATTGCCCACAATCATATGAATAGTGGTAGTTCTAGGACTAGGTCCCTATGACTGCTCACTTCCTAATTTCCTTTTTATTACACTCTACTACCTCTTATGCAATTGTCAAATTCTCATTTAAACTGAGTGTTTGGTGTGGGTAAACATGTAGCATCCTCAGAAAAGAAACAAAGGAGAAAAAAAATGTGTGAGCCATGGAGTTGCACAGGGGAGTGGAGAACTCATTTTGAAAATGAAAGGTAGCATTTTTCTTCATGATAACATTTCTAGGCATCCCTATTGGGTAAAAGTCCCTTCTAAAGACCTTTTTCCCATTGCTATAACCTGGAATTATCATAAACACAGCGTCAATATTGGAAGTATCCTTAATGAATATGTAATCTGATCCTGTCTCAATCGTGAATCCATTACCAGGGGGAATCACATAGAAGATAATGAATAGTTAGTAATGCAGCATTAGGATTAGGGATGAGTGAACCTAAAAATAATCAAAATTCAAATGAGCATGATGCTTATTCAAATTACCCAAACCTCTCAGGCCATTTGCCTTCCAGATATCATGATCCCTTTCATTCCACACAATCCTGTCCTCCCAATTCAGCTTCCAAATGACCTTTGTTTTATGGATTTTGTTCTAATAAGGGGAAGAAATACTCAGACAGTGAAAGTTTATTTTGTTGCCCTATGTCAAAACCATGACATCCCCAATTAAACATTTTTTAAAGGCAGAGAAATTTGTCAGGTTTAGACCTTCTTGTGAGTTAAATGGGCAAGTCACTTACCCTCTCTGGTCCTCTGTAAATTGAGAGGGTTGAAATAGATCACATCTGAAGTCTATTCTAACTCTGTAATTTAGTGATCTTGTTGGACCTAGTTTCAGTGTAATTTTTAATTCTCCTAAGACTTCAATCAAATATATCCTAAGTGAGTTGGGTGGGGGGCAGGATAGGGAAATGGAAAAAACTTGTATGGGTGGAGACATGGTGAAAGCATGTTGTAAACAATTACTACAATAATGTAATGTTAATGATAATGTAAAGTTAACAAACATTTAAAAATAGAATTACAATGAATTAAAATGAACAATTTTATGTTGGTCTTTAGTACTGTTGAGGAAGTATCCACTTATCTACTTAGTTTTGTTAAAAGAAAGGGTTGAAAATGTGAGGGAATATTAAGGGAGAATTATTGTGGTATAAAAACAAGAGGAAACATCAAATTTATCATTTAAAGGAAAGGCGGAGTGAAGGACAGAAGGAAGGAGGAAGGAAAGGAGGGAAGAAGGAGGGGGGAGAGGGGAGGAAGAAAGGAAGGAAGGGAAGAAGGAAGGAAGGAAGGAAGGAAGGGAAGAAGGAAGGAAGGAAGGAAGGAAGGGAAGAAGGAAGGAAGGAAGGAAGGAAGGGTATTCTGTCTCAACCTCCAAGCTTCTCCCCACCCCCAAATAGTTTTATTATGAAGAATGCTAAGTAATTTCTATCTGAGAAAAAGTTTTTTTGACCACATTCTTTGGATTTGCTCTCTATATCTACAGTAGTTATTAGTGTATTTTATGATACAATTCTGGTGGACATCAATCCTATCTTTATGCATATCCTAGTAGAGAGCTCAGCTCCATGCATAGCCAAGACTTCAGTCCATACTTTCTGTTTATGATGATGGCAACAATAATGATAAATAGTCTCTGATTTAGAATTTGGTCAGGAAGGGGTTACTCCTCCTAAGTTCCCAGTCATGCACATTAAATGAACATCTTAATCACAGGCGCAATTATACAATTTTCCTGCACGAAACTGAAAGGAGATCTATCCAGTATGTGGGACAGCCCTCAAGGCTTGTTTCATCTTCTCCACATGCCTCGTCCTGTGCTTTGCACATTAATAAGCTGCATGGCACCCACAATCATCAGAGGTAACCCAGGCGACAGTGAGAAGCTTTATTTTAGGCTGTGTTCCTTTTGTTTTAGGTGCTCATGCTTTTCTGAATGGGAAGAATTCTTTCCTCTAGCCCTACTATCCTTCCTCATTTGAGAAGTGATAAAAATTAAATTTTAAATTGGTCATTAGTCTCTATGGATCTCTCATAGCTTCCCAACATAGTGTGACTATTTATCAGTGATACTAATAATTTTCATTTCCCTGTCACACATTGTGTACCTTCAGAAGTGGAGGTTAAAATGGATATCTTTACTTGCCCTGGCTCAAAATTTATCTTCACACAATAAATTAAAAGCAACAGACTAGAGCAAAGAGACAATAATAACTATTTGGCCTACAGAAGTTGAAAGAATAGTACATCATCGGTCATGCATTTCTGGCACTCTCTCCATCTACAGAGATTTCTGAAATTTCCTTGCTAGGCAGTAAAATGGTTTTCCATCCCAAATGATCACTCTCTACCAATTAGGACAATTAATTCAAAAATAAGAAATATGGGATGGAGGTGGCTTTGTTTTACTTAGAGGACAAATGCAAAAATGGAGCTCTACTTAGATTTAAAAATTATTTTCAAAATATTTCAGCTGGCTGGGAATATAAGAATACTGTTTCAGGAGCTTTGATTTTTTTTAAAAAATTACTTAAAAAGATTGTAGGTGCTATAATTCCCTAATATCTAGACCGATAAGCATCTGTCAAGTGTTTATAACAACCAAACACCATGCTAGGTGCTGGATATTAAAAGACATAGCAAAACAAATAAAACAATAGTCTCTTACCTCAAAGTGGCATTCCTATCCAAGGAAACAGAGCCTGAGAAGTAAAATACCTTGCCAAGATCACACTGTTAGCTTTTAGCAAGGGCTAGACTAAAACTTTGGACTGAGGGGCCCCAGTCTGTCATTCTTTTCATAAAATAATACCCTGGATTTTAGTCTTACTTCTATACACCCACTGCTATGTCATTTCCCCCCTACTTTTAGGACCTTACTGGTCAAATTAGTGGGGAGAGTCTATTAGGAATAGATTGCTTTTTAACAAGAATAAGTGTTGTCTATTAACCAATTCACCAGTAAGTAAGTAGAGAATGCCTAGTGTGTGTCTCACACTGCACTCAGCTCTCCCTCACCAAGCCCTACTGCTCAAAAGAAATCTCACATTGTACTAAGAAATCTCACATAGCTTTTCTTTTAAATAGCCCATGAAGAGTTTTGGAATCCCAAAAGGAACAAGTGATGGATGGAGACAATTTTGGGACACTGAAGAGGCTTTAAGACAAAAAATGACTTTGGGACATAAAATTTAAATGACATAACCTTTCTGGGAAGTACTATTACCCTGATAGATATTTGGCATGAGGAGAAACCATAGTTTAAAACCTTGCAATGCTTGTGTATTCCCCATGTTGAAATCTGTGTTATGCTTATAAGGTATCCACAAATAGGCTTGTAGAATATCACTGAATCATGTGTGAGCCACTCAGACCTAGAACCAGGCTCTAAAGGGAATTATGGCAACAAAAAATAATTCCTTAAATTCATCGTACACATCCCTATTAGATATTTCTTCCCATACAACATGACTTTAATGATGTCATTCCCCTATTCAAAAACTTTTTGTTGACTCCCAGTTGCCTACATTATAAAGACTAATCTTCAGAGAGTCTTATCCATGGCTTCCACAATTTTCCTAGACTGACTTTTCTACCCTTTTCACCCACTCCACTACATAAGCCTTCTAAAACAGAAGGGTGCTATAGGATTGGAATGCATTTGGACAGTGTGTTTTGGGGGTAGTGAGCGACACTGTTACTCAAAAGATGGTAAGACTATCCTCAACAGACATCATTCAAATATTTTCAAGCCCATCTGCCTTTGCAGTTATGACTTCCTCTGTTCTCTTTAAATACTATTCAGTCATTATACCTAGCCCTCATCTATCCTTCCTCTAGGATAATGTTCCTGACTGCTACCTTATATGATGTATCTCTCTTATATAATAAAGACTTTTCTCTACCTATCTCTCCTTGATGTTCACCACATGGTATCATGTTCAAATGTATGTCTCTTTTCCTAAATGATACTATATGCAGAAGAAAAACAAGAAAACATTCTTAGCCCAGTGCCTGACATATAGTAGGTGCTTAATAAATGCTTGTTGACTTGATTTGGCTTTGTATCCCTTACAGTGCCTTGTACATAGTAAGTGCTTAATTAGTGTTATTATTGCTACAAAACCAAAAATAATACCTAGCAATTACAGAGTCCTTTTAGGTTTGGAAAGTGCTTTATATCAATAGGTAAAGTATGTTGTTTTGTTATCTGCTACCCAAATGTCTCATGCACTTAGCCATCAATCCCAGTAACAATAATGTCTATACTTTGAGATAAGAGAGCTGAGACTATGTCACTATCACTGACAGTGGATTATTCCTCAGCACCACAAACCATACTGCCATTTTAGAGGGGATAAACTGATTAATCAACAAGAGTGCCAACAGAAATAGAGGGTCTCCTTGAGCTATTTGATTTGTTTTTTGGCCTGACCTTCACTTCTCTTCAACCACATTGCTCTAAAACAAATGAAAATTAACAAACATTTAAATCAGTTTGTAGCTAAGGGGCTTAATAAGTGATTTTTTGAACTAGTGAATGAATATATGTTAAAGGTAAGGGTCTAAAATAACATCAACACTGGAACATTAGGGTAGTAAGTAGCTGATAGAAGGTGTAAGGCACCCAACACGATTCTTCTATTTTGATATTTATTTTGTCCCTTATATGGGTCATAGTAAAACAAATAAAACATATTTTCCATGTATTGTTGTCAAAACACATACTGGTTACTCCCAGATGAAATTTGTCATTGAAAGTGGTAAAATATTCATTGCAGTTAGGTGAAGATGAGATAGTTTAAAGCTATAAGAAAAGAATATGATGACCTTATACTGACAATTTTTTAATCTTGCAATTTTACAAATATATATGTATACACATATGCATGTATACACTACATATGTATATATACATATGTGTACATATGCATGTGTGTGTACATACACACATGTACATGTGTACATACATACATATATACATATGTGTACACACATATATACATATATATATAAATTCAACTTGCAAAATATGCTAGGAAACATTTGCATGTGTATCCAGAATCTTAGGTATTAACAGAAAAGAATCTTACATACTAAATAAACAAAAAACTCTCTGGTTCGTGAGAACTCTACTATAGAGAGAAAAGTAGATTCTCCTGGACTCATTATGTGATAAACAGTCCTTTGAAAAGAAGGATATAAAGGCATTGGAGAGTTTCAACCAATGAACCTTAATTCCTGACCCCACAGCATATTTTCTTACAGCCAAGATACCCTCTACTTTGTAAGTTTGGTGGAACAGTCTCCACTTCTATTTCTTGAAGGATCCTAGGAAATTCATAGTGTTTAGGCCTGTGGCTGTGTGGAAACTGTGAGTTCCTTTGGAGCCTATCTACAGTTGCCTACACAGCTCCTTCTGCCATGATATAACTTTCAGCACACTTGTCTGAAGCATTTCCCTGTTTACATCAGCTGCAGGTAAAAAGGATATCCATATCTCTGGTCACAAATATATCATATTGTGACTCTACATAGAATTCAATTTAGACATCAAGATTGTCTAGTCTAATGCCTTATGGTGAAACTAAGGCTTGAAGACATCATATCTGTCGAGGTCTTCGAATGTGACATAGATATTAACCAATACGCTCTTTCCGTTTACATGTGTGAAAGCCAAGACTTAAGAAAGTACGGGTCTCTGGATTCCCTTCCAATTGAAGATCTATGATCCTATGTTTTTCACTGACATTTCCTTATGCCTGGAACACTCTCCTCATCTCTATCTCCTGGTTTCCTGCAAGTCACAGCTAAAATCCCATCTTCCACAATAAGTATTTTTCATTCCTCCTTAAAGCTAGTGCCATCCCAACCCTATGATGCTCATCTCCACTTTATGCTACATATAACTTGTTTGTATGTAATTGTCTACATGTTTTCTTTCCCACCTATTTGTGAACTCCTTGTAAGAAGGGACTGTCTTTTGCCATTCTTTGCATCCCCAACAAAATGCCTGGCATATTGTAATCATTTAATTAATATTTATTGATTATTATTCTGTGAAGTGACTTGTTCAAGGTTAAACTGCTTATTTTTGGCAAGGTTGGGTCTGCTGACCCTTAGCTCAATGCTTATTTCACCTATTTTCCAAAGTGGATCCATTTCAAAGAACCCCAATGTCCAACATACATGTTCTACTATTTTACTTTTGCTGCTCACTTGTCAGTTGCCCAGAATCAATAGATTACCCTATTATGTCCCCAAAGAGGGGAAAGATATCTAACAGATGCTCAGACCTTATTTGTTTCTTCTGCATTGACCTATATTCATGCATGGTCATTAGTAATGATAACTGTGAACTTTGTAATCATAAAAGAAGGAAAAGGTTATTTGAAATACTTTGTTCCCCCTGAGTTTAGACATCTTTCTTTACAAACAGGCTTGTTCAAATGACTTAGCTCCAACTTAACTCAGATTTACTTCCAAATTTCTAATTCTCCTTTAACATCCTTTCTATATTTCTCTACTAGTCTATCAGATGTGGGGATGTATGTATGTTACATTTACTCTTCAAAGGTATCAAGAATAACTGGACAGAGTGCTGGAGTTGAAATAAGGAAGATAAAGGTTCTTTCCCCAACTTAGCACACACTGGATTTGTAATCTTAGGAAAGACTCTTAATATTTCTGAACTTCACTTTCCACATCTATAAAATGGGTATAATTATAGCATCTTTTTAATATCATTATTGTAAGGAACAAAAAATGTATTTAAAGTGCTTTGAAAATCTTAAAGTGTTACCTAATGCCAAAGATCAATATCATTACTAAAGCTAATATCATACCTTTACCTAGTCAATCTAATGACTTCCGGTTGGGAAGATTACAAATGATAGATGATAGCTTTAATATTTCATTGCAACAAGTAAATCAGGGGTTCCTAATAGGAGCAGATAATGTAATCCATGTAGATCATGTAACCCATTAAAAGATAAGGTCAGTTGTGTGTCTTAAGGGAGTGAGTACCCTGTATGCAGTACTACCTCATACAGTAAAGGTCCTAAGGGGAGATCAGACATTGAACTCAGAGGCACAGCTGTGGATATAACACACATGATAATTCCCCTAACTAGGAATGGAGCACTTTAAAGCTTCCTATTTAGATGCAGCACAGGGCACCAAAGGCATGCCTAGTAATAAATTAGGTCTGGAAAGCAAACAGCAATCCTAGGGCAAATTTACAGGGTGAAGAGAGTCCATATGAAGGAGATTGAATGTAAAGATGATCAAAAACTAATCCTAAAGGACCCCAGAAGTGCCATATGCATGGCTGGCAATCAAGGCAATGGTTAAACCAATAATAACATCCTAAACCTTGGTACCATAGTACTGATAATTAATAATAAGGTATATTTCTATAGCACTCTGTTTTACATTTTTTCTCTCAATAACCCTATGAAGAATCCAGTACAAGCAATATTCTACTCAATTTAGAGACGGGAAACCTACATTTTAGAAAATTATAATTACTTTCCTATAGTCATGCAACTTGGGAATTGTTGGAGTTATGGCATGAACTGAGATCTCCTGAATCCTAAATCCCTTAATCTAGGCATCTCATATTAGTTTAAAAAAATAAAGGGGAGAGAGGGAAAGAGGGGGAAAGAGAGAGAAAGGGAGAGAGGGGAGGGGGTGGGAGAAAGGGAAAGGGAGAGGGAAAGAAACCGACTGACTTCCACCATCTAGTAATCTAATCAAGAAAATATTCATTTGTCTAACTGCATCAAGAGACAGGCATGCAGAATAAAGCACAAAAGTAGATGTTTTTAGTTTTCAGACAAAATGTCTCCCCAGTGCCATGAAGCATCTTTCCTTCTAGGAAGCAGTGTTTAAGTACCTGGTATATAATAAAAAACCTGGGTTCTCAGTCTCCATGTTTATATAATACAAGGCTATCTCCCATAGGCCTACTTAATAGAATATCCATGGCTGTTCTGTGGAACAATTACAGCAAAACTCAAAAATCTCTGTGCTTGGTAAGGCAATGACTACCTTTCATTGTCTGCTTTACTGAATCAATAATGTGATTTAAAGGTAGAGAGGGGCAGGATTTTTCAGTCCCAGAGTTTCAGCATAAATAAGAACTATTTAACATAGGGACAAGGCATAGGTAAGAAATACATAGAGGCATATATCACATAAGAACTACGCAATTGAAAATACCACTATTAATCTTCTCCATGTACAAGAGTAAAAAACTCCTCTATGACATCCTAGAGTTTGCTAATAATAATTAGATTACTTTGCATTTGTGAAGATACTTCCATGAATGCTTATTCCATTTTATTCTCACAACACTGCCGTATATCTGGGTCTCCAAGATGCCATTCCAGAATCTTTCTCTACTGTCTTTACCCTGCTCTCTATGCTGTTGAGTCAAGTGTGAAGGTGAGGGGAGGTGGACCAAAATTTTGTTCTTCACCTCCAGCAGGGATTAAGAAGTTATTCAGTCTCTCTTCATCTCTTAACAAAAACCCTAAGAAAGCCTGGAGTGAGTGGGATGATCAGTGAGATAGAACTAGTATGTAGATAGAATTATTGATTCTTGCTGCACTCCTAGATCATGTTCCCTCTTCCTCCCCCCACTGGGTGTGATTTCATGAGACCTAAAAGTACCTTGTCAGACATGAAAGTAGACAGTTCTGCTTCCAAGAATATGGAGTTTATAGTTTCAAGGAAAGTTTAGGGGAGTAGAAATAAGGCCATCCAAATTTTGATCCTGATCTGACACAAGCACTATGATTGTTATTATTTTATAGTCATACCCTATAGATCCCAAGTCCTAAAACAAGCCAATAAGCTGATACCAGAGATGTGTCTATGGGCTTAAAGCACAAGACGGTTTCCATGTTATTGAACTGGGACATATCTATCCTGCTCTAAGACTCAACTTCCTCCTGTGCAAAATGAAGTTTTGTTCGAACTGTAGCATTCTATGATTCACAGGAGACAGAAGAGACCTCATTCTCCATCCTGTGATCAGATGATTGTGAGAACCAAGTATATTTGTATTACCACAACTGAGTGCAAGGTCAGTATTTTATCCACCAGACAGTTAAGCTAGGATTTTCTATGGAATGACTTCCATCCCAACCCTTCATCAGGCACAAATTAGAAAATCTCAGAGCTACCAAATTTACATTACATAATGGGGACACAGCTAGTCACTGAGTTATTGATATTAGAAAAATTCATGGTAGTAAAAAAAAAATTCAGATCCTCAGCCTTCTTCATTCACTGCATTCCAAAGTCACTAAACTATATTTCACTATTGAAAAAAATGAACTGTTCCCACTAAACTAACAAAGTAAAGATAAAAATGCATGGACAGATTTTTGAATACAATATAAATATATCTGATTGGATTGAAAGAAATGGATTTTGGCCATCTATCATATTAGATAAGTTCTTATCTGAAGTCACCATGTGTTGCCTAACCAGAAAATCCCCCAAACTGTATTAACCATTGATCAGATACGATTACGGATACAATTTGCTGTGACCAATGAAATTTTCTATGGTTATGTGCCTGTTGTTGAGGGCTGTGTACAAGTGTAATGTTTTAACTCCCATTGGGGAACAATATGGAATTACATACTTACAATGTCATTCAATCAATTGCATGCACTATTTATTCCCCAGCATGGATGTCTCCATTTTAAGGGGCCCAGTTGCTCCTTCAGTAATTGCTCTAGGCCCAGCGAGTATTGAAATAGTTTGTTTTGCCAGATATTTGAGCATTTGGCAAGCCAGGGGAGGCAGCCAGGATAGAAAGAACTTTCCTATATTTGGAACAACCATATGTATTTCAGGAAAATTGTTTCTGATTGCACTTTAAGAATTATTTATTGAGCACCTGTTAGATGCCATAGGAAATACAGTCTAGCAAAAGATATCATCTCTGCCTGTGAGCTCCTAATTTTGTTTGGTAGCCAAATCATACAAGCATGACACAACTGTAGAAAAACTAATAAGCAAAATAACAAGATAAGCATTGTTACATAACCGAATACAAAGTTATAAAGAACCTAATATAAGTTCTATAGACAGTTGGAGGAAAGAAACATTACAGTGACTTGGGTTAGTCAAGGAAGTCTTCATATACATATAAGCCTTGACAGGTAGGTAACATTTATAAAGGTGAAAGGAGGGGCAACTAGGTGGCACAGTGAATAGAGTACCGGCCCTAGAATCAGGAGGACCTGAGTTCAAATCCGGCCTCATACACTTAACACAAAAAACTAGCAGTGTGACCTGGGGATTAACCCCAATTGCCCTGCCTTTCCCCCTTCAAAAAAGCAAAAAATAAATAAATAAAAGGTGAAAGGAAGATTGAATGGATTTTGTATGTATGTGTATGTGAGTGGTGAGGGTACGTGTAGGTGTGTTTTTTAAGATGGGATAAGGCAGAAAGGGAAGAAGACAAGAAGATGGAAAGAAATCTAAAATAAAACTTGTTTCTTAGAATTTGGTAGAATTGATTATGAGGGAACACTCACAGATTGCATCTTGGCTTAGAATAACAGAATGTGAGAGCTGAAAGGTACTTTAGAGGTTGTGTAGTACTACCTTCAGAATTCAAATGTGAGTAAATTGAGTCTCAGAGAAGTTAAATGATTTGTCACACCTAAAGTCAGTGACAAAATCGGGACCAGAACCCAGTTTTGACCCCTGATATCATGTCAAGATATTTCAATAATTGAAGAATTAGTCATGTTGTTTATGTGGCTTCCTATCTTACCAAAGCACATCCCAAGCCTCTTATTCTTTTGCAAACTTAAGTTTATGAGCTGTGTCTAGAAATAAAGATCATCTGGTAGCTAATTAGATGTCCTATATTTGGTTTCTCCTTTCTATTATTATTGCATTTAATGTCTCTTTAAACATGACTTTGCCTTACAAAAGTGCTTGAAGGCTAAGAACACATTGCTCAATATGCCCTAAATTTTATACCTATTAGAAATATTGCTAAACAGTATAATGTGTCCCCAAAGCTATGAAAAAGCCCATTAAAAGCTATAGCTTTCCTGGCTATAGAATCATAAGATTTTCATTTTTTTTTGCTTGAAAATGACTTATGAAATCATCTATTCGAAATATTCAATTTAGAAAGTGGAGAGTGATGGGGTGGCTAGGTGGGGCAGTGAATAGAGACTGGCCCTGGAGTCATGAGTTCTGTAGTTCAAATCTGGCCTTGGACACTTGACACAAAAGCTAGCCATGTGACCTTGGGCAAATCACTTAACCCTAATTGCCCTACCTTCCCCCCTCAAAAAAAAAAGCAAAAAAAAAAAGTGGAAAGTGAGGCTGATACAGGTAGGTGAGGTTTTTAAGAGTATATATATATATATATATATATATATACTGTAGTCACATTATTACCTTGGTAGCTTTGCAGAGTATGGACAAGCAAAAATTTACTAAGGAAAGAGAGTAGGACTGAGCCCTAAACTAATTTTAAATCTAGTAAGAAGTAGTTGGAGCTTCCACTAAATTAGAAGTGGTAAAAGGAGGTTACCTCCTATAGTCTCAAAAGCACTTAGGAGTTATTCTCAGCAAGTGGTTCATCTCTGGAACCAATACACTGCTTAAAACAACCTTTGGAATAGGCAGACATATATAAGTACATAGGGTAGGGAAAACAACTTTGATTTCACAGTTTTTGATTGGCCCTAATGATACTGAATTGAATGAAAGTGCTGCCATTTTTGTTACCATGGTTTTTATTAGAAATTTCTTGCTTTTCAATTCAACTCTACAGTTGAATTTGGTGATTGAATTAGATGTTTCAAGATCTCTTGGTTTGTTTTAATGAAAGGGGATAATTATTCATTCCTAGAGTTTCAAAATATCCAAAGATTTTGTTAATATGTACATTGAACACTGGGATTCAGATGCAAGTATTTTAAAATTTCCTTCTCAAAACAAAGACCAACAACAAAACATTTTGCTATTTTGAGGGGAACAGGAGCAAATAAATAAATAAAACTGATACTTTTTTTATTTTAGAAGGGTTTTTTTTTGCTTTTTCTGATTTCTATATCTGTGTAATAATGAATGAAACCAATCTTCTTTGACAATGAAATTTCCTTTCGGTTGTTTACCTACCTCTGAATAGCACTTCTCTCAATGGATGACAACATTCCCTGAAATAAAACTATATTTTGTGATGATCACTTACCAGTCTAGGACTATAGAAAGTTTACAAACACAACACATACAAGCTTCCCTCAGAGAGATATATGTGACATTCACTTCTACCATGATGACTTTTCTAGGTGACCCTACAGAAAAGTCAATGACTTAAAGAAAGAGATCAAGAACAGATGATGCCCTTTAGCAATAATGAAGAAAAATGCAGAAATATAAAAGGAGGTATATGTTGCTTCCAAAATAGATTCTAAATCATACTTCACATTTTTTCCAGAAGGCATCAGCAGCTGTTCTTTAATGGAATATGTTGGATCATCCATTATATTTCATATTCAACTTTGATTTTGTAGTCAGTGTGAGGTTTTCAATTCCCTTACTTAACAATGACCTTATAACTTAGACAATAATCATTAAAATACTTCCTCTCCTTCCCTCCCATCTTCAAAACCCTCCTTTGATATAATAAGAAAGTGAACTATGATAAGATATAAGCATTTTTCCAATGAAGTTGTGACAATCTAGGGGGTGAGAGTGGTAAAAGATAGAAGAACTGCTCAAAATCTCGACACTATACAACATCTAGACATTGGACTATGTGAGATTTGTATGTATCAACAAAGTTGTCTATCAATGATTTGGCTTAGCAAATATAGTCTTTAAAATGAGGACTATCTTCACATCAAGAAAGTCTAAGACTAAAGGAAATTTTGACATTTACACGTCCATTTAAACCAGAGAATAGAGCGTAGTATTACTGTGGAGACTGGGGGAAGAACAGAGACTACCTCCACGGATTCTTCATCTCTTGGCTCTTTAGACAGGGCCATTCCCTCTATCCACAACTCATCCTTCACCCTCATACTGGATAATAGTCCCCAGCTCAAGTTTAAATGAAAGATTTAAGAGGAAGTGACAAGATGGTATAGGGCTTGAAGTAGTTCTCTGCATAGATTGTGTTTAAAAAGTTTGGGGAAAATAGCTAAAGCAAATTCTGAGTGTGATGATAGAATAGACCTCACTTATTCTTCAAATTAAAAGAAATTATTCTGTTTCCTAAAGCTTATCTTTAGCAGACTTTTGTTATATGAATATCAATGTGTTATGCACTATTTATCATTCAACATTTGTTGGATTGGATTGCATGTACCATCGTAGAACTTTGAGGGCTTCTTTTTTGCATTTGTATCATGTCATAGCTCTGAAAGTAATAGCCAGTAATTTAATTAATACTTTTTGAATTGAACTGATAATTTGAAAACAGAATTAATTTCAACTTGGTCATATTTAGAGCCCTTATTCAATGCTCTTAGTATAAAACACATGTAAATACATTCTATGTGCATATGGAGATTGACACAAAAATGAAAAAAAATATGGTCCTTGGCCAAGAATAGTTTATTTCTGGACAAAAAATAGTACTAAAATATGAATAATGGACATCATCATCACCATCATAATGTTTGTATTCATACAATGTTTAGCAATACAGGTATTGATTACTTACTAACTTGTAATGATATTCTATCCCCTAGGGCACAGGTTTTAGTTTTTAAATATCAAGGTGACCTAGTGGAATTATCCCTAAATTAGAAGCATGGGGAATTTAGCACTAGTCCCAACCTTATTAATGAAGTAATTGAGAAAGAGTGGATGTTAAGAAAATCACAACCTCTCTGGGTCTGTTTCCTTCGATGAAAAAAGTATTGTAATACCTATTTTACCTATATTACAGATATTTTTGGGGGTGGTTGAGGAACAAAAGAACTAACACATGTGAAAGAACTTTGCAGAATTGCTGCTTGTGCTATAAAATATAAGCTAATATTATAAGGTCTGGGTGGGATTAGCCTAAATTCATAAAAGCTCATTACTAGAATTTTGGTAGCAAGGTGAAGAACTTCTCAGCTACAACTCCATATCTATAGTGCACTTCAGAGTAATACATGGGGAAATCAGGGTGGTCAACAACCTATACTAGTAGAATACAGTAGGTATGGTACACTCTTTGACTAATTAAAGGAAGTATAGGCAGATTTAGAGTCTGGTCCCAAGAAATAAGTAGGGGGTGATTTTTGGCTTTCAGGTCCTTTGGCAATGCAGCCCCATGCCTCCATAGAAGACAATAGGAATTATGTCTTTTTGTTACCTGTCTTATCCTGCCAGAACCATGACTCCCAGGAGAATCTTCAAACTGTTTCTCCTCTGTACCTGAGCAGAGGGGGGGGGAGGGGGGCTGGAGAAGCGTGGGGGGAAGAATTGAATAGAATATAACTGAAAATCTAATTTACAATAACATAAAATCATGTGCTGGCAGGAAAAAAAAAACAGCAGAAAAAGACCCCTCAACAAAACCCATTTAACATAAATCTCCTTGATTTGAAAAGACTCCCAAAATATAAATCTCCTATGGACTCCTTGAATACCAGCTACCATACACAATGGTTTCTACTTCCCTCTCTGTCTCTCTCTGTCTCTCTCTATTCATGCATGGACATTACCATATATCATATTCAACACACTAATACCTTAAAATAATCTTCAAGAATCACATTAGGAAAATAGATGGAGAGGCAAAGTCCATCCTGGTTACCCCAGATTGGGGCTTTCTGAGAATCAGCCTAGCCCAAGCCAGCCCAGCCCAGTCTAGCCTATTCTCCTTCGATAGCAGAAATATAGTTGTTTAAGATTCATTTTCACACAAAATAATAATGCAACCCCACCTACACATTTCCAAACCTGCAGACAAACCCTATACTCTGATTTTTGTGCCATTGTAACTGAGCATTCCTCTGCCTGGAATGTACTTCCCCTCTCTATCTTTGACTCCCAAACTCATTTGTGCTTTAGGGATGAAGCTTAATTTACAATGTTCTGCATGAAGCCTTTTTTCTGATCCCCTTAACAACTGATGCTCTCTCTACCCAAGTATCTCATATTTAACTTCTTGTAGGTATGTGTGCTTCTGTATAAATGCATATGTACACATATAATTTATGCACTATTAACTCTAACTTGTCTCCTCTGTTAGGAGAACTCAGTTACTATGAGTAGAGATGACTTGTATCTCTAGTATCTAGCAGAGTTCCTTGTATATAGCAGATACAAATGCATATTTGTTGATTCATCTATTATCTATGTTACCTTGGGGAAGTTGCTTACCCTCTTTGGGCCTCTTTTCCCTTACCTCTAAAATCAGGGTGGTGGCATAGATAGCCTCTAAAGTCCCTTCTAATCTTCAATCTATAATCTTGTGATCCTATTATTCTTATTTTAAAATTAGACAACTGGGGAATAAAAACATCAGTTGTCCTTTTCTATAGACTTAAACCAAGATTAACTGAACTTCTTTTACATTTGCCAAATAACACCAGAATATTCCCATCTTAGCTATGACTGAACTGAAGATCCAATTCCTTGCCTATTGAACACCTACATATCCAGAGACACATTTTAGACTCCTCATAGTTGGCAGCATCCAATGAGGAGATTCATCATTGCCTGTACTCAGGAACAGAGCAGTATATTCCTTAAGGTGAGCCCTATTAAGGCCCCAATGTAACTAGCTATTTCTAATCAACAGAAAGAATCAAAGAATTTGAGAACCAAAGGCACCTTGAAGAACCTGTATTTCAGGTGTTTATAACTTTTTTTGGTGGGGTGGAGGGGGTAGGTGCATTTGGCAGCTTGGTGAAGGCCATGGACCTCTTCTTAGAAGGGAGGTTTTTATTTTTAATTTATAAGATAAAATTCATAGGAATACAGAGGAAATCTATTACATTGAAATCTGGTTAACAAAAAGAAAAAATTGTATTAATTTATCAACCCCAGGTTAAGAACTCCTTATCTAATGGAGCCTCTTCATTTTTTAAATGAGGACTAAGGTCAGTAACTTGTTCAAGGTCATGAAGTTACCTACTAGGCAAGTCCAAACTAGTTTTTTTCTGATTCCTAATTCTGTGTCTTTTCTCCTAAACCATGATAACTCCTAATGGTTTAGATAGTCTGCATCCTCTCCCATCAATTAAGTACTCACATTTTATTTATATTTTTTGTTTAATGCTTAAAACAAAATAAAGTAAAACATTATCATTAGTACTCTAATATAGAAAATGGAACACTTTTAAATAGTATGGTTACGTATTTTTTTAGAAATTTTGAAATGTAAGTTTCCTTAGCAGTCTAAAGAGGCAAGAAAAAAATATGCTATTTTATGCTCCACAATGAACTAAAAACATGGAATAAAATGAAATATTGCAGACAAGGCACAATGAACACACACCACTGAACTTGAATTGACTTTGCATCTGCTCATGGCTATAAGGAATTGATGGGGAGTGTGTAAGAAACATATTCCTAATGAGGTTGATTGAACCAGAATGGTGTCTAAACTAGCAGAGCCATCATCCAGCTCTGCTTTAGGCTGGTTTTCAACCTCAGGATACAAACATATAAGGGCACCTGCTAATGTGTGACTGACTAGATATTTGCTAAGAGTCATTAATTGTTTGCTGGTGACGTTTTCAGGTACAAGTGGTGGCATATTCACATTCTGAACTCCCTTTAGTTGGATGTATATTGTGTTCCCTTGTGGACTTAAATTACCTTTGGAATCATGCCTTTTCTTTCTTTTGAACCCCATTATAACATATACCTCTTGATGGGTAGTCAATAAATAAACGTGTTAACTTATCAAACATCAAATAGTATCCACATATCTATCTCTCTATCACCAAAACCAGAGGTTATCTTTTCTTCATCCCAACTTCTGTTGACCCTTTGCTCAGGTCACTAGTAGTAGAAAATTCTCTGTTCACTGCCTTATGACCCTGTGTAGTAGACAAAGTATTGAATGGAGAGTTAGGATACCTGGCTCAGGCATTTAATTATCTATGTCATATGGGACAATATGACTAGTCTTTTTCAGTCTGAGTTTCCTCATCTATAAAATGAGGATAGTAATATCTGCCTTGACATCTTTATAATAACCTTGTAATAGAATGAGATAATGTTTGTTAAAAGGGCTTTGAAAACTCTGAAATTCCTTGTAGATGTAAGTAACTATTTCTATTGTCCTATTATTGTGATTATTTTTTTTTAAAGCAATTGGGGTTAAGTAACTTGCTCAAGGTTACATGGCTAGTCATTATTTATGCGTGGGTGCTCATTTTCTGAGGCCGGATTTGATCTCGGGTCATTCCAACTCCGAGGCCGGCGCTCTTACTCACTGCGCCACCTAGCCGCCCCTTTAGGGCAATTGGGGTTAAGTAACTTGCCCAAGGTTACACGGCTAGGTTTTTGTTTGTGTGGATTAAGTGTTGGAGGCCGGCCCCAAACTCAGGTCCTTCTGATTCCAGGGCCGACGCTCTATTCACTGCACCACCTAGCCGCCCCTATTATTGTGATTATTTATGTCCCTGTCTAATGTTCCCTACTAGATAATAAGATTCTTGGGGGGGGGCAAGAACCCCTAAGCACCTTGGACTATTTTGAAATGATCTAGTCTGATGCTCATTTTAATAAGAAAGTGACAGATATGTGAAAGGATGGAGGGTAAGGGTATTGATGGAAGGGAAGGAGGTTCATGAGAAGGTACAAAATTACTCTGCCTTCAGCCTTGAAAAACAAGTCGTGTTATCTATGACGTTTTCCCTCTACACCACAGAACACTAAACTGTATAGAAAATGTGTAAAGATACCCTCAGTGACTGCATGCCTAAAACACTATATACAAAAACTGTATTGGAAGCCACTTGTTTAGGGGTCTGTAAAGCCAACAGACTTCATCCCAACATGTGTAAAAGATTCACTTCACAAGAGCTTGTGTCAATTTGAAATCACATCAGCCTCTGGTTACTTTCTCTAAGAAATATCACAACTACTCTCAGGCACACAGGCTTAGTGTCATTTTTACTCATCTTTCTTCTTTCATTCGTCAATTCTGTCCCTTTGTTCTTGAAAATATCTCCATCATGGCTCTCTGTTCTTCATTCTCCCAACCACCAACCTAGCCAGGACAATTTCATACTTTGGTAATTATTATGGCTTCCCTCTGGGTTCCTTCTTTCAGTCCTACCAAACACTGGGGTCAAGTAAGTCTTCCTTAAACATTATTTTCACTGTGTGCTTTTAAAAAATACTCTTCTGTTCCAAAAGTCCAAACTCTCTATTATTTCAAATCTAAATTGTTCTTCCTGGCTTGCAAAGCCTTTCATAATCTAGGGGTATAATTCCCATTCACTCTAATATCCCAACTTGGACCCTCTTATCTAGTTTGACTGATCTCCTTAACATTCTGGACACTGAG
This sequence comes from Gymnobelideus leadbeateri, assembly GCA_011680675.1. Lineage (NCBI taxonomy): Eukaryota > Metazoa > Chordata > Mammalia > Diprotodontia > Petauridae > Gymnobelideus > Gymnobelideus leadbeateri. The sequence goes on along the minus strand of WOXC01004664.1, from coordinate 22,925 downwards.
ATTCTTAACCTTTTGAAGTGAACCTTCCCAGTCATCTGGTGAAGTCTATGAACTCATTCTCAGAATAATTTAGTACAGCCTACATGCATAAATGAAAGAAATGCTAAATTTTAGAGGTTAGTGAAAACAACTATCTCTGTTGTTTATATATAACACTATAACCCCTGAAATGTATCCAGATACTGAGGGCTCCACATTAAGAATATCTGTTGTAGAGGAAGAAAATAAATGCTTCTTAAGCACCTACTATGTAACAGGCAGTGTGCCAACCACTTTACTAACATTACCTCATATTATCCTCACAACAATACTAGAAGATAGGTGTTATTATTATCCCCATTTAACATGTGAGGAAACAGAAGGAGCTTGCCCAGTCATACACCTAGTAAATTGCTGAGGCTGGATTTGAAATCAAGTCTTTCTGACTCCAATCCCAGTGCTCTGAGCACTGCACCATGAAGTTTTATTGAGTTTTTATTTCTGCTTCTGTTCCTTTTTTCTTGTCATCCTTCTCACCTGGAATATTAACTTCTCCCATAGCCTAACTCTTCAGTTCTGTTATCTCTGTACCTAAAACCTAGTCATCCTTCAAAGACCAATTTCAATTGTACCTCTCCTCCAGGCTCTGCCTAACTATTCTTATCTAACTGAGTTGGCACAGTTGAAAGAGAATTTGCATTGGCATCAAAGTACCTGGAACAAAATCTTATTTCTGACATTTACTAGTTTGGTGTCTTTGGGCAATTCAACAAAACCCTCTGATCTTCATCTGTAAAATAAGGGGGCTGGACTAGATGACTTTTAAGGTACCTTCCAGCTCTAAATCTTTAATTTGCTCCTGAAATCTCTCCCTTACCTGAATTTCTAAAGAATTTCTAATTCCTTTTACATAGTAGACCACTTAATGATATGCTCTTTTAGAGAATTCTCTGTTTTATGTGATTGCTTCTCCAATATATAATCAGGGATGTACATTTGACATTTTCTAGGTATCTTATTTAATTCTGTCATTTATCTAATTGCAGTTTTTAAAAAATAGTTTGCATCGGGGCAGCTAGGTGGTACAGTGAGTAAGAGTGCCGGCCCTGGAGTCAGGAGCACCCGGGATTGGTTCTGGCCTCAGATACTTAACACCACACACAAAAAAACTGGCCATGTTACCTTGGGCAAGTTACTTAACCCCAATTGCTTTAAAAAACAGTTTACATAGTTCTAGTTATTTGTGTCCATGTCTGCTGACTTGAACAGAATATAAGTTTCTTGAGAGCGGGGAGAATATTTGTTTTTCATCTTTGTATCCCTAGAACTTTAGCTCCTCTTAGGTGTTAAATAATACTGTATTGAATTGAATTGAGTGAGCATCTGCCTTAATGATCATAGCCTGATTTCTCTTTGACCTAAGGATAAATGATCATTACCCTGACATCTCTGATGTGGTGGGAAGGGCATGAGATTTGAATGCAGATGACTTGGGGGCAAGTCCAACTTTGTCTCCATAGCACTCTGACTTTGCTTGAATCATTTCAACTCTCTGAAGCTCCATTACATTATATGTAATATGGGGGTGATGATACCTACAGCCATCTGCCTCAAAGGATTGTTGTGAGGCTCAAATGGGTTCATCTTTTTTAATCACTTTGTAAACCTTAACATGGTATAAAAATGTTAGCCATTATCATCACCTAATGAGATAATATCTGTAAACCTTTAAGTGCTCTATAAATGTTACCCATTAACTCTACATAACTGAAGGCACTACTAAAATCAGCAGGCAATAATAATGGCCAACATTTATCCAAATGACAATCAATCAATCCACAAGCATCTGCTATCTACTTGCCATGTGGTAGGTACTGTACTAATCACCAAATGCCAATTTCCATAAAATACTAATCAAAATAAAAATCTATATTCACAATATTATCATTTCAGAAATGATCATTTCTTAAGGTTTGGAGCAATAATCTGAAGTCCTACTGTCCTTTTCTTACCAATATAAGGAGTTGCAAGTCACATGTCTCATATCAGAAAGAACATTTGTGATTTTCCTGACAGAGTCCTCTCCTGGAGTTAGATTCCTACTTCCACTCTTCCTCCAGGGCTCCTTCTTAAAGACACACAATTGCTTTATAAAACCCAATGGGAAAAACCCACCATTGCACATCTAGGACACATGAATAACAATAACAACTCCACCAAGAAAGATAAACATTTTCAAAGATCTTTGTAAAGAAAATAAAAGTCCAGTTCCCTTTAAAAAGATCTAAGTTACCTATATTCAGTCTGTTGGTTGGAGAAAGACAGGAGACAATTTATACCCTTGCTTTTCTACAGACTACAGTGCACTGTGAAACCAAGTTTAATCAAAGGTATCTTTTAAAGAAGAAAAGCATAGCGGAAAAATGCATTGAAAGCTAAGATCAAAGACATCTGAATAGACAAGAAAATAAGAGCGTTTGCTTTGGGTGGATTTGGGAGCCATTTAGAGTTTTATAAATTATAACTTTCTTTTTGGAATCAGTGTTCAGAATCCTTTATTTTATTTTGTGCCCCATTAAGAACACCTGTGGATTTCGCTTACTTTGGCATTTTAATCCTAGACTTGACTGTAGACCTCTTTGGCTTTATTTATGATGAGCTCCTAAATCCATGAATATATTTCTTGCAGAAAGACTCAGTAGTCCAAACAAGTTATAGTGGTAAGAAGACAAATCCTAAAACGTGACAGTAGTATAATAGTGCACATTTTACTTCTAACTAATGTAAATTCCTGCCTCTATTGGCTACATGACACAAAAGCTAAGAAATTTCTTTAAAACATGTTTATATATCACTATTGTTGCTGTTGTTTTCCAAATTTAAAAAGATAATCAAATGTGCAAATATTCATGTACAAATTGTCAACAGGGTCTCTAAGGAAGTTTCTACTATAAGCTATCACATCTGAGTAAGATATAGTCATAGCTAATAATAATATAATAACACTTTACAATTATTATCTCATTCAACCCTTATGACAACCTTGGTAGATAGGTAATATTGTTGATCCACATTTTGTGAGGAAACTGAGGCAGGGGACTTAAATGACTTTCTTATTGTCACCCAGTAAGTGTTTAGGCTAGATTTGAACTCAGGTCTTCCTCATTTGGGACCCTTATTCTAGCACCACACCCCCTACCTTCCCTGAATAGACATGCATTGATAATAATGATTTTAAGCAGAAATGGCTGAGACATTAAGGCAATCACCAGGTATATGGGGAAAAAATGCTGAATAGAGAATGATGCCCCTTGATTCTGGTTCCAATCACTTTAATAAAGATCCCTGTAATCTTAATCAGGAAAGTCATAACAAATCTGTTCCTATTTTTCCCTTCATCAAATGAAAATAAACATGCCAACTTTGTTTCCAGTAAGTGTTGAAACCTTAAAAAAATACTTTAGTTTCTGTTGAACTTGCTTTAGCTCAATTGATGAGCCATCATAGAGCCAGAATATTAAAGGTTTTAAAAATGGCAAATTACATATATCTCGTAATATCCCAGATCTGTATTATAACTCATATGGACTTGAGGAAATTATTCTCACTACTTATTTGCATAAGGGGAGCACAGCAGGTATTCTTAACTTGGGTTGATAGAACCCTACAAGTTCTATAGATACAGTTCAAAAAGGCTATGAACTTAGATGACAAAATTATATTTATGTTCACTAAATTCTATCAGAAATCTAACATTTCAGGGCAGCTAGGTGGTGCAGTGAGTCGAGCGCTGGCCCTGGAATCAGAAGGACCTGAGTTTGGATCCAGCCTCAGACACTTAACACACACACAAACAAAAACCTAGCCGTGTGGCCTTAGGCAAGTTACTTAACCCCAACTGCCCTCCAAAAAAGCAAAAAAAAAAATCTAACATTTCATTTACTTATAAATGTATAAAATAAACAAAATTATTCAAAGAAGCCCATAGGCTTCACCAGACTGCTAGCAAGGCCCATGATTGGAAAAAAAAAGAAAAAGTTAAGAACCCTTATACTAGAGGAATGTTCAAATTCCTTACAACTCTAAACTTATAACTGAGTAAAAGTTGGTGCCACAATGAGAAATAAAGTTCTGTCCTATAGACTGTGCAGTTTATCTCATAACAGACTTTTCTCATGTTAATGAGGAAGATGGTGGTTTACAAAGGAGTTCCAACAATGACACAGATTTATTACAGTCTTTGACAAAGGACAGTGAGATTAGATAAATGTCAGTCTGAAGGACAGTGCCATCAACTAGAAATCAATTTGGGGAGAAGTTATATAAAAGGAGAGTATGATTGGCATGATAAGGTGGCAAGAGTTTCATCAGGTCAGATTTCTCAGGTAAAAACAACCAGTCATCACAGAATTCACAACACAGAAGGAAAGGAAAGTCAAGCATAGTATGATTCACATTTAGCCTTCAGGCGAGGAAATTGCAAAGGGTTTAGACAAGGGATAAGCAAGATTCCATGGCTTAAAATTCTGGAGTGAAAGTTGGTCTGAAAGAGATGGGAAGCCCACAAAACGCAATGAAAAATTGATGGTTGAGGGTTTGTATCTGGAGACTGATATATTTGGTCAGGGAATTCACTGATCATCTTAAACTTTTAAAATCATATAATGAAATTAGAAACAAGGGACCCAAGCTGAGGATACAAAACCCCTAAGAGTAGTGTCTAGAACACTAAAGTACAGAACGACCTAAAGCTGTTGCAGAATGCTGAAGACAACAAATGGTGTTTTCACTTAAATTTGTACTAGGGGCAAGTGGGATATCAAAATACTGTTTGGGTTGACAAAGCATAACACTGAGAAGGCAAAACTTGACTGTTGTTTTCCTTGTTTTCTATTCCAAGAAAAATTATATTTGAACAGCAAAGAGTAGACCAAAAATATTTACTTGGGAGTTGAATCCCAAGATAAGAGAAGGAATGGTAAGGAATCACTTCAGTGACTTCAAGTCATTAGGTCTGAATGAAATGTCAGAGTACTAAAAGAACTGATGAATGTGAAAGCTGACCTGCTGTCACAGATCACCTAATAATCATGGGAAATGGGAGAGGTGCAAATTTCTTGATTTAAAGAAAAAGGGTAGATGATGAGGTCAAAGTTTAATGTGTTTAATTTTGATTTTTTTTTAAAGCAATTGGGGTTAAGTAACTTGCTCAAGGTTACACGGCTAGTTATTTATTTATGTGTGGGTGCTAATTTTCTTAGGTCCTCCTGACTCCCGGGCCGGCGCTCTTACTACACCACATAGCCGCCCCTAACTTTGATTTTTTTATAAAATATTATAGCACATTATGAGACATAGTTTTATGTGTTTAGAAGGAAAGTAGTGATCACTAAAAGCCTGTATTGCATTAATAAGAGTATACATCAATGACAGAACAGCCTAATTTCCTTTACTTGACAGGGTCACTAATTCTGATGAATTCTAGAGATATGCCCTGCCTATTTTCCTTTTCTTTTCTTTCTTTGATTTTTTTTTTTTTGACGGGGGAAGGCAGGGCTTTTGGGGTTAAGTGACTTGGCCAAGGTTACACAGCTAGTAAGTGTTAAGTGTCTGCGCTCAGATTTGAACTCAGGTCTTCCTGACTCCAAGCTGATACTCTATTTACTGCACCACCTAGCCACCCCCCCACACCTATATTTTGACAAAACATTTGACAAAGTCCCTCATGATATGCTTGTGGACAAGATGAAGAGATGTAGGTGAGATAATAATATAATGGGGAAGATACAGTATTGGTTGCATGACTGGTTGCATGACCTCCTACCCCCCCCAAAATGTCAATGTCAGGTCAATCCTTAAGTTAATTGATAAATCAAGGTCAACTTGGTGGAAAGTCCATAGCGGAGAATCCTAAAGATTTGTTCTTGACTATCAAGTATTTTAATTAATCATTTGGCTGAATATTTGTTGTTTTTGTCAATTTTTCAGTTATTTCAAATGGGGAACAATAGCTAACACTTTGGTTCACTGGATCAAAAAAGAGCTAGGAACAAATTAAATAAGTTGAAACTAGATAGAGAGGGATATAAACTCCCACATTTGTATTTGATAAATTAACTTCACAAGTACAGAATGATGTTTAAACTATACAGCAGTTCATGATAATATGACTAAATCATAGAGAAATAGGAAAGAGAAAACTTTTAAAATATCTCTTTGGTCTCATAATCTAGAAACTATTACTATATGACTAAGAAAGAGACACATTTTCATTCGTTAAGGGAAAGTTTCATGGCAAAACTGGCCTCCTGCATAAGAATAAAAATCAAGTCACTCCCCTTCCCACTATGCATTTTTATGCCTTAATCTCCCCTGCTTCACTTTTAAGCTCTTCTTCCTACTCCTCATTCTCTCCCTCCCATCTTATAGAAAGATAGTGGGGCCAAGAAGAGAGCAAGCTATAAGAACATACTAAAAACTATGCAAAATAAGATTTTAAGGACTCATTTACCCCAATCCTGTGCTTGATGCCTATGTGCTTGATTCTTTCATGGTTTAAGATAGCCCAAAGTATGTAATTTATATGAGTCAAAAACCTGTTCACCTAAAACTTCTTTGTTCACACCCTCTATTCTGGATGATTCTATTTAAATATCATTATTAAAGCCAATATTGGGTCTTATCCTGTAAAAATCAATAAACACATTTTATGGGTTAAAATCTATGTCCAATAGAAAGTAGAAGAAGAATATTACCTAATCACAATAGCTTTAAGCATCCTAAAATAATATAGGTTGTGCACATGACATCCATAAAAGGCTATTTATCTTACATGCAGTTATATCAGCTTTCAGTGAAAGAAGTTAGATTTTTCAGTTCTTGAAGTGCATTTTTCCCATTAGCCATTTGAACAGTTGAGACACCTGTAAACTAAAAGGACCTTGTGTTAACATCCCAAGTCTATTTGCTTGTTTCTAAAATGGTCCAAGCTTCTTGATGCCCAGCACATGCATCTGTTTGCTTCCTATCTTCAAACATATGCCTGCAAGATGGATGATTTTGTTAAGTTGTGGAGAAAGACTGTTGCTATCCCAGTCTCAACTGGTGTCATGCAAAATGTCAGAGACTTTTGCATCTGCTTTTGGCATGATACTGAGGAATTCTTCCAAGCCCAAGAAGTGCACAATCACCACACAAAGGGCCTGATGTGTTGCATATTGAATTCTGCCAATGATTACATATAATTGTATCATTACCTAGAGTGAGATTAATGGAAGCGACTATTCAGAAAAACAAGAAAGAAATTAGCTTTGAAGGAGCATAATGAAAGATTTTAATTGTGGAAAGAAATCAGTCACATTTTAAAATTACTAGTTGTGATTCCATCAAACCAACTAATTCCTGGTCCTATTCATGGCTTCAACATGCATGTTTTAATTTTTTGGCCATGTTGTTATTAACCAGGGTCAGATATGTACCAAGTATAATATCACTGCAAGGTTTATTAAACAAGTCTGCCCAATATTTTTATTTAAATTAATGGATCGAGGTTAAAAAGTCCCTTTTGTCAAAACAATAAATGACCTGATTTTCTTTTCTTTTTTTCATTGAGCTGTGTTGAAATTAATACATCAGAATGATAATAATCTCCCCCTGAAAGAAACTTAAACAGGAGGAATGGATTGTATGCACACATTATACAAATTTAAAATCTACCTTTGGGAGCAAGCTACAAGGGGAATCACTCATTGATTCTGAGCCAATTATTAATCTCTCTCTCTCTCTCTCTCTCTCTCTCTCTCTCTCTCTCTCTCTCTCTCTTTCTCTCTCTCTCTTTCCCCCTTTCCTCCCCTCTCTCTCCCCTTTCTTTTTAGTTTACTTATTTGTTTCTATAAGTTAATTTGCAAAGCAAACTACACTCTCAGCCTTCCACTTATGATTTTTGTTGGACATTTTGACACTGAGTTTTCTTGGTACTTTCAGATCTTTGTCTCAGAATACAGTGTGAATGAGATGCATGTGACCAGAAAGTGTTAACTCATGAGGTGACCTCATTATTTGGAAGTCCAGAATCTCCAGCCTTCAAGTTGGCATGTCATCTGAGTGACTGGTAAGTTTCTGGAAGGACCATAGAGAGACTTAGGAAGACCAAAAGTGGTTAATAAACTTATTACCATGTTGAGCATGTAACACTAGAGTATTATTAATTATAGGCCCATGGTTATAAATAGGTATTTTATGGACATCCTATTATGTGATCTATATCCATTAAAATAATTATTTAAGAATATATTGATAATAATGCAAAAATTTTTATTCCATATTTAATTTTTATACATGGTTTTTAATTCCTGAAAAACCTATAGAATAGAGGAGTGCATGCTCTAGGAAAAGACAGTTATATTGTCTGTAAAACCTGACACCCCTATTTCAATACAGAGGAAGTCATTGGTTGGAAATATGTAAAGAGCAGAGCAAATATTTATGATGGGACTTGGAGTTGAGATTCTCATTCAGTTATTTCTTAGCAGCTTACCTAATCACATTCTTTTATTAAACTAAAATCAATCTGACCATTTACCATCAGCAGGTTTACATTTTAAAAAATATCCCAGTACATAGATCTGGCAAACCTGAACTGTCAATAATATGCCATAAATGCAACCTCATTAGCAAGTGGCTAGTTCTGCTTTCCTGCTTAAAATGGAAGTGTGGTATTAATTTGACAAAGTAAATGTTTTTAGCACCATTTGAGCTGCAAAGCTACCAAAGCCCCTAACACAAATATTATGGAAGTGGGCTTAACAAACATGAAGTTTTAAATGGGAGAAAATGAGGCCAATAATATTTTAAGGTACTGTAATTGTGTTCATTCATTGTTTGTCCTTCATTCTTGAAGAGTACTATGGCATCAGGAAGGTGATGTCATGACGTGTGATTTGGATTTAAGTGAGGAAGGCTGTGCAAAGTCACTAGCCTCACTTTCTCCTCTGGAACCATCTGGGTCCGGTGGCAAGATATAGATCAATTTGACTAGAGATGGTCTCCTGCAATTGCATAAGTTTTCTGAGAAAGGGAAAATCCTTAATTTTAACTTGTGAAAGTCACATTTTATTAGAAGAAGCTGTGTCAAGGTCGAGCTTTCCCCTAAATTCTGAGGTGAATAGAAAAGCTGAAACTCCTTGATCACATTGTGCCTAATCATATTAAAGAACAAGCTGCCTACAAATAAGGCTGTAGGTCATATCACCCTAGTAGTTTGCTCACTCTTGGCCTTTCCCCAACTACAAAACAGGATCAGGAGAAATATAACCAGTGCCACTCCTCTGTTTGTAACATTTGCTGACAAAGGAGCCAAACTCTGACTTTTGCTAGGGAAGGAGCACAAATTTTCTCTCTCTAGAAAATAACTGCTTGCCTAGTGGTAGAAAAACAAATTTTCAGATAATAATCTCAAACTGAAAGGAAAAAAAAACAAAAACACCTTTAACTCACAACCAAATAGATGAATTCTTCTTAAATCATTGCAATGTTTGAGCCTGAAACACCAGTGGGCCAAAGGAAGGTAAACATGATATGGGTGGAAAACAAACAAACAATATAATAAAAGAAAACCCACTAACTGTAGCCATAGAAGCAAGGTTTAAACCTCACCTCTGGTTTTCATTACTTATGAGACCTTGAGCAAATCACTTAACCAATAATGGTGCTCCTTTAACTTATTAGTAGAATTAAGAATCTTGGACTAGATAACTTTTTTAAGGTCCTTTCTGGCTTATGATGTATGATTCTATGTCATGTCAACTCTACAACACCAGAAAGTAGAGATAGGGAAAGTTCTTAGTGAATTTGAACAATGTAAATATATACACACATATGAGTGTACATGTATATAAATTTATATGTATACATGTTTGTATATATGTATGCATACACACACATGTGTGTGTGCATGTTATCTGGAGGGAGATATAGATGTAGACATAGATATAGAAATGGAAACACATGTAGATATATCTCCCTTCAGATAACATTTGCCTTTTTATAAAGGGTCACAGACTTAGAAGAGAAAGTAAAATGTTCAGGTACTTTGGTAAGACCCTAGACTTTTTTCTCTATGGAGCAGGGATCTACATTGTAAAAATTAAACAAATCATGCAAAAACTACACTTTATGGAAAGCATATAGACTAGTTAAGTGATACAGGTGTGAGAAATGTCAAATTTACTAAGAAAAGGATGGGGGTATTGCTTGTTTTTCCATAGCTACCACTCTCTCAGTGATGCTGACATGAAAATCATAGCAATTGCTATCAGGACAGGCTTACTGGAATCCCTCAGTCCAGGTAGTAAATGTTTAACACCTAGTTCTGTCAGAGAAAAAGACACTTTGTAGTTTAATCTGTAACATCTTCTCCATCATTTAAAAAAATAGACAATAAACAAAATAATAATTACAGCCTGATTTGTAGTATTTACTAATTTATGAGTTCAAAGTGGTCACACTGAAGACTTAATAATGGTGTCCTAGTACAACCTGCCTCCAATATATCTCTGCCTTATAAGACATATCAGGAAAGTCCTACTTGACCCTACATATATTCCCCAATGCTTCTACTCTGCTAACATTCTATCATACCCATTCATTGGAGCCAAGGCACAGAAATAATGTTACAAGTGTTACTTCAGACAGGATAACAGTAAGGTTCAGCTATAGATAAGCACATTAGCTTCAGGCACCCAGGAGGGCTATTCAAGGAATGGGGTATAAGACAGCTAAGTTTTGAAAAGGGGTGAGGTAAGAAGATGTTGTTCTCCCTTTGTCCTTTATAATTTTTAAAATAATGCTCAAGGGAAAATTGAAGATTCTCCATAATAATGATGAGATCTGAAACTCCAGGAAGTTTTATGAAGCTAAATGGTACACTGTCATGAAATCAGAATTTTGTTTTGCACAGCAAATATGCAGGGAGACACATAGAAATTCACTCCTGGTGAGATTTCTACTCATTTTGACTTCCTGCTTGATCAGAGATATATTCTGGACCTTACCTCCCTTATAGTATTTGGTTACCAAGGCAACCAACATGTCTAGGTATTTTAAGGATGGCACTACATGAATACACACATTCTACTTTCTTGTTCCTGCAGGCAAGATGAAATGGAGGGGAAGGCAACAATTAGAAAAAAATAAACTAAATTAATTTCAATATGAGACCTTCTAGAAGTTTGGTTTGGAACCTGTACACACTTTTAATAAATGCTTAAATGCAGTTCTTATTAATAGTGTAGATTATGGTCCATGCTAAACAACAATAGCAAAGAAGATATTAATTAGGTTTTTTTAAATGGGCTTGTCATCCTCTTGAGTCTTTGCAACCTCTTATGTATCCATTTATTAGCTAGTAAAGACAACAATAGCCAACATTTAACTAAAATATTCAAGTACTCAAAGTGTTTGATAATTATTTCTACTAATCTTTATAACTATCCTATGAGATGTTATAATTATTATGATTTTACACATGGGGAAACTGAGGTTGGCTTAAATTGAGATATAACTGAGGGTCATACACTTGTATTTGAAGGAAAATTTGACCCCCACAGTTCTCAGCTTCAAGTTTAGCACTTGATCTATTCTACCACCTGGCTGCCTTTTTACTTCATCATCATCATGATCATGATCATGATCATCATGATCATCATCATGATCATCATCATGATCATCATCTTTATTGATCATTATTGTTTTTACCCTCTTGCCTTTTCTCCATTCATTAACTGACGCCCCACATTATAACCCCTTTCTACCTTATACTACCATAAATAATGTCAACTTAAGAGAAATTACCATGCCCTGAAGTAAAGCTAACATTTTAAAGCTCTATCCCTTGTAGCTTACAAAACTCTATAGGTGACCCTGCTATCCTGGGTCAGTATTGACTTCTCAATTAAAAATTTATCAGGAATAGTGGTAACAATGAAACAGGCAACATAAAAAGGAACAGTCTAGAAGACAGGACAATAGCATTTTGAAATGGAAAAAGAAAAGGTTCTTTAGGAGCAGCTATTGCATATGCTAACAGAGCACCTTGAAAATGATGAAAAAGGGCTGGTGGGGTGGAGGGAGCAGGGGAAAGGGAGAGAGAGAGAGAGAGAGAGAGAGAGAGAGAGAGAGAGAGAGAGAGAGAGAGAGATGATAAGAGGCAGAAAGCAACAAAAAATGGATGCAATGAATGAAATTGGCTTACTGAAAAGGTTAATTAAATCTTTTCCTGAATGGCATGCTGAAGAGCTACTCTTCTTAATGTACAGATATTAACTATCCATTCCTAAATTCTTTCATACCACTATTTGATGCATTTCTAATAAGACAATAATAATTCATGACTTGCCTGTGCTAAAGGTATAGTGGAATGCTGTAAATGCATAGCTGTTGAAATGAAAATAAATCTTATTAGCTCATTATATCTGTAAAGGTATTCACTCTTTTTTTCTATGCTAACTTAGGTAAGTCTTCTTTTTTTGTATTCCCCCTTCCATGAATACATATAGAATTTTGCCTTTAAAAGTGGATGGCAGAGTGGATACATCTACATATAACAGAATGTGCAAAAGCCACAGGGAACTATTTTCCAAAATTTGCAATTTGTGCCAATTTGTGAGTTGAAGATATTATTATATAGGCTTCTAAGAGAATAAGGGTTAATATAACAACAGTAATGGTGTTTATTTCCTTGCTCTTGGGTATAAAAATAAAATTAAACAAACCACAAAACTAACTTTAACTTCTGATTATTACATCAGTGATTCTTAGCTGCTAGAAAATAGGTGTATATGTAGAGGGAACAGAGATTATGGGTTGTAGGTAGGAGCTATAGAGAAGGCATATCTAAAGGTCAAATATCTTTTACATAGAAAAAAAAAAGGAAAGTCCATTTCAATAATAATGCCATCCACAGGCTCATAACCACATTATGCAAGTCCAAATTAACTTGCACAGACTGACAAATCAAATAAACACATGCAAATCAGTCTTTTCATTTGCTTGGACTACATTTCAGTGACAGCATTGCCTTATAAAGCACTTGATTTATTTGTTTGCCAAATCTTGAAGTAACTAAATCTGGATTTTTAAAAAATAATTGTCAGGGATGGGGCTGCCTACAAGTTGTAGGAGGAGTTACCATGCTTGCCCACCAACCCACAAGCATTGGTTGTGGAGTCTCCTGTGTTTGAATGGAATCCTTTCATGTGGAAAATCAGAAACAACAGAGTGATGCAGCCTCTTCAGGGAGTCAATCTTTCTCCCCCCTTTTGTCAGAACACAAATATGAAAGCAGAAAAAAACAGAGAAGTTAAAAATATCCACCACAAGCATTTCTTTGAGCCCTCCAGCTGAAGGAAAAAGTGGCAGTCTTTTCTTTTCCAAAGGAAAGCCCTTCTGTCTTGTCCTTGTGGCCAGAAAGGAGGCCAGGCACTTCTGAATGGCCCCAGATGGATAGGTTCACAAATTGGTCCAAATGATAGTCATGAAATCATTGATAATGGAACAATGCAGAGCATCACCTGTTGTGATTTTTACTGTGTAATGGGCTGAAGAAATAGATTTTCATTGGGATGATGAGCCTTAGAAAAAGAACTTTATTCAATGTCTTGACCACTTATTTTACATAATATCTTATCACACTATGCCACAGTTGCCTGGACCCAACACTATGGGCAATAGGATATCCCTTCTCTGGAAGGACTGTACAAAACTACAGTTGGAGGTCTCTGCTCCCCCACTCACAAATGAATTTATCCCAGGCACCAGAATTTTTAGTTGTGGCTTTGTGTGCATTTTACATAGTGGGCAATTAATAATTAATACATTTTTATTGAACTGAATTGTTTTGGGAATCAAGTGATTGGCTCATTTAATTTTCTAGTTACCCAGAGGCTAGTGAGAAAACTATTTCAACCTTCTAATGAATTTGCATTAAAATAATATAAAATAAATGAAATAGCTTTACTGCTTTCCTAAATACACCAATTTACATTGAATTTGAAACTTTTGGAGAGGAAAGTAGTTCTTTGTTGTGCACTAGATTCAACATCCAAATGCTAGTTCTGATGGTCATGACTGGTGAAAAAAAAAGAGAGAGAATGTTGAAAGTCCTTTATTGAATGAATTTGTACCAAAATCATGATCTCCTTTAGATTGTTTAAATATTTTTTTTTAATCTGATTTTCTTATTTATTTTTTCAAAAATAGAATAGACAAGATTTCAATTAGTTTAGGCTTTCTATTATTAGATTGTTGAAATATTCTAACTGCATTTGTATTTTTAATTATGTGCCAAACTCTATATGTGAAAAATATACCACCATTTTAATATCGCCATCAAGACACATTTAATTGTATACATCTCTGACATCTATATCTATATATCTATATTTTCTCCCCTCATGTGTATATGTGTATGTGCATATGTATATACCTGTACATATATATGTATACACACAAAATGTTTTATAGTATAATGTTGCATAATACATATGTAATGCTTTATTTGCTAAGTGCTTAAAATGAGGTGGTATTTTTGGTGTTTTTTTTAATTTAGTAAATTCAGATTGTGAGGGTCTGTTTTCCTGGAATGCCAATTTCATGGGTTTATCCTGATTGGTTAGTTGTAATTAAGATGGCTGGAGAGAGGTCAAATTTCTAGGTCTTAGGAAAAATTTGAAGGAATGTAAGTTTATGCTTCAACAAAAGTACATCTGGCTTTTAAAATATTCATGCAAAAAATGGTACACTCTGTGGGGTGTATGCTCTTTTTTCAAGAGTTTTAATTCCACAAGCGTGATAGTAAAAACAGTTGGAATATGGAACCAAATGATGGCATTGTGATGGAAAACAAAATTCAGAGAGAAAATAGCATCATCTGTGTCTTTTGATGTATTTTTAAAGGGAGAGTATTACTGGAAAGAGATCAAGAAGATTCACTTTGCATATCACACAAAACACAAAGTTGACAAATGCAAGGAAGCAAACAGATCCAGACTATGAGGGGGAATTTGCTAATCTTAAAGATGCTACTTTTAGCATTGGTCACAGCTTCAATCACTTGACTAGCAAGGGTCATCTTCTCTTAGTTGAGTGGTTGGCTGTCTGTGACAAGAATGACAATAAGCTTGTCACTTCTGTCAGCTCTGAATTGGGGAAAACTCATGTTTGCTATCCAAGAATCTATTTTCCTAAAATCAAACCAAATAACTTAAGGATGATTATCTTAAGCCTCCCCAGCAGGGGTCACTAAGTTAATGACAAATATAAGCTCTGTTATAACATAGGATGTTCAGCTGACAAAAAGAGAAGAATCCAATGTCAAGAACACTGACTACATGAATTTCCTTGACAATATGCTAAATATTTCCCATTGCAATGATATTCACATTTCACATATGGACAAGAAAAAGAAAAGACAGACAGAGAAAACTGGAAATCTGAATTGACTGAGGTTAAATTTACTGGTTTTACATGGGTATCTAAATAATTCATCTACAAGCAATGTGCACCGAAGATGCCTTTAAGATTAGGTGAATATACATTTCATCTGAAAACCTTAGAAATTTATGGATAATGTTAACACTTACAGAACACAAGCATCAGAAATGAATTGACTTTAAGCTATATATAGAACAAATTGCATTTAGCTGTATATGGTAATCCAGAGTTCAAAGGGGATTCTTGGTAAACCTTTTAAGAAGAATCTCACCACCCAAAATCATTTTCCAGATGTTACAGCACCAAATGCTATTAAGATTGTCTATGCTTTTTCTGTTTGTTTTTTGAATCATATATCCATTACTCAAATTATGAATTATTCAATGAACAAGATATTGAAACAAAAGGATATATTCCATCTGTACATCTGTATCCATACATATTTGTGCACACATATTCATTCATGTATGATGAAAAGCAGCATTACAAGTATTTCTCAAATACATTTTGCTAAAAAAATATTCTCTGTTTAAATAAAACGTATGCTGATTTCATCCAGCTTTACTAATAGTCCCTCTCCCTCCCCCTCCAAGCAAAGCTTATCTCCTATTGCTTCTCATATCACTATGTTATGAGGATCCAGATGCCTACAGCAAATAAACCCAGAGTTGTACCCCTCCCCACCTCTGTAATAATCTGTAATAAATACAGATTCCTATGAAGAATAGCACCAATAGGAGGAGAAAAACAAAGACAGAACACACACCTTTCTTATCAGGCCAATTACTTAAACATTGCTATTTAAACTTGTACTATATTTCCACTCTACCAATGTTGATTTTATTTAGGCCTTGCGACCCATATGTCAGCAATTATTGCCAGGCATAACATGTATTTCCCTGGGGAATTCCCATTTAAAGGAAGAACTCTTCACAACTAGAAACCATAGCTTCTCCTAACTCTGTGAAACCTTTAGTCCTGGAACTGTATTCTACATCTCTGTAGTGTTCAATTATATGTTTATTCAATCCCACTAATGAAATTCTAGGACCTCTAGCTTTATGTGGCCAAAGTTTTCTTTTCGTCCCCATTGTATGCTCCCCTAAATAAATGGAAAAGCTTTGGAGATAAGATGGTCTGTGCCTTAATTATCCAATTAAGAAATGTGTATTGATTTGTTTCCATTTCATGGGTTTTGTCCCTACCCTCAAGAACTTTGGAGTCTAGTTATGGATAAGGCTAGTATGTGCATATATGGCACATATGTGCATATGTGATGATTCAATGATGCTTTGACATGTACAAATCAAAGATATAATGAAAGAAGCAAGCAAGAGTCTTGCATATACTTTCTACCCAAATATAGAAATATTAACACAACAAGTATATCTGCAAAATGGAAACTCTAATGTTAATCACATCTAAAATTTAGGTTGACAACAAGGTTAAAAACTGTACCCTATTGCAACTTGTTCTTGGATATCTGTTGGGGAGAAGATATTAGACTGAAAGATTCATTGGTCTGACAGAATAATATTTCTTATATTCTTATGATTACCACTTGGTGTTAATTCTTTCATCACCAAATTCAAAGCACTGATTAGACATTTTTCAAATTAAAGATGATTTTTGTTAACTACAAAAAGCAGCATTTAATTAAAATTTTCTTTTATCTTTTTCCATTTTTATTTAGCTATCACAGAGTCACAAATAGACAAAGCAATTATGAAAAATGACCTCTCTTTTGTCACTCTCCAATGAATCTTACTTCTTAAATATGTAATATCTACAACTCTCTCAAACTTGCCTACGTAGATCTGAACCAGACTTCATGTTCCATTCAGGGTTTAAGTTAAGTTGATAAATAGTCTCTTTCTGGGCTTTTCATTTGTCCTAAAGTAGTTGAGGTCATTTTGAATTTGAACAAATTTAGGTCCTTCTCCTCCCCAAATATGAATGTTTGATTAATGCAAATGTCCTTCTTTCCCTTTCCAGAAAGTTGGCAACCTCACACCTTTCTCCTGCTTTGATAGACTCAGTCATTTGTAATCCCTACAGGAAAGTAAAATTATAGCAAAGATGGGTGGGGGGAGAGAAAGATGCCCCTTAATGAATGTGTTTAAATGCTGACATGTCTTCTTTTGCTTCTTTCTTTTCCCCCTGGTTACATTGGCATATTCTCAAAGTGGTATTGTTCATTTTAAAAAGGTTTTCCATTGTTCTCCCACCAGCCTCTCTCAAGGACTTCTGACAGATGACCCATCAAATGCGTTCTCCTTTGTCTTTAAACCTTCTTACCCTCCCTAATTTCTTTCTATTGAAAAGGCGCAATCTGCTCACCCTACTGCCTCTTCTTCCAGGAGCAGCAGTTGGTAAGCCTAAGGTGTCCCAAAGCCATGGGCGCTTATGCAGAACATGCATGTCTGGGTCCCAATTATCCGAGGAAAAGCAGTGCATAAATTAGTGGATATTGTTTCTAAAGCTGTCAGGGATAAATTGTGTGTATTTGCCACAACTGTCAAAGGAAGGGAGGGGATTTCTAAGATGAGCACTGACACCCCCACTCTTCCTCAAGGGCAAAGATGCAAATGTCGCCTCCTGCCAAAGCCTAGCCTTGACAACTCAGAACCACAAACTCGAAAAACTTGTGGCAGTTTAGAATGGAGGGAAGACCCAGGTCAAATGGGTAGAAGTCAGAGAAAGTAAGATTTCAGCAGAATGTGAAGAAATTCCTAATAACCAGAGTTTTTCAATAAGGAAGCAGGCTGTCTTATGAGGTAATGACCTTCCTGATCCTGGAAGTGTTTTATAAAATGCTGAAGGACCGCTTGTCAAGGAAGTTGGAAAACAATAATAATAACAGCTACCAAATATATAAGATTTTAAGGTTTGAAAAATGCTTTACCCTTATTAGCTCATTTGATCCTCATACTAACCCTGGGCTAGGAGGTGCTGTGATTATCACTATGTCTAAAAGATAAAGAAAGAGGGGCTAAGAGAGATTATGCAGCAAGTAAGTGCCTGAGGCAGGATTTGAATTTAGGTTTTTATGACTCTAAGACCTGATGTTCTCTCCACTATGTCATGTTTCATCCTATAGAAGGGAATCTTAAAAAGGGTGAGAGATTAGACTGGATGGCAACTAATATCTATTCCAATTTAAGGTTATATGAAAGTAATAGAGTATGTAACAAAGGAAAGACTTCTATATGACCACCAGAGCATTTCATTTATTTATTATTTATTCACTCATTCATTCATCCACTTAACAAACTTCTTTTTTTTCCGAAGTGGTTACTTTAAGTGCAAAATGCTACGGATGTTGGCAACATATTCAGTAGTGATCAGCAAAGTCAGCTGAATATAAAATTAGAAGATATACTACCTGG
The DNA here is from genome assembly GCA_011680675.1 of Gymnobelideus leadbeateri. Classification (NCBI taxonomy): domain Eukaryota; kingdom Metazoa; phylum Chordata; class Mammalia; order Diprotodontia; family Petauridae; genus Gymnobelideus; species Gymnobelideus leadbeateri. The sequence continues at coordinate 4,068 of WOXC01004664.1, read as the reverse complement.
GACTCTGGGGATAATATAAACTGACATAATATTGTTATAGCAACAGGCATAATATTGGTATTGGTATTGTGTTGTGTAAGAGAAATTAACCCTTAATTGGTTAGTGATGGTTCATGTTGGCTGGGCATTTGTACATCTCCTATTTAAGAATGTCAACTTAATGGGGCAGCTAGGTGGCACAGTGAATAGAGCACCACCCCTGGAGTCAGGAGGACCTGAGTTCAAATCCAGCCTCAGACACTTAACACTTAACCCCAATTTCCCTACCTTCCCCTCTCCAAAAAAAGAAAAAAAAGAAAGAAAAAAAGAAAAAATAATGGTAACTTAATCATATCAGAAGACACAATAACAGTGACTATAAATTCATTGCCATCATTCAGCACAGGCAAGCTTTGATGGGAGGCAATGCGGTATTGTGGAACAAGAGTGAGGAAAAATTTGTGTTTAAATCCTTCTTCCATTATTTTTAAATTTCATAACCATGAGCAAGTAATTTAAGTTTTCTGAACCTCTGTTTCCTCATCTGTAAAATGGTACAATACCCATAGTGCCCATCTCAAGGGAGAGTTTGTGATCATCAAATAGTGATGTTTAGTGTTAAAATTGTTTGCTATATTTCAGCTACTATTATTTTTTCATGTAATGGAAAGAGTTAGGAATAGGTATATCAAAGGACCAAGGTTCTGCAATGAAGTAAGTAACCATATGATTTGGGGCAAATTGCTTCACTGGGTCTCTGTTTCCTCATCTATATAAATGAACGGTTTCTAGCAATTTTGTACAGTGAAAAGAGGAGTGGGATTGGAGTCCGCGGACCTACATTCAAATTCCAGCTCTGCTTCTTGCTGCTTGAGTGACCTTGAGGAAATAAGTTAGATTTTCTGGACCTCAGTTTCCTCACCCATAAAATAAGGGGTCTGAAATAAACGATCTCCAAAATCTTAGTTCTAATGAGAGAGGGTAGTAAGTTGCTGTTATTGTTTAGTCATTTTCAGTTTTGTCCAACTCTTCGTGACCCCATTTAGTTTCCTTGGCAAAATGCTAAAGTTTCTTGCCATTCACTTCTCCAGATCATTTTGCAGATGAAGAGATCACAGCAAACAGGGTTGAGAGACTTTTCCAGGATCACACAGCTAGTAAGTATCTGAGGCCAGGTTGGAACTCAGGAAGACAAGTTTTCCTAACTCTAGACTAAGCACTCTATCACTGTGCCACCTAGCTTCCCAGATGGCAGTAAAAGCTTCAGAATTTTTGCTCACAGGACTCAAAAGTCTAGCATTTTAATTTTATTTTTGTGCAATGGGTAGATTCAGTGTCTTAAGTGGTACTTGAACCCAGGCATTCCTATGTTCTTAATTTTTTTTTTCCTGAAGCTTGCAATTAAGTGAGTTTATAGATCCATAAGAATAGAGCAATAAATTCTGGTTTTCAGATTTGATATTTTATAAAACATGTATTATACTAGAACACATGGTTCTCTTAGTTCCAATATTATAGAAATCACAAAAAAGTGACCCCCAAAACCATAAGTTAATGAAAAGTGCACTGAAAGTCAGGAAAATGTTTCCACGTCCTGGCTCCAATAGTGACATTTGGTTTTTCATGTCACCCCTTTGGGCCTTAGCTTCCTGGTTGGTTAAATACAGGGACTGTTTCCTCTATGATGTCTAATATCTCATTCAGTGATAAAATTCTGGGATTCATAGTAAGGAGTGAAAAACTCTGCCAAGATTTGTATATCAAATATGGAAACTAAACAGCATCACACACACACACACACACACACACACACACACACACACACACACAGATCACCCTTCCTGATCATGGTTGGTCAGGCAGGGCAGGGGTAGGATGCCTAATTGGACATCATCTACTACTGGAGATATCTTGTTTTAGCACCACTGAGAAGCTGACCTTTTGAGGCACATGTCCTTCTACTGAAGTTTTATATTCCCATACCAGATTAATGCAATATTCTTGTCCAATGCCTGTACTGTTCAAATGAGTTTACATTAGCTTTACCTTAGCAGCCCAGTGATGTCTCCATTAATGAAGCCACCAGGAACAAATCTCCCTTTATAAACTAGCCATGTTTAAAAAATTAAAAAAAAAAACTGATAAAAGTCTTCATAAATGATGCCAAACAGAGATGCTTATGCTGTCTTCTTTACAGGAAAAATATTCTTTAGTGGATCATTTTCATTTATACCCCACTAGGTGAAAGTAAAACAGGGTGACCTTTGGCAAAATGTTGAAATCTCTATGTATATATTCCCAATCTCCTTTTTCATACTGATGATGACAGCTTTCACCCCAAAGCCCTCCTGCTCTCACTCTTCACCCAGTGTTCAATCTCTGTCAAACTCATAAGGGATCTTGTGACAGCTATTTATGCCTGTTGATCAGTGACAGGGCAATTGGAATTCGCTCACACTAAAACATAACCTCAATAAGACATTTGGATTCTAATCTTTTTTTCCAATTACTTTAGCAAATAACAGGTTCACCAAGCAAAAAAGAGATTGAGGGAAGGGAGAAGGAAGGGCAAGGGGATTCCTGAAATTACATGTGGCATATTTGGCTGCCTCTAATAACAAATATGATTTAGTCCTTTCAAGGAATCTTGAGTAAGGACAAAAAAAAGAAAATGCCCATTGATCCATTAAAGGTGGCCTGGTACAGTGAAAATGGTAGTCAGTCAGTCAATAGAACTACAATTCTCTAGGCACTGTGCCAAGTACTGGTGATACAAAGAGAATTAAAAGACAGTTTCTTTCTCAAGGAGATCTGTCTAATGGGGGAAGCAATATTTAAAGAACTGGATGAAAAAAAGTTATATGGAGGATAAATTATGATGACACTAGAGTTTAGGAATCAGGAAAGACTCCTTGCAGAAGATGGGATTTTAACTGGGGCTTAAAGGAAACTAGGTAAGCCAGAAAGTAAAGATGGAGAGAGAGAGAGTCAATCCCAGCCTTAGGGGAAAGCAGGTGAAAAAGTCTAGAATTGGGAGATTGAGTTTGAAAAACATCAAAGAGACCACAGCCCCTGGATCACAGTGTAGATGGTGGAATGTAAGGTGAATGAGGACTAGAAAAGTTGTTATGATGAGCTTTGAATGCCAAACAGAGGAATTTCTATCTGATATTGGAGGTGATAGGGAGGTAATGAAGTTTAATGAGTAGGGGGATGATAAGGTCAGAATGTGTTTTAGGAACAGCATTTCGATAGCTGAGTGGAGCATGGACTGTACTGGAGAGAGGCTTATAGCAGTATGACAAATGAGAAAGCTATTGCCATAGTCTGTGCATGAGATCATGAGGGCCTGCATTAAGGTAGTAGAAATATCAGAAGAGAGAAGAGCATATATACAAGACATATTATGAAAGTAAAATTGACAGACACCTCCTCCACCTCCCAGATACAAAGGTTATTTTCTAGCACAATTAACAGTTTCATTGTATTATATGATTTTTCTTACTATGGTTACTGTTATATTTTAAAAATGCTAAATATTTTAGAGTTAAAGCCTTAGAGAATATCTAGTACCAATTTTCCGCTATGCCAATTAGGAAACTGAGGCCTCAGTAGTGTAAGGAAGATAACACTGGTAAAGTTGGGACTTTGCCCTGATCTCTAAACTCCTGGTCTAGTATTCTTTTCACTGCATTATGTAGCCAGCCTGGAATGTAATCCTTATCCCCAATTTTGTGGGGGGTTTTTTCTCCTCCCATTAAGTTCTTAGCAAAGAAATATATCATCAGAATGATCTGTATTCATTAGCAAACATTACTACTCAGATAGTAATGAGGTATCTGAAAAAAATCCAACTTAAATAATTTACTTAAATGAGTCAGTGCCTTTTGGATCTCACTGATTTGGATATTCTGTCCCTCAATGCAAAACAACATCTATCCATGCCTTCTTATGTGATTCTTATGCAATCCTTCCATAAGTCTTCTATTGAGAATCTGCCCAAAAGTGCTAGAGGCCTTCTTTCCTCTGGGTCTTTAATATTTCATGGTTAACAGTGCAGCATTGAGATTCTCCATCTGTTAGTACTTG